>JAKMXA010000010.1:0-392014 GCA_025328625.1 Colletotrichum sp. SAR11_240 | reverse complement strand
GGCTCTGTCGTGCCCGTTGCCGTCATCTCGGCCGTGCTGTCGACCGCCTTCGTGGCCATGCGCTTCTACACCCGCATCTACATCCTGCGCTCAGTCAAGTGGGAGGACTGGTTCATCCTCATGTCTCTCCTCTTCGCCATCGCCACGAGCGGGGGTATGATAGCACGTACGTTCAACCTCCCATCTCAAACTCAAGCGCCCTTGAACTAACAAGAACAACAGAACTCAACTACGGCCTGGGCCATCATCTACGCTCCGTCGGCGCCTCGTTCCCCGTCTACATCCAAACAGGCATCCTCACGAACCTCTTCTACTCCATCTCCCTGACCCTCACCAAAATCTCCATCCTGCTCCTCTACATCCGCATCCTCACCTACGACCTCGTCCGCCTGCTCGGCAAGGTCCTCCTCGGCCTCGTCATCCTCACCCACACCTGGATCATCGCCTCCATCCTCACGACCTGCATCCCCCTCTCCGCCGCCTGGTCCTACGACCCCGCCAACCCCCCGCTCTACTGCCACCCCGTCCCCGTCTTCTGGCTCAACGCCGTCCTGCACATCCTCACCGACTTCATGATCTTCATGCTGCCCCTGCCCGTCATCTCCAGCATGAGCCTGCCGCGCAAGCAGAAGACGGGCCTCTACTTCGTCTTCTGCCTCGCCTTCCTCGTCTGCGCCATCTCCATCCTCCGCCTCGTCGCCGTCTTCCACACCGACGAGTCCAACGCCCAGGTCGCCGACGTCACCTGGTCCGCCGTCCGCGTCGCCAACTGGACCTCCCTCGAGGTCCACATCGCCATCGTCACCGCCTGCCTGACCACCCTCAAGCCCCTCCTCAACGCCCTCTTCCCGAACCACGCCTGCGGGGCCACCGTCAACGACAGCCCGCTCCCGCTCAAGACGGCCAGCCCCGCCGAGGAGGCCCGCCGCCGCAAGGACTTTGAGGAGAACTTCTCCACGGGTGATGTTGATGGGTACCGCCGGCCGCTGACCATCGGCACGAAGTCGAACAGGCCAAAGGTTAGGCGGGACACGTTTGCGAGCCTCGTTGCGGACCGCAAGAGCACTCTGGAGCACTTGGAAGTCGCGACGCCGACGTCGGCAACGAAGTTGTCTGATAAGGAGGGCGAGGAGTTCAAGCTGCCCGAGGTCCAGCCGCCGTCGCCTTTCGGAAGGTTTTCAAGCTGGACGCGGGGTTCGAGGTTGCAGATCCCAGGCGTGACGAGAGGTGCCAGTGTGAAGCACGAACGCTTCGGGTCAACGGCGACGACGAGAGGGCGGCATGAGCGGTTCCCGTCGAACGTCACCTGGGCTTCGACCCACCGACGGTATGAGTCTATTGATGAAGAGGTGCCCCAGGTGCCCGGGAGGAGGTTGATCTAAGGCAAGATTCTGTACGATGGACGAGGCGTTGAGTGCTTTTGAGCGAACATGTATACCAAGCGAATTTATGAGGGGCCATTGAGCCTTGGTTTGGGTTTCAGCGCGGAACGCGCCATCATGTATATATAGCATCACAGTCGACGGCGTTGAAGGGATGAAAAGGTGGCAAGGGTAGCATGCTGATGTATACCCCTTCAGCGCGACACGCGGCTGTTTGTAGTAGTACGAATAATGACATTTTCTTGCGTCATCCTCAATCCTAGGATCGCTTGTGAATTTCCACGCATCCGTACACCGATTTGATTTATAACAATCTGATATCTTGCGAACGATATGTCAGCATCATAGAGAATGCAGGCTAGGGTGAGGATATGCTCACCTGCTTCGAAATAAAGCCCCCTTCCTCCACGTCTCTGGGCCAGACGACCCTTTCGTCTGCCTTTTTATTTTCATAGCCCGTCAAACTGACGGAACCTCATCTGGTATCAATCTTCTTGCTTAAGAAATGAGATCGGCCACGTTCATGGGCATCTCATCAATCTGGGTAGAGTAGTACACTATAATCGTTAGCATCCATGTCTTAGTTAGATCTCGGGCAATACTGACACTCAATGTCTCTCAAGATGCGCACATCCTCGCTAGTAACGAAGTTGATAGCGACACCCTTCCTTCCAAAGCGACCACTCCTACCAATGCGGTGGATGTAGTTCTCACGGTTGCTGGGCAAATCGTAGTTGATCACCAAGCTGACCTGCTGCACATCGATACCGCGAGCCCACACATCCGTGGAAATCAACACACGGCTGTTGCCCTGTCGGAAGTCCTGCATAATGCTGTCGCGCTCCTTCTGCGGCATGTCACCGTGCATACTGCTGACCGTAAAGTTGGCCTCGCGCATCTTATCCGTCAGCCAATCGACCTTTCTGCGCGTGTTGCAGAAGATGACGGCCTGCGTGATGGTGAGGGTGTCGTAGAGATCGCACAGCGTATCGAACTTCCAGTCCTCCTTCTCAACCGCGATGAAGTACTGCTTCAGGCCCTCGAGGGTCAACTCGTCACGCTTGACGAGGATGCGCACAGGGTCGGTCATGAACTTGGTCGTCATGTCGAGCACGTCGTACGGCAGCGTGGCGGAGACGACGACGACCTGCGTCGCGGGGGGCAGGTAGCGGTACACGTCGTAGATCTGCTCGCGGAAACCTCTGTTGAGCAGCTCGTCCGCCTCGTCGAGGACCAGCATCTTGATGTGGCGGGTGCGCAAGTGTCTGCGGCGGATCATGTCGGCGACGCGGCCGGGGGTGCCGGAGACGATGTGCTGGCCGTAGTCGAGCTTGCGGATGTCCTCGCCGACGTTGGTGCCGCCGATGCAGGCGTGGCACTGGACGTTCATGTAGTCGCCGAGGGCCATGACGACGGACTGAATCTGGGTCGCGAGTTCGCGGGTCGGGGAGAGGACGAGGGCTTGGGTCTCGCGGACGGCCGTGTCGATGACTTGCAGCATGGAAATGGAAAAGGTCGCGGTCTTACCCGTGCCGGACTGGGCCTGGGCGATGGTGTCGCGACCCTTGCAGACCTGGACGATGGCGCGGGACTGGACGGCGGACGGGGACTCGTAACCGTAGGCGTAGATGCCGCGAAGGAGGTTCTCTACGAGGTTATCGTCAGAAATTGATTCAATTATTCGTGATGATGGGGAGCCTTACCCTTCAGCGACATGGACTCGAAGGTCGGGTGGACAGTGACTTCCTTAGAGGTGGAGAACTCCATCCTCTCGTCCGCCTTACGGTCAATTCCGCTACCGCCTTCAGCCATGATGATCTCTGTTGTATTTTCGGGGAGGTGTTAAGTGGTTGTTGTTGTTGCGACGTCGAGGTCGAGGGTCGTGATGTGCAGGTGCAGGCAAGGCAAAGTCGAGGGCGAAATTTTAGAGGGGCGCGCCAAAAGCTTCAGCGCGCTCTGCTGCAGGCTGCGAATCGCAAACCAGACGACAGCTGTCTCGGGCCGGAACATCCTGCCGCCGGCCTGTCAAAAAGACCCGACGCAGCGCGAGGCACCCCGTTAATACAGTGCATCTAGCGCTTTTCCTACCAAAATTGGGGAGCTAAAGCAAGCCTTATTCAGTGGAACCGACAACACCAGGCACGCCGCGCCAGCCTTCCGCCGCGATTTTTCCAGAAGCTGCGAAAGCCGCGCCAAACACTCGATCTCGACAATCACCTACCTACACAACTCTCCTCACTCTCCCTCCCCCCGCCCACGCCGCGCGTCGCCGACAGAAACACCCCCTTCGGACCGCGAAAATGGTCGGCATCCTCGAAGAACAGCGCTACATCCACGAGGACCTCGAGCGCCTCGAGCAGGGCATCGCAGACCGCATCGCGGACGAGCCGAAACACATCCGCGACCGCCTCAACCGCGACCACGAGGTCTCGCAGCTGCTCGACCAGATCCAGGCGCAGTCCGCCAAGCTGCTCGACATCTACGCCGACGCCGGCGGCCAGCGCTCCCGCGAGATCCAGAGCATCGGCACCGGCGACCCCTTCGAGGAGTTCTACGCCCAGGTCAAGGACGTCCGCGAGCACCATGCAAAGTACCCCAACGAGCAGGCCGAGAACTCGGAGCTGCGCTACCGCATGAAGAAGGAGGGCGACGGCGAGATGATGCCCTACATCATCGACCGCATCTTCACCGGCGAGGAGGGCTTCGGCCGCTTCTTCGACCTGCACACCTGCCACGAGAGCTACCTCAACCTGCCCAACGTCAAGCGCCTGTCGTACCTGCAGTACCTCGAGGTGTTCGACAACTTCGCCCCCGGCTACGGCGGGCTGAAGCGCAGCGAGAAGCTGACGGACCAGTACTTCAAGTACGTCGGCGAGCTGGCGGGGTACCTCGAGTCCTTCATGCGCCGCACGCGGCCGCTCGAGAACCTGGACAAGGTCTTCCACGGCTTCGACAACGACTTCGAGACGGCCTGGGAGAAGGACGAGGTGCAGGGCTGGCAGGACGACGCCGCCGCCGCCGCCGCGAGGGAGAAGAGCAGCGCGGAGGCGGTCTGGTGCGAGGACTGCGAGAAGGAGTTCAAGAACGAGAACGTCTACAGGTCGCATCTCACGGGGCGGAAACACATCAAGGCCGCCGAGGCGCGGAAAGCACGGCAGGAGGAGGACGGCGGCGACGCCGGGGCAACATCAACAAATGGCGGCAGCGGCGGCGTCAGGGTCTCCGCGACGAGGTTGAAGGAGCGCGCCGTCGCGGAGCGCGAGTACCGCGTCAAGCGCCTTGCGGCCGCCATGTCCACGGAGCGCGGCGACACGCGGGTCAATGTGGAGCGGAAGCAGGGCATGACGGAGCGCGAGCGCCAGCAGGAACTCGAGAGCTACCTCAGCCTGTCCTCGGCACCGCCCGGCGGCGGCGGCCAGGTCGCGGGCGGCGACGACGAAGAAGGCGATGAGGACGGCGAGGACGGCGAAGAGAAGATCTACAACCCGCTCAAGCTGCCGCTCGCGTGGGACGGCAAGCCAATCCCGTTCTGGCTGTACCGCCTGCACGGGCTGGGCGTCGAGTTCCCGTGCGAGATCTGCGGCAACTTCGTGTACATGGGCCGGCGGGCGTTCGACAAGCACTTCAATGAGGCGCGGCACGTCCACGGCCTCAAGTGCCTCGGCATCACCAACACGGCCCTGTTCCGCGACATCACGAGCATCGACGAGGCGACGAATCTCAACGACAAGATCCAGCGCGAGACGAAGAAGACCAAGGTCGACGAGGGCAGCATCGTCCAGATGGAGGACGCGGAGGGCAACGTCATGCCAGAGAAGGTGTATTACGATTTGCAGAAGCAGGGTCTGTTGTAAAGGGCCTAATTTTGATCACGGTGAGAGCGGGATGAGGGGAGCGGCGCACACGGTGAAGAATCAGTGGTCTGTCTGGGTGATGGACGCCCTGAGGTGCAGACAATTACGGGATCTGTAAATGTAGTAGACACAGCCGACACGGCTTATCGTTTTCGAAAAAGCATGAGATTGCACTGTAGAAGGTATAATGGAGTCAAAAAGGGATACCATTTCATCAACACTCGTTCCTCGTTCGTCCCACAATCTGCCCGTAGTTTGGCGGCGTAGATCAGTCCGAACCACAATCAAACTCGACAAGCATCTACCATCGACAACGTACCCAGCTGAGCGCATTGCGACGACGCGATTCAGCTAGACCCGTAGATACAGCGAATTCCCACAAAAATCGGTTTGGCTATCCGATTCATACATGCACCCTTCTGATGAAGAGAAATCTCTTCAAAAGGTTGCTTTGATAACAAAAAGCTCATCAATGTGGCAAAACTCAGAAACATGCGCTCTCCACCGCTGATGTCATACCAAAACCCCGACGTCAAAGCCCCCCCTTTCACTAGTTTGCAACACGGGGTTTTCACATGAAGGTCGATTGAATGCAATCAAGTCCTGCGACGTCAGATGGAAGAAACTCCTGCAGATGTTGGACTGGACGATCACCGAGTGGGAAAAGGGGACAATTGATGTAGTAAATCGCGCCATTCTTTTTGATATGGCTGCATGCGGATGGCTTTTCTCGCCAATCTCGGTTTTGTCTATGTTCTAGTTTCTATGTACAGTACCGCCGGGGCTTCTTTTTTGTTGTCTTGATCCTGTACCAAGCCGAAAACACGCCCAATGGACTTTTTGTTTAGTCTTTTTTTCTGTTTCCCTGTATCCCAGTAGAAAGCAATCCCAAGTGCCCAAATGCAGGGCTCGCTGTATGAATCACACAAAACCCGACCGTTTGTTCCCCAAAACAAATGGAATGTTCCGTGGCCCTGTCGCCCATTTTTTCTTCCGCATTAGGTATCTCTATGGTGTAATCATCCCCTGTTGTAAAAAGGCTGTCTTTTGTGACGCCATCAAGTAATCGCTTGCTTTATCCGTTTTGATCGGATCTTCTTAATCCCGTAGGAGCTCATTCGTAATCGTAAAAGGAAATGTTGATGGGAGGTTTCTTAGTCCTCGAAGAGGCCAGACATCTCCTCCAGAAGCTGGTCGGCGGTGGGGCGCTCAGCGGCGTCCATGCGCATGATGCGGTTGATGAAGTGCGAGGCGGTGCGGTAGTCAAGGGGCTCGACCTTGCGGCCAACGGTGAGAGCCTTGGCTGCCATGGCCTTGCCGGGACGGGCACGCTCGAGGTAGGTCTCGGGGATGGCACCGAAGCGGCGGGACTGCTGGCGGAGGACCTCGAAGATGTAGCTGCGGTCATGGTAAGACGCGTTGGTCGGGCGGAAGGGGTTGTAGTCTCCGCCGTGGAGCAGCGCAATCATCATCGATCCAAAAGCCCAGATGTCGCTGGCAGTGCCCCAGGGAACCTCCATCAACACCTCGGGGCTGGTCCAGATGGGAGCACCGATCAGGAAACCCTTACGCGCAACATCGGAGTCGACGGAGTAGGAAGCGCCAAGGTCGCCAATCTGGACGTCGGAGAAGCGAAGGTCCGGGTCGGCTTCGGATTCGGAGGCGTAGTTGACGAGGATGTTGTCGGGCTTGATGTCGGTGTGGATGTAGCCATCCTTGTGGAGGGTGGACAGGCCGCGGAGGACAGCGCGGGCGACGAAACGGATCTCGCGGTTCGTGAGAGGCTTCTTGACGGTTGCCTTGAGAAGTGTGTCGTCCATGTGGCGGAGGACAATCATGGGTGCGTCTTGCTGGATTTCGTCGATAACCGGGCGGAGGAAGGGGTTGCCCTGGAATTTGCGGAGAACATTGTGCTCGTTCTGGGCGCCGGAGATGCCTTGAACGCCTTTAACGATGGACTTGTTACCCAGGGGGTTTCTGATGAGAGTTAGTTACTGAACGATACGATAATGTGCCGCAGGGGACATACGTAGCAATCCAAACACCTTCGCGGATCTTCTTCTGAATGGTGTACCTGCTAGCGTTTCCGAGCAGGATTTGGCCAATCTCGAGGGACGGGGTCCCGAAGGCGGCGAGACCTCTTGGGATCATTTTCGGGGATGTGTGTGAGAAAAGTCGTCGGAGTTTGAGAGTCTGCGGGGTTTCGAGGTATCGGGCGTTCGTAGTTCGTGATATTTCACTTCCTTATGTGACAGCTTCGAGTGGCTGTCTGAGAAGGACCAGGTCGATAATGGTCATTAGGTATATACCGAGTCCGTTTCGTAATGGAGAAAGGTCTAGCACGCGATTCCGGTCATCTAAAGGAACCTTGTCGAAATAAACCCTCGAATAAAAGCAGGTCTATTAAAAAGACGGAGTCGTCGAAGAGGTTGAAGAGTGGAAAAGGTTGAGATGATTTGGTTGTCTGAGTAGAGTGGCAGAGCTGGAGCAAGTTGAGTCGGAGGAGCAACGCTTCTTTAACGGGCAGCCGGGTACTTTCTTGCGGTACCTGACCGACCTAAGGGCAGGGCGACGTGCAGGGGTGGCGGAGGCGTGGATGTGGATGCGGTGTGGGTGGGGAGTGGACGCGGGAGTGGATGGGGGTCCTTTTAGCGTCAGCGGAAGGCAAAGTGAATCTCTGGGAACGGTACGTACCTCCAAGGGCGCTGAAATTGGAACACACAAACACCACACACACAGCAAGGTAGAACAGCCAGCAAAAGACAATGGAAGAAGCCCCAGCACCTGGAGGGCAAGCCTTAGCGTTCGTTGGATTGGCAATGGAAGGTTGTGTGGCACCCAGAGCAGCAGTCCAGAGTCAGACTGGACTCCCCTGATTGCAGCAGGATTGGCAAGCCGGACGCCGGAGTTAATTATTGAGTAGTAGCATACACCGGCCGCTGCAGTGAATATGGCGGCGCCTTGCCTGACCGAACGACCATCCAGACTGAACATCTCGCTGCCCTGAGAATAGACGTCTCCCGCCTGCCGCGACGAGTGCCGGCTGGGCGCGGCTTGGCTGGCACTCAGCACTGGCTTCTTCTAGGTAGCTTTGGATCATGGACCAGCCATCGTCTTTGGGTATCAGCACTGGCATTGACACTGGCCGTGGCCATCGCCCGGAATAGTAGCTGGCAGCAGTTCAGCGAAAGAACCAGCGGCTGCCACGGGGCGTGCGCGACCGTCAGCGGTGAGGCAAATGAGTTCGCTCCGTTTAGTTTCAGTGGACTTGGGGGGGACACCAGTCATCCGGGTCCAGAATAATCAACAGCCTCTTCCGCTAGGAGGAAAAAAAGATTTTTCTTCTAGTGCTCGTGTCGGACGGCACCCATGCCAAGGTACGTGCATGGTTCTACTGCATAGTAGTGATCGGACTGTGTGATGGAGGGTGGCCTATCGGTCTATCGCCGTGGCATTGGCCGTCGACAGCGGTCTAGATCGTCCTGCTGCCCGGCGGAAACACTTGCGACGCACAGTGTCGAGCTGTTCGCAAACAGCAGACGGTAAGCCATTGTTGGAAGGTCTGGAGCTGCTTCACCTTGGAAGAGGAGTCAAGACGAGTCCAACGAGCACTGATCTGCAAGGATGAACCACAGCGGGAGAAGCTTGCCGTAGGGGTCCCCTCCTCCTTTTCCAGGTACGCGCCCACCTCTGCAAGCTCTGCTCCAACCTGGACACCCTCTCACCACACGAGGACACCATCAGCGGCCACGGGTTGATAAGGTGTGACTCCGTCAGCCGCCCTGGTTGGCTGGCACGTCGCTGTCACCGACAGACCGGACTGCTTCCGTTACCTGAATGCCTGCTGTGCCGGGGGCTGGACGTGTTCGGCGCATACCCGGATTTTGCGACTCGTCCTGCTGTTGCATTCGCTGCACCACCATCTGCATCTAAAATGCCCGGGAGGGTGGTGTGCTTCTTTCGTCGGCTCCGGCTACTATCTGCCAGACTGCCATTCCAGCTGCAGGCTGGATTCCGTGATCTTTAGGTCCAGATAAGGTGACTGGTCAAACGACGACAAAAGGAGGCTCTGGTGGACAGCGACCCGCGAATCGTATTCCGGGAGCCGGCCACGTCCACGGCGGCCACAGTCATCCGCCATGGCTTGCATAGTTGGTAAGCCATGCTCCGCAAGCGTTACGCCAGTCAGTTGAGGAGGCTTTTTGGGGCGCTTTGCTGGGGGAACAGGCCAAAGGATGTGCTCGTTTGGCTGGTGCTTGATCTCCTTCGGGATTAGGAATAGAACAGCAAGCTCAGCTTGGCAGCATCTGCGTTCGCTTCTGCAGCTGCACTTGCACTCGCAATCTGCATGCCAGGGCCCTGGTGTGTCCACAGCAGCATTGTCCACAGCGGTGTCCGCATCGTCCAGTGTCTCAAACTCGGTCAAGAAAACCCCAGACTCAGAGTCAATCAAGCGTGGGGGGGGGCCGGCGTCGGAGGCGAACAATGGCGACATGGCTTGTAGGTCAGCTCCAGAGTCGGAATGCTGCCTCCACGGCACACCTCATTGATCGGCAAGCGAGAAGCGATACGCAGCGAGAATGCCACTTGAAGGTGACAATCGCCCGTGCTCCAATCATTTGCGGAGGACTGGAGAGGATCGCATGCGGGTGAAGGTGGTTCTGTAGGGCAGTAGGCAAAAAAATGATGTGCGCTGGGACACCAGGATGCAGCTCCAGTGCCTATCGACGAGTTTGAGTCTGTTCCCTGGGGTCTGATCTCTGGGGCTGGCAGAAGAGAAAGAGGGGTCAAGAGTTGCACAGTCTGTCCTCTTGGTGCTTCGGCTCGTGTTCAGGCTGTTCTTCCAAGCTGACCTCTCGCTTCGGTCTGGTCGGGTCTCTCCAGTCCGTGTCTCTGGAAGCCTCGATCGGTGCGACCGGCGGTGGTCGTGGTGGTTGGTATGCGTAGTAAGTGCGGTCGGGCACTGTAGCCGACCACAACTGCGTAAGCACCAGATCATCAGGGCAATGAACAGCCTGTTTCTATTTTGTGAAGACGAGTGAGGCACTGCACTGACGCCATGCTGGTGGTGCTGGGTAGGACGGCTTTTCCATGCTTGGTCATAATGAACGGGATGGTGTGATCTGGATTCATCATCTTGATTCCTTGAGGCGGCCCCGTGCCCTGCCTGACCTGATGAAGCTGAAGTGAATCCGATGCTGATGCTGACCTGACGCTGAGCCTGGTATGTCGGCTGGGCTCTCGATTCGTCTCGATGAGCTTCGTTCGATCACTTGGGCACTCTGTCTGTGGCATGCCATTATTGGATACTCGTCAGGTGTCTGTCTGGCGCGAGTCTCGTGCGTAATTTTGTTTAACAACAGACGGCAAGGGGGTCGCTGATGTGAAACCGGCATCGCGGGGTGCATCCGCTTGGAGGTTGGACAAGAGCTTGAAGCTTGCAGGCCTGGTGTTGCTTGGCCGTGTTGCTTCTATTTGCTGCGTTTGGGGGGTAATTGCTGGTGATTGACTGCAGACGGGATGGTAGGTATGCTGTTCAGTCGGTGTGTCGGCGGTGTGCCAGCCAATTGGCAAGTGACGGGGTGGTGGTGCGGCGTGGGAGCTCCGTTGTCGTGACCCCCGTGCCCCCCAAGGTTTGCTCATCACGGGACGAAGTGTTGCAACATGGGAATTTTAAAATAAAATCATAAAAACATGGGGGAAATGGATGGGGCGGGGAATTCGGGGAAGACGAGGAACGAAGCCGGACCACGATGCCAACCCACGGGCAGTGGACACACCTGCCAACGGGAAGGCGTGCCTTGGCCATGCGGCAGGCAGGCGGTAGCGGTCCTACCTTGCTTGCCTAGCAGGTACCTGCCCTGCCGTAAGGAAGGAAGGAAGGGAGGGGGGTGGCCCTTTCTTACTCTAGCTGCTGTTTCTTGTTCCTGCCCGTTGCTGCTGCTGCTGCTGCTGCTGCACTCCTGCCCTCAGACTGATCCAGGCCAGGCTGGTCCTTCCTTCTGTCTCTCACTCTCTTTCCCCCAGTGACTCTTTCCGTGGTTTGTGGCTTCCTCCCAAATTCTGCCCTTGCCCAAAACTGACCACCTGAACTGCCACAGCCCCCCGAAAAAGCACTAGCGCCGTTCAACTCCCGACAGACGGTTCTATTTTGGATCCAATAAAAAACAAGGCCGTCACAAAACATTCCAACGGCAGCATTGCATTCCCTTCCCCGATTTTTTTCTCCCCTCTGACATTTCTCCCCCAAGAATTGCTTGTTTCCCCTATTTCGGTTTCTTTTCCCCTTTGATTCATCCTCATCTCACCCCCACGACAGCACCGAGGTCCCCTGCTTCGCCTCCTCTGTCATCCAGCGTGCCAGTCACTGTGTCTCGCTGCCACCCCGGCCTGCAGCTGCGTCGTCTTACCCCAAGCTCGAGATTCAAGACTCAGATGCGCACCTGACCATATCCAATTTGTCGGTCCCCCTGCCCGAGTGCGACCCCGACACCAGGGAATCCGAAAATCCAATTCCATCCCATTCCCCGGGGGCAGCTTTAGCTCTAGCTACCCGAGTCTCCGACGCCGACATCGCTAAGGTATTCGTACCTGCAGTGCTGCAGCACCTCTTTCCTTCTCCCACCGGACTGGCAGCTGCAACCGCAGTCGCAAACCGGCTTTCACACCGCTCACCGCTCACCTTCGCTGTCACCTTACCTCCCTCACCTTACCGTCACCTGCTCGTCGGCTTCATCTTCCCCGTCGTCAGGCCCTGTTCGCCTCACCACGAGCCACAAACAACACCACCAAGACCGACACGAGCACCACCGCCGTCGCTATTCCCACCTCCTATGCTAGCACCAGCATAGGCAGCTCATCGTCTGCATTACTTCCTCACCGGTCCCCGACCACGCCGACACACGCCCAAAACCGCGGCCACGTACGCTCCTCCAACTTACAGCTTACAGCCCCGAGTCTAGGCCCAGGCCTGTCCACTGCACAAGCGCAAGCACAACTCACTCATCCTCCCTCCAAAACACGTCGCACAATGTCCTGAGTCCTGACTCCGTCCCGTCTCCCCTGCCGAGTCATGCCCGTTCAGCCCAAGCCCATCCCCGCCCTTTACACGGTGTATATCCTCCGTTCCACCGTACGCCACGCGTCTCTCTACATTGGCTCGACTCCCAATCCCCCCCGCCGTCTGAAGCAGCACAATGGCGAGGCTCGCGGCGGTGCTGCGCGCACCTCTCGTCTGAGCTTGCGGCCCTGGGAAATGGTTGGCCTGGTCTCCGGCTTTCCGGGTAGCATCGCTGCTTTGAAATTCGAGTGAGTACACTTTCCCCCTCCCGTCCCGTTCGTCTCGCACGCTACTGCCGCTTATCATGCCTCTCTTCCCTTCGGACGAAGTCTCCCCGAGCCACCCCTCTAGCTTGCCTTTCACGATGCTCCCTTGCCTTCAGCAGCATATGCTTGTGCCCGTGCTGATCGAAAGACAAACAGGTGGGCGTTGACCAATCCCCATCTCTCCTTGCACATACCTTCTGCGTCGCGAATCGCCGTTTCGACTGGAGTTAAGAAGAATGGCCATCCGCGCCGACCCCGCGCGAGCTTAGCCTCAATCCTCTCCAACCTGCAACTCTTATTAAGCGTTCCGAGCTTCTGTCGGTGGCCGCTGAAAGTCCACTTCTTCGCACGGGATGTGTACTCGGCTTGGCAGACCGCCGCTGCGACTTCGACACAACCCCTCCGAGGCTCCCTTCCCGTCCTCACCGACTTCGGCCCCGCCCCCGCGGCATCTTCAGACGAAGAACCTATGCCCTGGGGAATCCATGCCTTGCCGTTGGACCACGCGCCTATGAAGGAATACGTGGAAAAGGGTCAGTCGATGACTTCGTTCGAGCGGGAGGGGAGGTGTGTTATCTGTAAAGAAGACCTGCCGCATGGCGAAGGCCTGGTTGCCATTTGTCCCAACGACGGGTGCGAAGGGGCCGGCCATCTCTCATGCTGGGGTCGTCATTTCCTCCGCCGCGAAGAAGGTGCCCTCCAAGCCGTTGTCCCTATTCAGGGTCGTTGCCCCCAGTGTCGGGGTGAGGTGCGGTGGTTTGATATGATGAAAGAACTGACGTTGCGGGAGAGGGGCACCAAGGAGATTGAAGCCCTTCTCAAGAAGAAAAGGAAGCGGGCGAAAAAGGCGTGAGCCGAATCTCCCAGAGAAGAACCATGAGAAATCATGAAAACTCTGGCCTTTCTAAGGCAGGTTTGCTTTCTTGAGTCGCAGTATTGGCGATTTCTGAGGAACAGAAAACAGCTTGTTCGATTGCAACTTTGCGGTTGTGTTTGGCCTCGATCTACGCTTTGCTCCCAGGTTTGTTTTCAGATTCATTGCAGCCACGCAGGAATATTTCACCACTCCGCTCTTGTCTTTGAAAGTATCGACGGACCTCGCGATCCGGACTCAATCATCGGCGCTCATGTTGATTCTAGTCTCCGAGCCTGAACAGCTGCCCGCCATTTGTTGGCACTGGAATGCACGGTCGGGTTACTACGAAGCCCCCTTCCCAGCAGAGCTGACCGATTGCGCGGTGTAAATGACATCCAGCGCTCGGTCGACAAGTGTCGCTCCAGCAAAGTCCGTCTATAGACAAGCTCGACAACGAAGTCAAGACGGCGGGGGATCTGCAACGTCGGTGAGCTTTGGCGCCACGGCTTAGGGTCTCCTGAAGCTAATGCCGCGAACGCTGTAAACGCTGCCACTAGCTGGAATGCGAGTGACGATCGGCGTCCGATAAGAAACATCATCCGTAGAAACACAAATCAATCCAATCAAGAATAAACTTCCACAAGATTTACACTTCCGGTTAACTGAGATGTGTCTTGGGAAGGGGAGGCTTTTCCCCGCGTTTCTGGTGCCTTTGGTTCACCAATGTCTCTTTTCCCCATCTGGGGCAGTCTTGCTTCGTGATGTCTCGACGCTTCGGCTTGTTGGTGGGAATGTGGGTGACTCTCCGGATGCACATGATGCGAGTCCTTCGTCGGCCCTTTTTCTAGTGCAGGTACCCGGAAGTCATGAAGTATCAGACATGTTCAAGAATCGGTCTGACGTATCAAGTGTCGTCTTGGTTTTGTCAGGCAGCGGTGGTCTCTTAGGCAATTGAAATTCCAACCACCAAGTCACTGAAAGTCGTTGCGTCCGGGATTGAGCTGATTAACTGGTAGCACGGCCGACGTCTTTCGTACAGGTCTATTGCATCGATGGGGACTCTGTCGTGAGATGTGTCGAAGGTAATACGCGGGCGATGGGCGCGATGAAGGATGAGGCCTGCGCCTGGCGGGATGGTCCTCTCGCTTTTGGTGGGAGCTCTGACACACGGTTTCCGCTGCTTGCAAAGCCTTAGCTCATGGAAGTAAGATTCCATGCAAAAGATGGCCGTTATTGTGGGCTTGTTGGTCATTCTATCAACCCGCAGATCTGGCTTTTTATATGGCACTCAACACATTACCGGCCACTCAGCCAAGAAGCCATGTCCATAGTTCGGATCTCGGCAGTGCTGCCATCGCGATGATGAAGAGCCTCGTCCGGGGAAGGCAGATATCTGGTTTAAAGCCGCGCATTCTAGACCTCTGGATTTCCGGGAAAACACAATCTCTGCGCTGCTGAATTGCTCCATGGCGATCGCCCATTTCTGTGTGTACGTCGACGACGCAATAGAAGGGTGGCCGGCGGAAAGGATTCGATTCAGAGGAGTATCACCTCTGAGGTTCTATTGAGAATAATGACGAATAGAATACACGCGTGCCGACGCGGATGAGGGAGAGAAGTTGTGGGTTCAGGATTTGCTGCTCGTGCTCTTGACGACGTGTGGGTGGCTTCCAGGCAGACTCGACTTGGAGCTTGAGTTGAACATTTCGGTCACGCTCTTTACAGCATATCACATTGCTGGCCGCTTAAAGGAAGGCCTGCAAGCAGATCTTTATAGCTTCCGAGGTGGTTTTCGTAATGCAATGGGCGTAGATCTTCGGCGAGTGGCTGATCAAGCCTACGACAACAACCATGCGTGCAGCAGAAAGGTGAGCGACAGTCTTTGATTTACAATAAGCTTAGGCCTTGAATATGAATTTTGTATCAAGCATGCTTTTCGGTTGGCAGAAGCAGATGAACAGGGATGCTTTTTCTGGTGGCTTTCTCTCCTCGAACCCATAGCTCTTGATAGATGGGCGACAAATATTGTAGCAGACTTCAGAGGAAGATGTTGTCCTCTCGAGCACAATTACTTGAACTATTCGTCTCCTCAATCACCTCAGACGGTGATGGAGAATGACTCTAGCGAGTTGAGCGCGGGTCGTGACCATCCCTCGCAGTTGAAGTCCGGGGAAGAGGAGGAAAAGCTTGCATTGTGTCTTGTCATACTTATCACGATGACAGAGCATATTCGCGTGCATTGTTTGTACAGAAGATCTAACACCTTGAACGCCTTTTAATAATGGCGGAACGGGTCATTGTTTGGTAACTCCCGGAAGCTGTGTTTTCATGTTGCAAAGCAACTCATTTGTGATCAACATTGCAGGGACAGAGACGGGAACACTGTCATCTCTCCATGGACCCGACGAACTTGCTTATAAGCCATGCCGTGAGTTTGAGGGTGATTCTTCAACCAATTGTAATGGGAAATCTTCGTATGATAACCTAAGGGTGAACAACGATGAGGACCGGTTGTATGACCAGGTTGTCAACTCCCCTCCCACGCGAGTACGCGCAACCTTCTTGGTATTTCTTTCGGGTGTCTTCCCGGTATTATTCATGTTCCTGAAGGCCAAAGGACGACAATGCCCCTAGTCACGTCAATACGTTCAGGTCTTGCATGCTCTTATGGAGCTGGTAGGTGTTAATCCTCGTGCTTCGCATGCCAATGTCAGCCTTGATAGCCGCATGAGATCTCGTTGTCTCTCATCGGCGTCTGCTTGGGTGCAAGGAAGCTTCGTGAGATCTTGCCCTGCTTTTTATACCAAGGTGAAGTCCGGCAGTCTAACCGGAAGTAGATGAGACGTTGATGGTTTATTGCTTCCACTCAATCGAGGGACGGTGACAGTAAAGAAACCCATTCAATAATTACGCGGCTCTTCGGCGTGGCTTGCTTGTATAGGGCGTATCTGAACAGGCACAGGAGAGAGCATTACTATCCGACCGCATTTTCGTGGGCTTCCGGAACCCTCCAACGAACCCGGTTCCATTATGTAGCCCAGTATGTTCATAAGTTGGTTCCTGGCCCCGACTCAATGACTGTTGTTGAAGATACGTGCAGGTGGAGGTTGTTAGCTATTTAAGTCCATCATTTCCATCAAGTTCTCAAGTCTTCTCAGCAATAAAACCGCTTTGAGTCAACTATGGTTGAACGTGGCAACGATTCGCGTCGGTACTGCTGTGCCGTTGTCGGGCTTGGGGTAATCTTTCGGATGTGACGGGGTCCCCTGGGAGTACCTCGAGCGTCGTCACCTTAGTGTCCATCGAATATTCTATTCACAATACATAGCGGGACATGACGACAGATACGGGTAGTGTGAGATCGATGTCTTTTTGGTAGCCTCTGATGTGGAAAATGTAATGAAACTCACCATAACTCTGAAGTCTCGCTGTGATATACGAGCCAGAACGCGATGAGTTATGGATATTGTGGTTTTCAGAGCCAGTTGATGCTGTTCAGGTATTCATCATGTCCAGGGGCCAACTGGGAGCGCAGACAGACCCGTGTGTAGTCTGCCGCTGGAAGCAAGTCCAATAAGTATATCACAAGGTTATCCATGGCAATTTGATTACACGCTATGCAGTTGTAAGACCTCGAGATCGATTCTTTAAGGACTTGATACCAGTACGTGGTGGAGGGGGTGACGAGACTCCTGGGACGTTACTAGGGCACATTAAGCTGAGAACTGCGGATTATGCTTCGCGAATGTGGGTTTGATATACTCTGTTCCAAGTGACTGACATATAAGATGATATGCTGAGGACCCCAGCTAAAGATTTTCCAGACAATGTTTGTGTGGTCTGCCAGGAATTCATTTTCGAGTAATCAATATATCAATACTTCTTGCATTTGCTGCCTCGTCCCACAAGCAAGGCACCGACACTAAAAAGCGGCTGTCAGCAGTTTCCTTTGACGATTCCGTAGTAATAGCCATCCGATAACACCCCTCTGGTAGCCTGATGGAACACGCATAGCTCTACGTTGCCCGCCGGGTATATTCCTGACTTTTCAAGCCCGGCTGTTTATAAACAGACTGATTCTAGCTATCCATCGACCATATATAGGCCATATTTGGCGAAAGACTGACTAGTACTCCCATTGCGTCTTAAATATGCATAAAGACATGTATATGACAGTAGTTGCCGGTCACATAAGGAAAACACCACGAACCAAAGGACCTGATATCGAAACCGACTCCCTCACGGCCGATGACTAAGCCGGGCCAATTGGATGCTTGAGGGCCAGAGATGAGGTGCAGGCCAGGTGTGCTGCAAAGATGAGTCGCCCGCCCCCGCAAACAGGGCTTATCCTCGGCCTTGGACCGATCTGGGACGCTAGGCGGGTTTCTCCAACGTCATACGGATGTGATTGGTTCGCTAAGCGATTGATAATGGCTAACCCCTGTCGAGTCAGTGACGGATATCAGATGCTCACTCGGTTTTTTTTGCTGCAGTTTTTTTCACCTGCGCGCGAGTGGCGGGGGGGGGGGGGGGGGGGGGGGGGGGGGGGGGGGGGGGGGGGGGGGGGGGGGGGGGGGGGGGGGGGGGGGGGGGGGGGGGGGGCCGGGGCCCCCCCCCCCCCCCCCGGGCAAGGGAGACTGGAGGTGGTGGTCCGTGGCCACCCCGTGGCAGCGTGGACGCCTGGCACCAGCACCTGGTCGGCCGCCCCCCGCGAGCCTTGCTGTTGGTGATTTTGGTGCAGGGCGGAGAGCATTGAGATGCATCACTGCAGTCACTGTCACAATGCCGAACATTTGGTGAGAAGGCTATTGATGTATGGCAGTGAATGCTGCGTAATCTTCGGATTATTGTCGCATGCTTCCCGACAGTCGCCAATCTGTCCCAAACACCATGGCCTCATCATTGCCGCAATTGACTCCATCAGGCAGGGCGGTGTCCAGGATGATCGCACGAACGGCTTCGAATGGTCGAGTCGGTGGCTCGGCCAGTGGCCGAATGAGCGTTGGACGATCAGCGCAACGACAGCCGGGGGATTGAACGACGACGGACTTCAGAGCGCGCACCTAGGACTGACTCTAGGAGGTGACCTGACCTCGCCGACGAGCCAGATTGAGCAAAGAGTGCTGCAGATGTGCGACCGTGCGCCCAGGGAAAACGATTCATGGAACCTCCGCTGCGACGTCGTCGGCCCTGAGTGCGGCGGGTTGTTTGTGTGTGTGTGTGGTGTGTCTGATGTCGCATGTTCCAAGGTTGGATGTCAGCTTTTGGGGGCGGATGTACCGCGGTACCTGGGCGGATCGGGTGTTTTATGTACCATCACACCCAGCCTGGGGCAATTGGGGACGGAACCCCAGGGCTGATCTGTCTTTGAGTTGGTGTTTTCAAAGGGAAACGAATAATTATGTACTTTGGGGGAGATCGATTATTCTGGCGCATGCACTAGGTGGGCTAAATGACGGCTCCCTTTGATACGAGGCCCTTTGAATTCAATGCTGCTAGCCTGGTCTGGTGATTGGAACTCTTTTCTAGCTGGCTGATTTGCAAGCATAGCCCAGCATCTCAGAGGGGCTGTCAGGCACATACTCTTTGGATTGTCAGTGACAGCATACAAGTAGCAGTTGAAGATTTCCAGGTGAGGCTTCATCTGAGCCTGGAGAGAGGGGCAGGGAGACAGACGGAAGAGGGGAACACCACTCTGCAGTGGAGGAGGAGACTGAGGTGGACTTGGTGGCTTCCATGTGGACGTCATGAAGAAAGTATCGGGTACCTCTTCCCACTGGCGGAGTGGAGACTTGAAGTCCAGTGCGGACCCACTTGTAGTGGGATTTTGCACCGACAGACGTGAGCTGTCCCTTCCGTTCCGCGCCCATTTTTGCCTTCCTGCCTGCCCCGTCACCACCGTGAATGGAGGAGGTGCACACTGCACCAGACCAGCACCAGGTACCCGCACCCGCACCTGCACCCGCCTGCCCTGTGTTTCTCCCACAGAGAGGCAGCACCTGCACTGCACCTGTTCTGCTGCACCTGCACTTGCTTTCTTCTGGCATGAGGAAAGAACTCCGTTCTTTCTAGTCTTGTGCCTGTGCCTGCCTTGCCTTACTCATTCAGGTGCCCTTTCCCTCCCTTTTCCATTACCCTCTCCCACACACACATAATCTCTCTTGTTGGTGCACTCTCCTGGTCTCTCTGCCTGTGCTTTTTGGCGCCTCACCTGTCCTGTCTGTAGTGTCCTTGCCTGACTTGTTCTCCCGTAAGCCATTGCCTTGCCTTGCCTGCCTTCCATGCCCACCCGGCCCGGCATCCATCCACATCCACATCCACTTCCATATCCGCACCTGCTCGCACTTGCACCTGCACTGCACCTTCCCTCCGTCCACCCTTCCCTTCCCTTTCCATACCTTATCCACACATCCCATTTCCACCAGCTCCTCTCCTCCCCCGGTTTCCCTCCTTCACACATACACCCATCCGACCTACATCTACACCAACACCACACCTTCATGACTCGGCCTGCCACCAAATCCGGCCTTTTCTCAAGGTGACCAACATACCCGCTTGCTCCCATTTCAATGATGCGCACTGCATCTTCTTGACAGTAAGCCACATCCAGTGAGTTGCCCCCAATATTGCCTGGTGCATCCTCCATCTGCTGGTGGTACCTCTGTTCTGCGCTGCATGCTCTTTAAGCTTTTCCGCCTGGCCAAATATCTGACTTGCCTCGCTCTTTTGCTGCAGACGCGATACTTTCCTCATACACCTCTTTGGTATACAATCGACTTGTGGCTTCCAAAATCCAGCATCCGCCGGTTTTGCCGACTGTCTTGTCCGAAAGTCATCCTCCTTACTGGATCTGTAATGCGACACTCTCCCTAGCCCACACTTCTTCATTCGCTCGCATGATCACCTCCGGCACCCTCCGCCTGCCCGAGTACCTCTGACCCGCGACACCACCGAAATCCCTCGAGTCCTCCAAATTCAACCAGATCGCCTCTGCGCCTGTTGAACAGGCCTCTGGCCACCTAGTCCAACCATAATGGTGTCTGCTGCAGCAACCTCCGCTGCCAACGGCACCGGCAGCGCAAATGCCAGCTCCAGAGCCTCGCCGGCCGTCGGAGCCACCACCGCCTCCGCCAAATCCAAGGCCGCCCAGGTCAACTCCAACGGTTACCACCCGACGAACCCCCAGATCCCCCTGAGTTCTATGCGAAGTACGCCCCTCGATCTGACCTCGGTCGAACGAAGAGGCCAAGCGACCGCGATCAAGGAGCCCACCAAGAAGAAGTCACGCCCCCACGGCCTCGAAGATGCGCCTACATACTGCCCGACCGAGGAGGAGTGGAAGGACCCGATGGAGTACATCAAGAAGATCTCCCCTGAGGCCCAGAACTACGGCCTGTGCAAGATCATTCCTCCCGACTCGTGGAACCCAGAGTTCGCGATTGACACCGAGGTGGGTTGGCAATTCTCTGGCGTCGATTGAGGGCTCGCTACGTCCCGGCCCCAAGACGGCGCTCTTTTTACGAGACGGCGGTGCTAACGAGAATCACAGAGGTTCCACTTCAGGACGAGGAAACAGGAGTTGAACTCGGTCGAAGGAAGTGAGTCGCCGCGCTTGCGCTCCTCCGAGGCGACACTGACAGATGCAGGCACTCGAGCGAACATCTCGTACCTCGACGCGCTCGCCAAGTTCCACAGACAGCAGGGCAACAATTTGCACCGTCTTCCCTATGTCGACAAGAAGCCTCTCGATCTGTACAGACTCAAGAAGGCGGTCGAGGCTCGTGGCGGCTTTGATAAGGTTTGCAAGCTGAAGAAGTGGGCTGAGATTGGTCGTGATCTGGGTTACAGCGGCAAGATCATGTCTTCTCTCTCCACCTCCCTCAAGAACTCATACCAGAGGTGGCTTTGCCCGTACGAGGAGTATCTCCGTCTCGCCAAGCCTGGTGTCCACCAACAGCTCGAGCTCGAGAACGGCGGTCCGTACACGCCCAGCCCGGCTGTAACTCCTATGAAGCGCTCCAACGTGAACACACCTTCAAGTGCACGCGCCGACTCGCCCGCTCGTCACGCCTCCGACGCCCTTCAGGCGAGCATCAACGGGCTCAAGAAGGAGGCTGACCGAGACACTCCCATGTCGGATGCGCCACCCGCGCCAGCTCCGGCTCCCGTAACCTCGGGATTTAGAGCTATTAACTCTGGCGGCTTCACTGCTGTGAACTCGGGGTTCACAAGTGTCAACAGGCCCACGCCTCAGAATGATGCGACAAGCACGCCTCAAAAGTCCTTCAGCCCGCTGAATTCCGCCAAGAACACCCCAGAGTACAGGCCTTCGAGTCTTGGACCTGCTGCCCTAAAGCGCCAGAAGTCCTGCGACAGTCTCAACTCCGCTAAGAAGGATGACAGCGCGGACAAGGACGACGCGGATAGTGGGAGCAGGCGGAGCAAAAGACTTAAGAAAGGTGAGTGGCTTCCCCTCATTTCTGCACAACCCCCGATCGGCAATCGTCCCATGTCAGCGTCTGCGTTGCCCAACGTGTGCTGCCGTCCCGGCGGGCTCCGAATGCAATCAGCTACGAGCAGGGGGTTTGCCGTGTAGCACGATGAATCAACCCAACTGCGGCAGAGACTGCCCCCGGGTCTTGCACCGTCTACTGAGAATTTATTGGCTGCGTGTCCTATGCTAACACATTTCCTTACAGATACCGTTCCCACAGTGGCCGGATCTCACATGTCCCTGTTCCGCCCATCGGTTCCCAGGATTCCCCGAGATGAGGCAGCAGCCCCCGGCGAGGTAAGTTGCGATCAGTCGTCCCAACTGTTGTTTCAAGGCACCGCTGACCCCCGGCAGAAATGCGAGCAATGCGGCAAGGCTGAAGAGGGAGGTCCCCTGATTGTTTGCGAATCGTGCGACCACGCCTATCACGGCACGTGCCTCGATCCTCCTCTCAAGCACAAGCCCGAATCGGAGTGGAACTGCCCCAGATGCCTGGTTGGCGACGGCCAGTACGGCTTCGAAGAGGGTGGTCTGTACTCCCTCAAGCAATTCCAGCAGAAGGCGGCAGACTTCAAGCAGGGTTACTTCGAGAAGAAGATGCCGTTCGACACTGTTCTCAGCTGCCACCGTCCGGTCACCGAGGAGGATGTTGAGACCGAATTTTGGCGTCTCGTTGCCGATATTGAGGAGACCGTCGAAGTAGAGTATGGTGCCGACATTCACTGCACGACTCATGGTTCTGGCTTCCCCACCGTCGAGAAGCAGCCCAACAACCCCTACTCGACTGATCCGTGGAACCTCAACCTGCTGCCTCTCCACCCCGAGAGTTTGTTCAGGCATATCAAGTCAGACATCTCCGGCATGACCGTGCCATGGGTTTACGTCGGCATGATCTTCTCTACTTTCTGCTGGCACAACGAGGACCACTACGCCTACTCCGCCAATTACCAGCACTTTGGTGCCACCAAGACATGGTACGGTATCCCGGGTGAAGATGCGGAGAAGTTCGAGGCCGCAATGCGTGAAGCTGTGCCTGAGCTCTTCGAGACCCAACCCGACCTTCTCTTCCAGCTGGTCACTCTCTTGACTCCTGAGCAACTGAAGAAAGCTGGCGTTCGAGTGTACGCCGTGGATCAGCGCGCAGGACAGTTCGTCATCACGTTCCCTCAGGCATACCACGCCGGCTTCAACCATGGCTTCAACTTTAACGAGGCGGTCAACTTTGCTCCTTGCGATTGGGAGCCTTTTGGTCTTGCTGGTGTCGAGAGGCTTCAGGTGTTTCGCAGACAGCCCTGCTTCTCGCATGATGAGCTATTGTGGACTGCCGCTGAGGGCACGACTAACGGCGGCCTCAACATCCAGACTGCGAAATGGCTCGCACCGGCACTAGAACGAATCAAGAAGCGTGAGGTAGCGACCCGGTCCGAGTTCAACGCGAAACATGTGGAGGCCCAGCATCACAACTGCGCCCTCGTCGATGGCAAGGGTGAAGGCACTTGCCCGTTGAAGATTGAGATCAACGACGAAGACGTGCCCGAGGAGGAGTACCAGTGCTCTTACTGCAAGGCCTTCTCCTACTTTTCTCGATTCAAGTGTCTGAAATCCGGCAAGATCCTCTGCCTTGCGCACGCGGGCTACCAACCATGCTGCGAGATGACCGAGCCGCAACGCTTCAACGGCGAGAGACATGCTCTCATTCTCAGGCAGACTGAAGAGGACATCGAATACGCCTATGAAAGGGTTTTGGAGAAGGCCCGCACGCCGGAGGCATGGGAAGAGAAGTACAATGCACTTCTGGAAGAGGAGGCAACCCCTCCTCTCAAGACTCTGCGGACTCTTTTACACGAGGGTGAGAAAATACCCCATGAACTGCCCTCACTCCCTTTGCTTCGGGAATTCGTCGAACGATGCAATGATTGGGTGGACGAGGCCACCAACTACATAGTCCGGAAGCAGCAAAACAGGCGCAAAAGCGAAAAGTCCATCATCAACCGGAAGAACTCGCTGGACCAGAAAGAAAAAGACGCGCGAAATGTTTCCAACGTGTATCGGTTGCTCAGCGAGGCAGAGCAAATAGGATTCGACTGTCCTGAGATTACCCAGCTGAGGGAGCGGGCTGAGGCCATCGAGGCCTTCCAGAAGAACGCAGCTAAAGAACTGGAACAGATCCACAGCGCAAACGTCGCAAACATCGAAGATCTACTTGAGGAAGGCAAGACTTTCAACGTGGATATGCCCGAGATCGACAGCCTCTCCCGCGTGCTGGAGCAGCTCAAGTGGAACGAAAAGGCTAGGAACAACAGAGGCTCTACCTTGAACCTGAACGAAGTCCGCGAGCTTATTGAAGAGGGCAAGGTCCTGGAAATCCCGCCGTACAATGACCACTTGGCGTACTACATCGACCAAATGAACGCGGGACAGCAGTGGGAGAAAAAGGCAAGGGAGTTGATCAACGCTGAGGTTGTCCATTATCCTCAACTGGAGGCCTTGTCGATGCAGGTCCAGCAACTTTTCCTGCCTGTCTCGTCCGAGACCTTGGCTGCTGTTGACCAGATACTCTACAAGCAGAGAGAGGCCCATAAGCAGATCGTAGACCTGACAAACCGATCGCGCGACCCCGACATCCGCAAGCGTCCCAAGTACGCTGAAGTCGCAGAGATCATGCGCAAGTTGGATGAACTTAACTCGAAGCCCAATGGCACGCTTGACCTCGAACGCGAGCAGAAGCGCCACGAGGACTGGATGAGAGAGGGCAAGAAGTTGTTTGGCAAAACCAATGCGCCCCTTCACATTCTCAAGAGTCACATGGATTACGTCCTCGAGCGCAACCAGGACTGTTTTGACATTGTCAATGATAAGCCCCGTATGCCCGCGGAACCTGCCTCGAGAGAAGCCAGCCCGGATGGCAAGGTTCACCGGTGGGAAGATCCTCGATTCCGCGAGGTCTTTTGCATCTGCCGAAAGATCGAAGCTGGCATGATGATCGAGTGTGAGCTCTGCCATGAATGGTAAGAATCCCGACTGTGACTCTCTTGTACATTGCTTACACGTTCAGGTACCACGGCAAGTGTCTCAAGATTGCCCGCGGCAAGGTCAAGGATGAAGACAAGTACACCTGTCCAATCTGCGACTGGCGAGTCAAGATTCCGAGAGACGCCGCGCGCCCCAAGCTGGAGGAGTTGCTAGGTTGGTCCGATAAGATTCCAAGCCTGCCCTTCCAGCCTGAGGAAGAGGAAGTTTTGCAGAAGATCATCGACAACGCCCAGGACTTCCGCAACCACATTGCTGGATACTGCAACCCTGTTGTGTCGACCGAGTCGGAAGCGGACACCCAGCGATTCTACTTGCGCAAGATTGAAGGCGCCGAGATCCTGCTCGCCTATGAGACCAACTTCTTCAGGCAGGAGCTGCACAAGTGGTGTCCAGTCGCGCCAAACCCACCCCCCGTTCTGGAAGTGTCCAAGAGCACCCGAAAGCCTCGCCCTACGAAGCTGCAGAAACTCCTGGCCCAATTCGGTGTGGACGACCCAGAAGACCTTCCAGAGAACATGAAGGCCAAGGCTGCCAGTCTAAAGCGCAAGGCTCAGAACGCCGAGGCTGCTGCTGCTGCTGCGGCAGCCGCTGCGGCCGCTTCTGCCTCGGGCGCGACCGTCATCCCCGGCCTTCACCAGTCGTACAATCGCAAGGCGGAGCACTCGTCAGCCACGCCCCCTGGCACATCTCACGGCAGCGCACATCGTCAATCAATCGGCAGCAAAGATGACCCCATGGACATTGACAGCGGTCCGACACTTCACCCCGGTCTCTTTGGTGGCCGCGGCCCTCAGCTTGTTGTCGACAATGCATCAATGTCTCTTGAAGAACGCCTGCTTCAAGGCCAGGAAGATGGTCTTAACTTGCACACCGAGGCTGGGAAGAGTAAGGCTCTCGAGATCCTGCGCCGCACCGAGGTTGGTCGCAAGCGGGCTGTAGAAATGTTTGGCCCCGACGTGTTCAAGGGCGACGTGGGCATGCTGAACGGTAGGGAGGATGCCCCTCGCTCACGAGAGGACGAGGTGGCTGTCAACAGGATGTTTGACGATTTGACGAACCAAGACGACGAGAAGAAGGAGTCCTTTGACGGACCGATCACAGCCGAAAGCCTTGAGAGCGAGCGAAATGGCATGGACGCCTTGCTCGACGGCGATTAGGATTTGCGCGTTGCTCCTCCCCCGCCTCCTTCGCGGGTGCAATACCCCTTCTCTGAGTGCTACCGCCCGGTATTCCGTTGGTGACGCACCGGACTGGCATTGGCGTCGGGTGGCATTTGTTATTTGGGAGTTTTTATTTCAGGCGGAGAAAATCTGTATGATCAGGAGTCCCAAGGGTACGGCATACCACTTTGCATTAGATTAAGAGGCGTTTGTGATGCAAGATGCATCAGTTAGTTGGCGAGCTTTAGTTATTCTTTGCGTGGTCAGAAAAGTTCCGACATGGAAAAAGTAATGCGTTATAATGGGACCTCGATTTGGCGGCCCCAAGAATTGACATTTTATTCGTCACTTTATACTTGACAAGTTGATGTTCAATATTTTTGTGACGGTGAACCATTGACTGACTTGGCTGCGCTTGGTTGAACTTTGGCAGCTGTATCTCGCAAGCCTTGCAAACGGGCGAAGGAGCGCCGACGAGGCAGGCCTTAGGATGTAAATAGAAGCAATAAAAACGAAAAGGGGAGCGGTTGAGCTGGGTGACTGACTGGATCGCGAAAAGGACGAAGAAGTCGACCGCGCAGCTGGGCCTGCACTTGCGGAGCGACATAGAGCAGGGCTTCATAGTGTGACAAATCGGCTACCTTCTCCAACAAACCAGCTGGGTTCAGTCGCCCGGCTAGCTCAATCGGTAGAGCGTGAGACTCTTAATCTCAAGGTTGTGGGTTCGACCCCCACGTCGGGCTCAATTCCCGTCAGCGATTGGCATCCAGCGTTTCTTTTTGCACTTTTCTTGAGTTTCTTTCTTCCTTGGTGAGATTGGACGAAGAATGAAGCTGCAACAGCTTTTTGGGCGCTGATGGTATATAATGAGGGATTTGAAGCAAAGCTTTGGAAGTTCTAAGACGACAAGAATTTCAGTCTCGATGCGCAACGACAAATTCAGAAAGTAATGAGGGGTTAGGAGCATGGGATGAGACACGTTGGGAATTCAAGAAGAGTGTTTCTTCAATTGAAGTGGCGACCAACTGGATGTGTGTTCCTTGCTCTTCTCTGTCCGAACTTGCCAGCGTCTTTTGTTTATTCTGGTAGAAACAGAAGGGGCCGTGGGTGCGCTGGTGATGACTGGATAGAGCACGCTGACGGGCATTTGGTGGTATGCAGGTGGCCTCGTCGTAAGGCTCGGTCTGCGGCGTTGCTTACTGTTTCTCGACGAATTTTTCTTCTCGCCTCTATTATATGAAGCAAGAACAGCCTCGGGGGATGGGAGGGGAATATATAGCATCGCGTAGAATGAGGCCGACCAAGCCGGTGGAGGATGCTCATTTTGTCGGCCGGGACTTTTACGACGCATGTAGCATGCTGCTATTGATGAGTATTAAAAGGCGGTACTGGCACTGGGCAGGAGGCTGCTTCTCGCAGACAGGAGCAATGGGATTGGAATTTGCGGTTTTTGTTTTTATCGTGAGACACCATGCTAAAACGCCTGTCTGTATGCGTTCGACAGCCGAAGTTGTTCTTTCCCTCTGGCGATGGTGCTGGCTTCCGGCGCCGGTGGTCGTCGGCGTCCGCTGCTTATTCCGACCACATACATCCTGATGCCGCTGATGCCGTCGCCTGCAATGTCGGGCTTGATTTTGTCTGCTGCGCTTGCGAACGCTACATCATATGGCAGATTTGATCAAGCGCCCGCCGATTGAGTTGCATTGATTTGACAATCTCTTCATCATCCTGATTATTCATGGTGATGCCCTACGCCCCCCAACTCGTCGTCTTGGTGATATCATATCCAGGTGCCTTTCGGCCAGCACGACACTATAAGACGGGCGCATCTGATCCGTACGGAACTCGAAAGACCAAGACAATACTGTGATCGGAAAGCGATCGCAAGGTTTTTGCCTGTCTGAATGGATGCTAAGGACATCTGCTTCTTCGGCCGCCTCCTTTCCCCGAGTCTTAGTCGTGTCGATGATGCTTATGATGCGAACAGAGACTGGCGTCGTCCGCCGTGGCTTTCGTCCTTTGCATATTCCACGTCATGAGGGACATGGTTACAAAGTAGATCAAGCCAGGGAGTAGATGTCTGTCGAAATGCTCCTCCGCAGTGTTTCTCCTGACATCTCAAGTCTTCGCTCGAACGCGCCAAAAAAAGCTCACGATAAAGATCTACTACTATTTGGCGTGCACAATTCGAGCTTGGGCGCGACAGGTAGGATACTTATAAGTAGTCATGCCATGGTGATGCGTTTCTCTAGAAGCGGCGGGTTCGTCGGGCGGTTTCATGGCACAGGGTTGGTTTCGAGCTGCGCGAGCGTGGAAGGTATTTCTACAGGCCCGTCCTCAATGTTGAAAGCCCGGCAAAATGAAGCCGATGGTTCTTGCGATGGCAATGCGTAGGGTCGAGACATCAGTTGCCACCCACAAAGTCGATGTTCATCGCGAGCGACTCTTTCTCCAGAGACGTCCGGAAGCCATGCTTGCGACAGGTCTACCACCGGCAGTGCTCTTTCCCGTTTATCCGGCCCGGAATACGAGACGGGCGACGATAGCTGCGACTTCACGCCGGAGACTCGGCGGTTTTGGATAAATCATTTTCCTGGCCCACGGATCGGTACATCCGGGCATGGTATTTCGGATGTCGCGAAGAACGACACATGGGGAGGAGAGCTTCATTGGGTTGGTCTACAGGTAGACAGACGTCCCAGGTGCAAGTGATTTTATACGTATCGCCTACGAACCTTTGTGTCGTCGTTCAGGCGTGTTGGAGCTAGCCCCTGCCTGACGCTGCGCCGATATTCCCGCGGGTTCGTGGGCAAACATAGCATGAGGTACTCGCGACGAGCGCAAGCAACGATCACTGACAAGGCTTGCATACTGCCGGCGGCTCGTCTACGGCATAGTACGCACATCACAAAAAAGGTCATCAGGCGAAAGTATGTAGATACCCATAAATGAAACGGTTTCCAGACGGGATTCAACCAGAACCGAGATCAACGAAAGGATCCATTCCCAGAATTACTCTCTGGTCCCCCCATAGCCCAAAGGCTTACCAGCAGCGTCTTTCATCAGCTCCGAACCCTTCCCAAGGGAAGAGCCGTCGCCATTAGGTGTACTGCGGCGGGCGGCCATTATCTATCTGAAGAGAGAAAAAGAAGAAGAAAGGGAAAAGAACTTCTCCAGGTCGTCGGCGTTTTGAGGCACAGCCAGAATTTTTCAGATGGCCCGTGCTTCAATTTGTGCTTAGCTAAGATGTGATCCACCCACCTTGAGCAACCTTCCGATGGCCAGGGATCACGTGGGCACTGCAGCTTAGGAAGTAGTCTGCGCTGATTGGTCGATCGCAGCCGAAAAGCCGAGGGGATTCCCGTGTCTTGTCGGGTTCCACTGGAGCGCCTGGCTGCTGCTGCTGCCATTGAATCCTTGGGTGTCTGTGAGAAAGCTTGACATCAACACTTTTTTGCAACCTCACCCACGCCCGAGCCGCTCCAATCCCCCGCGAAACGAACCACCCGCGACCGCGACCCGAACTTCGACCCAGAGCAACGAAACGACTCGAGTACATTCAGCCAACATGATTGCGCAGCGGGTGGGCGTGTCGGCCCTGCGCCGAGGTGCGTTTACATCATTCAAGTCCCTTGGGGGATGATTCAAGAGGAACGAGACAATGCTGACGATGGCGATTGGCACCACAGCGGCAGGAAAGCCCTCCGTCTTCTTCAACTCCCAGATTCCCAAGGCCGTCGTCGCCTCCAGCATGTCCACGACGCAGATCCGGTACGCAAACTACTACCCCCCGTCGACAATCCCTCGAAACTATTCCCTCACACCGAGAGCCTGGAACCTTAAAAACCTCCAATACATCATACATGTGACTCCCACGAACCACGATGCTAACCCTCCTGCCCCAAACAGCCCCGTCGCAACCGCCAAGGTCTCCGTCGCCGACGGTAACGAGATCCTCGCCAAGCAGCGCCTGCACCGCCCCATCTCCCCGCACCTGACGATCTACAAGATGGAGCAGACGTGGTTCGGCGCCTCCATCTGGACGCGCATCACCGGCGGCGGCCTCTCCGCCGCCTTCTATGTCTACTTCGGCACCTACCTCGTCGCGCCGCTGCTCGGCTGGCACGTCGAGGCCGCCTCCCTCGTCTCCGCCGCCGCCGCCGCGCCCGTCGCCCTCAAGGCCGGCCTCAAGTTCCTCGTCGCCTGGCCCTTCACCTTCCACTTCTTCAACGGCATCCGCCACCTGACGTACGACTTCGCGCTCGGCTTCGCCAAGCCCGAGATCAACAAGTGGGGCTGGGTTATCTGGTCCACGTCGCTTGTGTCGGCGCTCGGTCTGGCTTTTGCGTGGTAAGGGGGAGAAGAAGTCGGTTTTGGGTTTAGGGGGTGATGGACGAGGGGTGGTAATCGGGGACGAGGAGAGAGACGCAGGAGGAGAGCGGAAAGTGTACGTGTGTTGATGGTGGGAGACGGCGATTGGAGTTCTGATCGGATGGCACTCTGCTGGAAGATTGTCTGGCGCAAGGCCCTCCCCCTGCTGCTTAAGGCGGGGGGATTGTATAGACTGGAAGCTGTAAAATGAGTTCCCTTGAGTATCAAACAAGTTAATCCATTGTTCCCGTTCACAAAACATGCAAGTATTGGTGGCACGCGATCAACTCCGAACTTCGGAGGGTGAGGCAGTAGGACAGACGTTTAGAGACCCGTGATCAATTATCTACATCAGGTCGCAAACTAAAGTGGTATGCCTCCTAATCCTGTTTTACCATGTCCAGCCCAAACGCCGATGCGCCTCCCAGATATTTAATCACTCGAATGTACCCTCACATTGATCTCGGGGTCATCGGTTGACCGTGTACCACATATCGATCCTATTCGATGTTTCGGGCATCCAAAATCTGTCGGATCACCCTCGAGTTCCCTGAGCTGAGCACACGAGCGCCGAGAATGGGGCCGATAAATTCGTTGAGCTCGGTGGCGTAGTTGTCGACGCTGCCGTTCACCCCGTTGACGGGGGTCTTGTCGCTCTCGGCCATGGTGCTGATTGCTTTCAGAATGCCACCGACCAGCATCTCAAAGTCGATCCCCTCGCCCTTCTCCTTCAACGGCTGGAGGATGTTGTCGTGGTACGCCCTCAGACACTTAAGCACAAGCACCCGCACCGCTTCAGGACCCCCAGCTGACGCAACACCGGAGATGGCACCAAAGTGAGCAGCGGGGGGCTTATCAGGGTCCATGAAGAACTTCAGACACGTGCGCACGAGCTTGGGTCTGAGGAGGTTGTTGGAGGCCGAGTACTTCCGCGCGATCTCGCCGAGAAGCGACGCTGAGAACTCGCGCAGCTTGTACTGCTCCTTCACCGCATCAGAGCCGTCCTCGGCGCCGATCTTGCGGCTGAGGATGCAGGTCAACACGGGGGCGGCAATGGAGTTGGCGTAGGGATCGAGGAAGAGCTTCTTGTTTTGGATGAGGGCCAGTGTTAGCTCCATGGACTGGCGGAGGATGAAGACATCGTCGAGGCGGTGGGTGACTTGGTTCGCGACGAAGTTGATAAAGTAGGGGATCAGCTGGTGCAGACCGGGGTCGTCGCGGACGGAGGCAAGAGCGGCCTGGCGGAGACGCCCAACTTCCTCGTCTGGATTGTCGTCGAGGATGGCGTTCTGGACCTTTTCGAAGTAGAGGATGAGTTCCTTGGAAACAACGTGCTTGACGGCGGGTCGGAATGAGATGGAGTCGTTGCCGGCAAGAGCGGCCAGGGCGGGGTTAGCACCGGGGCCCTTGGGCACGAGTTCTTGCGATCGGGATTCGGCTGTCGTCGGGTTCTGGGGGATGGACGGCTGTACGCCTTCGATTGCGAGCCAGTGGGCTGTAATTACAGAGTTAGCTGGAGTAGGCACATATACAAAGAGAAAGGCGCACCTGTGAAGCTCATGTCGCGCGGCACCTTGGGCAGGGGCGCGTTGATGAGCTTCTCGAAATCGACCTCCTCGTCCTCGATGTAGAACAGCGGTTGGCCAGGGCCAAGGCTAGCCTCGCCGAATCGCAGCGGACGCGTCGAGTCGTATCCGTACAAAGGTTCGATGCTAAGAACTTTGAGGGCGGTACTGATGTCGTTGACGGTCAGAGTGGTGCGGCGGGCAGCACGCATGAAGCGCAGGGCCTCGACGAGGACCTGGCCGATTCGGTACTCGACATCCTGGGTGAGGCAGCGCAGAGCTTCGTCGTTGAGGTTCGGGATGCCGACGGACTCGGCTACGTCTTTGACGTTGTCGGGATTCCACAGGAGCTTTGGCGCGTCTTGGGCCGCCATCGCGTCGCTTCTTTGGGGTGGTTCGACGAGTGGTGAGGTTGCGACGAGGCGCCGTTCAAGGTGCGGAATTGAAGTTGGACGCGAGGCTGAAAAGTCGGGGTACCTTCCACTGACGAGATGTGGTGGAGACCCCTAGCTGCGGAAGCTACAGCGGACGGGGTACCCTAAGGTATACTTGACGGGAAGGTGCCTGACTGGGTCGCACTTGCCCAAAGTTCCTGCATGTTTAGTGGGTTATCTACATTCACGACTCAATTTTGACAATGGCAAGCTCATGCTGGCAACACAGCTCTGCCTTCTCACCATTCAAATGGAACCTTCTGATTCATCAATGGATCTACCGGCGAGGATGAATGCCGTCGCATTTCTTTGCTCGACAGTGGGTGTCGCGCACCATGCCAGATGAACAACAAGGTCGGGCATCCGTACACTTGCCGTCGACACCCTCGGCAATGGGCTCGAGACTCGGGTTTCTCACACGCTGCTCTCTCATTTGAAAATGTGATGGAATTTGTCATGATGCCATCTTGCCCGAACCATGTTCGGAAGATTGATCCATATCATGAGAGCATCGGATCAGCCTTCATGGCAAAGCTAACTATGCATGGCATCTGTGGAGAACATGGGGCTTGGGGCATGCGGCACCGAGACCAAGATGACCCAAAAGTCGGGTGATCGCAGCTCGAAATCGCTCGAAAAGAACATGTGGGTGTTTTCTCTGCCGTGACGACTCCAAGGTAATATCTTTGCTGTGCCAAAAAGAGCAATACAAGGTCACCTGGCCGTCAAGTGAATGGAGGCTTAGCTGGGCTTCTTGAGCCTCAACTCCGCAAACCAGTTTATGGGTTGTCTGCATCTGACTGAGACTGTTTGACCAGGCACGAGGCAGTTTGCAAGAGCCATGGCCAATGATAGCCGAACTTGTATCACACGGTACGACCTATACCTGATGAAACACCGATGGCTGGATATTATAAGGATTTCGGCCCCGTGGATCATGATTCCGTCTACGTCTCTGATTTTCCCATTATCAACATAACCAATCAGCTCCTCTTTTCACCATGAGGGTTACTTCTCTGGCCGTCAGGGCCGATTCCAACGATCCCAAGGATTCCAAGAATTCCAAAGGAGGCAAAAAGGGCAGCTCGACTGGAGTCAAGTCAGCTGGTGATGGTCTTCCTTCAAACGCCAGACCAGCGGGTCAGTACCAGTCTAGCTATGACAGATGGGTGGCCCAGGGAAATATCGCCTTATATGATACCTTATCTGGCGGCACATCTGGCCCAGAAGAGCTTCCTCCTATTCCGGCGGAGTGGATCATCGCCCCGAAGAGCAACAACAGCGTGTTAGACGGCCGATGCCCAACCATGGACCAAACCACCAACTCTTTCCTCATCTCAGATGCCGTGTCTGGATTCGTCGCAATTTTCATCTGCTGCAGGCCGATTCTCAAGAAGATTACTTTTGGATTCTTCGGCAAACTTCCTAACAAAAACTCTCGATGTTGCAGCTCTGTGTGGTACTCATGGCTGGTGAGCTTCTTGATGACGTTTCTGGGGAATCTCTTCGCCAGTCTCGTCGTGAAACGCACCGAGGGATACGACCACTTGCATTTCGCAACCATCTTTGCGTTGTATGCTTCCCGTCCTCGCATAAACTTGGCTCTTGTGGCTCTGTTCCGAGTTTTTATTACCGTACCAACGAGTGACTGGTCCAGCTACATGGCAGCTCAGAAGGAGAGGGAGAGGGAGAAGGAGAAAGATAAAGAACAAGGTACAAAGCCCTCCAGTCCTCGCGTAAACTTGGGCCATGAGTTTCTGTTCCAATTCTTTGTTACTATGCAACCGAGGAATTGGTCCAGCTACCTTCCAGTTAATAAGGGAAAGAAGAAAGAAGAACATAGTACGGAGCCCTCCGGACTTTTGCTCGCGGCTACAGACAATGGCGGCGATGAAAGTGCCTCCGATACAGACGACACCATGGCACCGTTGGAGAGGGAATACGTCTATCTCGACTCTTACCGCAGTACCTTTATAGCTGAGATGGTACTCAATATCATCGCAGCTGTCTTTGTGGGGGACACATGGAAGCGTTTTCCCAATGAGGACATCAAAAAGCATATGAAGTTCCAAGTGTCCGCGATGTATTATGCACCAATCGTCTTAGCCGTCACTGCCATGTTCGCCATACCATTGTGGTGGAGAAGAAACAAACGCGTGGACCAGAAATCCTTGAGGGGACTGTTTGGAGTTGGGCTTTTTGCTACTGCGTACGGAATACCCTGGGTATATTGGTGCGGCTTCTTACAACTTCCTGGGTCGTTGTAAGCCCCCCCACCCTGCATTCTTAGTCTGCTCCAGCTCGTACGGATTAAGCATTGAACGAAGGCTAGAGAATGTGAGCTGATATTACCCTAGATGGTGTCCGCCCAAGTTACCCATCCAGACAAGCATCTGGACCGCTTTCTCCGTCATTGGTAGGTGTCCACTATCCAGGATATCTTGCTAGAGTAAATATTGATGAATCTAGGAAATCTCTTGGCCTTGTGATACTCAATCTCGACCAGCATTAAAAACGACCCGAGGTCGCCATCGTGAGCTACGTGGAAGCTTGGCGGGGTATCGTTGACATCTCAACATGGTTGAAGAAGAAAAGGAGCATCAAGTTGCCTAGCTCCGGGTATCTAATCTAATGCTTGAAAACACACGACCGCAATCAGAAACATCTATACTCTCCGCTCTCCATACGCTGTGTTCACCTCCTCTCCGCTACTTCTGGGCTTAGGTCCAACCAACTCATCCATGCTCGCCCCTTTATCTTCGCCCTGCCCAACCTTCTCGTGCACATGTAGCCTTTCCAGACCCATGATGGTCCAGACCACAACGCCAAGAATCGCAAACTCCATCAAAACAGTCATGCCAAGATACGTCGCCGTATCCCCCTTCACAGCGCTGAACTTGTCGTCTCCGGTGCTAACGTACGAGATCGTATACGCGATGCGAACGACCATGAAGGGGAAAGATGCGCCGAAGCCGATCATGGACCTCTTCTCGCCTTCGGGGACCAGTTTCCACTTCTGCGCCAGCCAGACGTAAAGGAGGACACCCCAGAAGTAGAGCGCGGCAAAGAGGCCCACCCCGGCTTTGGTCAGCGACCCAGGCGCCATGGCGTTCTCCGTCTTCTTGCTGGCGACAACGTAGTCGGCGATGGATATGGCGAGGCCGGCCCAGCAAATGAGCTCTGGTATGCGAAAGTGCCACGGCGTGAGGACCTGCACGAAGTGGTTTCTGGAAGAAGCACCAAGTTAGCATGCGAGGGTCGTATCAACCAAAGATAGACGGGCAACTTACACTCTCTTCAACAGATCCAACAACACAAACGTGAGAAGCACAAGTCCCAAAGATTCGCAGACAAAAATGGTCGCCCACAGGCCCCTCGAGTCGTTGAACATGGTGCCTAGCATGCAGCCCGCGCCGACGATGCGTATTGTCGAGATGAAGGAGATCCCGAACCAGCCCATTCGCTTTTGGAGTTTGAAGAGAATGCCGAAGACGAGGAAGACGGAAAAGACGGCGATCTGGGCGATTGCGACGCCGTCGCGGAAGCGGAAGGCGCGCTCGGCCATTGTGTGGGACTTTGGTGTAAGTGAAGAACCGTCTGTGTATCTCTAGGGGATCGAGGATGTTGTTTCTGCGTGTCGGTAATTTAATATTTCCAACCAGTCCTAGCCTATTCATCATAAAACAGAGCCAGGAGCAAAATCATTCTTTTAAGTTGTTCACAGACCAATTGCCCGGAAGGGAGACCTCCCACCACTGCCACTCGGAGGGGTAGATCGGTCGTGGACCCCTTGATCGTTCGGCGCCCGGAGGCAGCTTGTGCCCCACAGAATTGGATTAAGCGAGTGCGAACGCCGGGGGTTCGGGTGCGAGAGCGTGTATCTCGTCCAATGAGACCGCCGCGCGGGATCACTCCAACAGCAGATTGAATCCTACACCTCAGCCCTGCTGACGAGATCTAAGTGGCTGTTGTGGTACCAAGTCTTGGCCCAGTAGGTGTGAGAAAGTCCCGTAAGATTGCGTGCGTTGTGATGCTATTGAGTCCTACTTTAGGCGCTGAAGTCCCATTAGCTGGCAATGGCTGCGGCGATGATTGAACTAATCGAGAACAGTAGAAGGCAACATGAAAACCTCAAATTCTTGATGGAGATACGATGAATGGTTCAGCTGAGAGGGAATAGAAAGCGCGACAGCACATTCAGACTGGTCGGCAGGGTTAGGCCCCGAAGAGCGATGCCTCTCTAAAGTCTACTCACCTGTCATCGCAAGTTTGAGATGAACCTCCGTTCGAACGAAATCACTTTCATCATGAACCGAACAAAAAGACAGTAACGCAACTCCCAGCTGAGTTTAGCATACAATGCGTAACAAAGTGTGGCAGTGGACTCTGTGATCTCACTGTCGACATGCTCTGCCCCGAATGCCAAGCCGAGGCGACCACGCTCTGCATACTCAACTCAGCTAATGCTGTGGCACTTTAAGCTTGTTGCCTGTCAATCCCGTCACAGCCACACTCATAATGTGTTTGCGGGTTTGATTCTTACTTGTCTGTCATTGGTAACTACAGCTCTTCGCACTCGCTTACCTCCTGTAAAGCTGACAATGCTTATGGCCGGCGAGAACCCGCCGAATACTTGCCCAACACAGCTCAAAGCCGCACACGGCAACCCCGGCACCTGTGCCGGACCCGAACAAGGCCCCACACCACCAGCATTTCGGAGGACCGAAGAATCTTTTTCATCTCGGTCCTCGGGGCCAATCCTATTGTTACTATGGCTGTTGGAATTTTCGAGAAACCGGGATATTCCTTTCGTCTAAGCCTGATTGAAGAGACCTTACTTACCATAGCGAATTCCAAACACTGGCTACACTGGCTACACTGGCCTTTTTTTTTCCTTTCGTCCCTGTTCACCTTAATGGCTTGCCCCGCATTCACTTCTCGCCGACGCATGCAACCACGAAATGAAGCCTTCCATCCAGCCCCGCCATGCCCTGCCCTACCCACCCACAACCACGCCCAGCCTTCGTATTCCTCATTTCCGCCCAGTTCTTCAACAATCACTGGTTTCGTGGTGTAGTTGGTTATCACGTCAGTCTAACACACTGAAGGTCTCCGGTTCAAGTCCGGGCGAAATCATTCTTTGGGCGAATGGTTTAGTGGTATAATACTCGCTTAGCATGTGAGTGGTCCAGGGTTCGATTCCCTGTTCGTCCAAATCTTTTGCTTTTGAGTATGAAAGAAGCTTCTCTAAGCTGTGTTCTTCCTTTTTGACATTTAGGAGAAGTCTTCAGACGGTTGGATCGCTGTGGTGTGGCATTTTTGCCCGGGTGGACCTACTGCAGTATCCCCGAAAACGCCGGTCAGCAGGCCCCACTCCCGCCCGGCCCCTCCTAACCCTCCCGCCTCCAGCGTTCGCGGGGGGAGGTTGTTTCCTTCTCTCTTCCTTCTGGAATGATGGCAACGGATTTCGGGATGGACTATGAGATTTTATTTTGCAGAATCATACGACAATTCCGCCACCAAAGACGTTGAATGCCGAAACCCTTGCCATCATGCTATGCGATGTATGGGAACCCGCCGACGTCTGGACCGGCATCTCCGACCAGAACCGGAGGAAGAAGCTGCAAAATAAACTCAACCAGCGTGCTTACCGTCGGTGAATCCCAGAGCATCTTTATCTTCACAGTTCTTACTCCAAAGCAGGTAGAAGAAGGAAACAACCCACCCTAGACTACGATGACCAGCACCCGTCGCTGGCAGTTCTAGGCGACGACAGCATCCTAGCGACCCTCCTCGGCGGATGTGCTCTTATCAAATGCCCCCAAAGGCTTTCACTTGCCCAAATTCGCGTCAAAGAAGTGTATGAAGGCTACTCGCTCCATGCGCCGCGACCATCGGCACTGCACATCCTCATCCGCCTACGCGTCCTCGTCGCCCTAGCCCACAACGCCGCCGCCATGGGGTTTCCCCCACAAGGCCTCTGCCGCGAGGATTTTGTGTCCCCATACAACGTGAGCGGACCTCTTGAGCTAGGCAACTTTGATTTGACGACACCCGGCCGCGAGAGCCTTCGTCCGACGGACCTCCAGAGAAGAATACTTCACCACCCCTGGATCGACCTCTTCCCCTTCCCCATCTTCCGAGACAACGTGCTGCTTGCGATGGAATCTGGGTTAGTAGACGACGATCAGCTGTGTGCTGATATCCTCGAGGTGAAGGATGAAGACCTGGCTGGCAGGCCGTCGCTCATCGTCTGGGGTCAGTCGTGGGATTGTATGGCGTGGGAAGCCAACGAGGCCTTCTTTCGGAAATGGGGGTTCTTCATGCGGGGATGCCCTGAGATGCTGGAGGCGACTAATTATTGGAGATCTAAGCGAGGGGAAAGAAAGATCGTTTATGAAGTATGACGTATGTTTTTTCATAGGCTGAAAGTGAATGTATCCGTCCAATATTACGAGCGAGTGAGCAATGCAACCGCAAATGCAGCCTTTGATATCCCGAACTTACTCAAGGCCGAGCCACAGTAATAGCTGTCCAAGCTGCGGCGAGTAAGTTCCATGGCCTATCAAGGTTCTCTTAGGAGATACCTCGCCCTACAGATGGGACACCCATGTCCCGGGATGTCAGCAACCTTCCTTATCTCCAGATGCGGGGCCGGGGGCGGCGGGACGGCGCTAATGCACTTGGATTATTTTGTGGGCCAGACCCGGAGCTGGTCCCGGGCATCGATCAGTGCTCACGGCATCTGGGCGGAATGTCTAGATGCCGTCAAGTGTACCGAGACCGAGTCAACGACCTCGAAGGCCAGAATGAAGATGTTCAGTCCATGTATAAATATGAGGCACCGGATGAACCCATCTCTCGAGCTTCGTCTTTCACACAGCCACCTCTTAAAGTCTTCTCATCTTCCTTGTAAACAAACCCCAAGACTACACTCAAAACCTCACTATGGCGGAACCATCAATGAAATACGTCCGGTACGTCCTTCCACGACATTCTTCACCGTGAGAAAACCACTAACAGATCGCCTCGGTTCAGTGTGGGCAAGTCCGGCCTCAAGGTGTCCCAGATCGTCCTCGGCTGCATGAGCTTCGGCGACAAGAACTGGCAACCATGGCTGCTCGACCAGGCCGAGGCCCTTCCCATCCTCAAGTACGCCTTCGACCGGGGCATCAACACCTGGGACGTCGCCGACACCTACTCCAACGGCCGCTCCGAGGAGATCGTCGGCGCCGCCATCAAAGAGTACAACATCCCGCGCTCGAAGCTCGTCGTCATGTCCAAGTGCTTCCAATTCGTCGACGACGCGCGGGGCCCCATCGACCCGGCCACCCTGACCAGCAACGACGGCCCGCGCGTCAACCAGGTCGGGCTGTCGCGGAAGCATATTCTCGATGCTGTGGACCGCAGCGTCGAGTGGCTGGGGACGTACATCGACGTGCTGCAGATCCATCGCATGGATCGCGATGTGCCGCCGGAGGAGATTATGAAGGCGCTGAATGATGTGGTGGAGAGCGGGAAAGTGCGGTATATTGGTGCTAGTTCGGTCAGTCTTCACATCTTTACCTACCTGGACAATCTCCCACCATCCGTCGTGATAATCGCTGACTAGCAGATGTGCAGATGGCAGCCTGGGAGTTCCAGATGCTCCAGAACGTCGCCAAGCAGAACGGCTGGCACCAGTTCATCTCGATGCAGGGCCTCTACAACCTCCTCTACCGCGAGGAGGAGCGCGAGATGAACCCGTTCTGCAACGCCGCCAGCGTCGGCCTCTTCCCGTGGTCGCCCCTCGCAGCCGGCGTCCTCGCGCACCCGTGGACCGACCGCTCCGACCCCCGGGAGCAGAAGGATCCGTTCCTCCAGATGCTCTTCCGCGGCGTCGAGAACGGCGCCGACAAGGCGATTGTCGGGCGGGTGGAGGAGCTCGCGGCCAAGAAGGGGGTCGCGATGGCTCAGGTCGCGCAGGCGTGGCTGATTTCGAAGGGGTGCATGCCAATCTGCGGGCTGGAGACGCGGGAGAGGATTGACCAGGCGCTTGGGGCGTTGGAGGTGAAGTTGAGCGAGGAGGAGGTGAAGTATCTTGAGGAGATGTATGTTCCGAAATTGCCCATGCCGTTTTAGAAGTGGAGGAGGTCTGGCGCGGTAAGCTGTGGCTTGGGATAAGCACTGGCTTGGCTAGATCTGATCGATTGTTGTCTTTGAACGATCGACTTGGCACTCGGAGAATAGACTAAACAAACACGATGGCGAAATTACATAGCTACCACATATCCAGGAGGCCCAGGTTCCGTCAGCCCATATGTCTTGGGAACGTGTATGTTCATGCTTGAAGATGAGGGGTCACCCATTACCGGATGCACGATCAACTGAAAAAAGAAACAACCCTCCCAGCTACCAGGAAGATCATTTGGCGCTACGTCTAGCGCGGCCAAGGAAGTGACACACTTCTCCAAATGCAGCCGACCATTCGCCCGCTTAGATACGATCCCGTCCCAAAGCATTTGAGTCGATGACAGTCTGGAACCTGGGCTATGGTTGGACCAACAGCAGCTCCTCAGCTGCGAATGGCTGATGGGAAGATGGCATTCTGACGCCATGGCGTCGACCAGTAGCCCGTCTTCTCCCTGAAGATGTTAGGTGGCAGCCTTCGTTGCGGTCGCATTTCAGCCGCACAATGGCATCGCGACCCTCATAAACTGACGCGGAGCTCGACTTTTTATCGTCGATTACTTTGGGTTGGAACCTTGAGGGGCTTTCAGAGCCTGTGCCAGACGAGACGAGCCATTTCACAACGATGGAGAGTTTGAGTGCGCATGGCGGGACCGACGACCGGGTCGCACCGGCGCGGGACGGCGGTGCGCCGTCTGAGTACCCGGCGGGACGAGACGACGTGCCATGGACGAGCATAGCGTCTTTCACGGAGCAGGACGAGGTGGAGTCTACGCATGTGCCGAGCACCTCTGCGTCGTCTGTCGAGCTCAGCATCGACTCGGACATGAGCGACGCCGACTCGGCTCTGGGGATTGATGGAGGACGGGCTTCGTCGTCTGCGTCGGTCGCTTCGAGTCTTTACCGGTTTGTCGAGGAGTTTGGTCGGACGTATCATAGGTACAAGGAAGGGAGTAAGTGTTGCTCGCTCTTGTCGATGTGGAGTTGCCCGCTGACGTTGAGCAGAGTACTTTCTCCCCAACGATGAGGTATGACAAGACGTGATTAAGAATACCTCCATCATGCCGACATCTGACATGCGACGTGCTGCAGCAAGAACAAGGCCGTCTAGACCTACAACACGCCATCGCACTCCGCATTCTCGACGGTAACCTCGGGCTGGCGCCCGTGGACAAGCCGCACCGGGTGCTCGACATCGGCACGGGGACGGGGATCTGGGCCATCGAGTTCGCCGACCAGAACCCCGAGTCGGAGGTGCTCGGGAGCGACCTGAGCCCCATCCAGCCCGAGTACGTGCCCGCGAACTGCCGCTTCGAGATCGACGACGCCGAGGACGAGTGGATGTACGGGCAAAAGTTCGACTACGTCCACGGCCGGTACATGTGCACGTCCATCTTTGACTTCCCAAAGCTGTTTGGTCAGATCTACGACAGCCTCAACCCCGGGGGCTGGGTCGAGTTCCAAGAGACGGTGATTGATTTCCGGGCCGTCGACGGGACGCTGGAGGGCACGGCGCTGCGGCGGTGGAACGACCATTTACTAGAGGGCATCCGCCGGGCCGGGCGCGATGCGTTGTCGCCGTTCGGGTTCGCGGCGAAGATGACTGCCGTGGGGTTCAAGAACGTCCAGCAGAGGAAGTTCGCGGTGCCGTCTACCCCGTGGGCCCGGGGGCGGAACCAGAAGATTCTCGGCGCGATGCAGATGACCAACAACCTCGAGGGGGTTCAGGGCATCACGATGAAGATCTTTACGCAAGTGCTGGGCTGGACTCGGGAGGAGGCTGAACTGCTGCTGGTTGACGTGCGAAGGGATATGGCGGATAGGAACATCCACGCATATCTCACGATGTGAGTTTTTCTTCCTGATAACCGTGCGGTAGTGAGCTGACTATTCGAAGTATGGCTGTCTGGGGCCAAAAGCCACACGAAGGGGAAGAGAATGCCGCGATGTCATGATTTGAGTAGCCCGGAAGAATGTTTTAATCGTTGTGTACATCCAGCATGGAGTTTGAAGTTACGCTTTCGTCGCATCTTGTTGGTGTTGAACTCCGCCAATTGCGGAGTTCATCTTGTTCGTTCTCGGGTCACGATCCACGTTGCGATAGCTGTCATCCCAAGAGTATCTAGATGAAATGTATGCACGACACGAATCATGTCCGACTGAATGTAAGAAAAGCGCAGGAGCGCTGAGAGAGAGCAAGTGACATGATCCCGCAATAACGGCAACATTACACTGCGCAATGCATGCGAACCGCGGCACGACCCGGTGCGGCTTGTAACCGCTCCCTTTGCTTAGAAAAGAGAAGAAAGATGCCGAGGCCGTTGTGCTAAAGATCCACACTTGATGGCGGCCTTGAAACCGATAGTGATGGTCTCCCCGTGCCAAGTGTGCCGATGGAGCGGCGAATGCGTGCCGGGAGCGGCATCAAATCCGCGGGGGAACGGAACACGGGCTCCTTTTCGAAGAATTTCTAGGCCACAGATCGTCGGCGTTATGACGAGCCGCCCCATCGGCTTTAATCCTCGTGTTCCTCTCCCAGTTCCCTCTTCTGGACTCCCCCTCCGAGGCCCCCCACTCGCTCTCGCCGGTCCATCCACTCGGCGTCCTCCTCCCGCCCCCAGGTCCCTGGCTCTCCGGATGGCAGATTGCTGGTTACGGCAAGGCCATGGCAGGGCATGGAAGCAGCCGGAGAGTTTAATCGTCCGCATGCTTTGTAAAACGGGGTGTGGAGTTCGCCCTGGCAACCCGCTGTGGCATTGATGACTGAAGAAATTTTGCAAACCCGCGCTTGTGTTGTTTCTGGAATCGGTGGAGACCTACTGGCTGATGAGCGAGTCAATCATGCTCCATGACCCGACACATGTCACTGTCTCTGCCCATCTGGACCACGGAGAGACGCCAAGCGGGAAAAGGAAAACACATCGGTGTGACGTCAAGCTGACCAATTGCATGGCGGGGTGAAGCTCTCTTCTATGCCATGCCACTCTTACCAACACCTTAGAAGCTCCCCTGACGTTGGTGGGGTAAGCTGCAGAGCGCGGAATTCTACCGTGATGGCCAGACCACCATTCGAAACTGGATCGATGATTACGGGGGCGGGGGAATGCGAGTACAAAAGAGCTTGACGCCCCGCGATGGGGGGCATGTAGCTATCCTAATATTCCAGCATTATCTTCTCTCTTACGCTTTGATACCCATCGATACCCCTCTACGCTCAACTCCATTATTTCAATCCTCTCAAACAAATCACAATAACCGTCAAAATGGTCGCTAAGAAGGTCCTCGTCGTTCTCACCTCTTGCGACAAGATCCCCAAGACTGGCAAGCCCATCGGCTGGTACCTGGTAAGCTCAATCCCAACATCATCACCGTCTACGCCGCGAACATAACTGACTTTGCCACTTCCAGCCTGAGCTCGCCCACCCCTACGATGTCCTCAAGGAAGCCGGCGTCGAGATGACCTTCGCCTCCCCCAAGGGCGGCGTCGCGCCCCTCGACCAGGTCTCCGTCCAGATGTTCGGCGAAGACCCCTCCTCCAAGAACTTCCTCGAGAACCACAAGGAGATCTGGGAGAACACCAGGCCGCTGTCCGAGTTCGTCGGCAAGGCCTCCGAGTTCGACGCCATCTTCTACCCGGGCGGCCACGGCCCCATGTTCGACCTCGCCTTCGACGACGAGTCGCTCAAGCTCATCGCCGACTTCGCCGCCCAGAGCAAGCCCGTCGCCGCCGTCTGCCACGGCCCCGGCGCCATCGTCAACGCCAAGACCCACGACGGCGAGTACCTGATCAAGGGCAAGAACGTCACCGGCTTCTCCAACACCGAGGAGGACCAGGCCGGCTTCACCCCCGAGATGAACTTCCTGCTTGAGGACCGCATGAAGGAGGTTGGCGGACAGTACGCCATCGCCGACGCGCCCTGGGGCGAGAAGGTCATTACTGATGGCGTTGTCATCACCGGCCAGAACCCCGCTTCTGCCCACGGTGTCGGCAAGGCCATTGTCAAGGCTCTTGGTCTGTAAGGGATGATTGTATGATATGATGACGACAAAAAGGTTACGAGGGATACAAAGTAATACCAAATTCAAAGCGATTCTGATCATTATTTGGCGCCTGGTGAAGGGGCTGTTCTGAAATACGTGACTACTGTGATGCCATCTGAAGGTACACTCGTGCGATACATGAGCAGGGGGTTTCATCCACCTCACTCCAATTCCTGAATCTCCATCTCCCCAATGTTAATGTTCCGTCGCGGTATCGTCCACTGATCCATGTTAGTGGTCATCGACACGCCGTCCGCGTACATGTCCATCGCCTCCTCCGCATCCAACACCTCAAAGGCCATCCGCTGGGTATTCCCCATGTAATTCGTGTCTACCGCACGAAAATCAAGAAAGACAACCTCGCCAACCGCCTGGTTCAGACCCATGCGCTCAATGTATCTCTTCGAGATGCTCGACCTCGAGCTGTGCATCTCAGCAGTGACATGCACCGAGCCCCTGGTGCCGTGCATGGAGACGGTCCCATACGGCATGAAGATCTGCAGCTGGACGCGGGCTTTGCAGACAGACTCGCTCCAGTGGAAGAGAAAGCAGTCGAGAATGTAGTACTTGTGGTAGCCGAGATCTCTGGGGTCGTGGCCTGCGCCTCTGAATTGCGACACGATGTCGTCCCAGCAGCGGAGGGGAATGCGGTTCCTGACACACATGAGAGCGAACTCTTCCAGCTGTTCCTTGTAGTCGAATAGACGGGGGCCACGGCCACCGCGACGGATTGGATACTGTACATCGCGGGATGACCTGGGTGTTCTGTTGTGGAACTGGCAGTAGTATCGAAGGTACTCGTCGATGATCTTTCCTCGGTGGCGGTCGAAGAACTCGGGGTATGTGAAGTCGCCGAGCTCTGGAACGGCGTCTTTCCAGCTGCGAGGCATGGGGCGGATCTCTGCTTGCATGACGGCCTCGCATATGCCGCGTGAGATCCGGGACATAATGTAAGCGGTCCGCTCGCGACTTTCGAGGGGTGGGCTGGAGAAAGGCATGTTGAGTTGAGGGTGGCCTGGGGCAGGCGCCTGTAACAATGTTTGTTGATAACAAGGCTTCTCTCGAGGGCTCAACGTCTACTGCTTCTACCATGAGCACGAGAACGGTCCTATTGAGTAGCTTTAAATACATTCCCTGGTGAGGTGATTCACCGAGGAAGATGTCGAACGCTCAATGCACTCCAACATATTCACCTTGCAAAAGAGTGAACTTGAGATGAATTGGGCTATTCACCAGATAGAGAGACTTTGGCAGACTTCATGTCTTCCGTCGTCGCATAGAGTGTCCTCAGAAGCTTCTCAAAGTTAAGAGTTCTCCAGTGATCCGTCTGCAGTAATGTGTCTTTGAGCCCAAGTCCATCGTTTCCACAATTAAGTCCTCGAACTACTCAACCGCGGGCACCCCAACTCATGAAACCTTATCAGCTCATGTTGATCATTGATAGGCTCCTCTATATGTTGGTGGTAATATTTATTGTAAATGACGCTCCAGCTTACTCTACCCTAAAGTGCCTACATTTAACCCAACTGTCCTCCCTTTTCTCATTCACACCATCTAAGGATGCGTAAATCCCGTACAAGGTGCCAGTCATATCATACCCTGAAAGAAGCACTGGATCTCCCTTTCCCAGACTATGCCATTTTCTCTCTCCATCACCGACCGTAAAGCGACATAGGAACTCATAACTGTCGGGCAAAGCCTGGATATGGAGGTCGATGGTGACTGTGCCGTCAGGAATGGCAGTCGATCCCAGTTCGATAATCTCAGACTTTTTGTCCTTGATGACATTCAAGAAACCAGTAACCCTGGAGTTGGGGCCATCGATCTGAATACATCCGTGGCGCAAGCTGTCCTTGTAGATGGCCAAGCCGACCAATGGGAGCTCTTGAAGTTTACCAGAGCCCAGTTCCACGGTCGTGGAGGCGGACCCAGAGAGTGACCTCTGCCTTCGGCCGACAAATGTGGAGGTTCCCAGCGGATTGGTCAGAGTCGACGTTTGAGCGCGTAGGGAGTAAGTATCTTCTGCGGAAGAGAAGGAGTAGTGGTCGACGTTGTGGGTGCGGATGTAAAGATCCTCGAGCTGTTCATTCAGGATCTTGTACCCATGACCTTGCGCCCCATCAGACTCTCCTTCTGAACCAACCACCATCTCAAGCTTAGTCTGTGCTATACGAGGCCAGTCCCCAGAGGGCCATTCAACTGGTGTAAGAAAAGTCTCGCGACCGAGGGGATGCCGCTGAACGTTGGTGTGGTCGTGTCGTATACCCAGGTGCACACAGAACCATCTGCCCTCCACGTCTTGGAAGAGATCACCGTGACCAGCCCAGCGAACATCCTCATCCTTCTCAAAAGCAGTCAATAATGGGTTGTTTGGACAGCTCTCATAGGGCCCCCATATGTCTTTAGATCTTGCAATGTTGATTTGGTGGCCCTCGAATGTGGACGCTTCCGCAGTCAAGAGGTAGTACCAGCCATCCTTGAAGTAAATGTGTGGACCTTCAGCGTCGTCCTTTCCGGCTGCGCCCTTCCAGAGGAATTTGCACTCTGACAAGGCTTCACCGGTGTCAACATTGATCTCGAACTGGCGGATAGAGCAGTCTGGGGCCCAAGGGGGACCAGTCCGGTAGGAGCCGTGCAGATATGCCTTGCCTGATGCCTCGTCAAAGAATAGACTGGGGTCAATCCCAGGGAACTCGAAAGGCACCGCGTCTGACCACCCGTCGTCGGAAAATATGGCGTCTTCATGACAGCTGAGCAGGAAGTTCTGAAACTCATGCGATCCGTCTGGCTTTTCAAACGCATATGTGCAAACGAGGTAAAACCTGTCTTTGAAATGTCGAAGAGTTGGCGCAAACAGACCGCCAGTTATGATGAGGGGAATGCCGTGGGGAAGCGGGATGAATTTCGTGAAGGCGTTGGATAGGGATAGTTGGGACGGGCGGGACAGCGCATGTCCTCTTAGCTCCCAGTTGACGAGGTCCCGTGACGAGTAGATGGGAAGTCCAGGGAACACGTGGAAAGAAGAGTTGATTAGAAGGTAAGTGTCTTTGAAGACTGCTATGGTGGGGTCCGGGGCAAACCCGGGGATGATGGGGTTCGTGATCTTCATGGTGGGAGAACTTGGCGCGCTAGGGTATGTCAAGCCAACAACCTTAAAGACTACCGTGGCTCGGACGATAAATAGTATTATATCTGAAGATGATTGGGCGAATGACTTTCATAACTCGGAAAGTCCGAGTGGGATATGTGACGCTTTAGGCCAACGTCCACCTCCATTGCGGACGTCCACCCTGTTTACGTCCACCTACGCCAAGGACGTCCACCCAGTCTCGCGACTACCCATTATCATAGCAACCACAAGTTGGCAGTATCTCCACATTCACAACAATCCTCATATGTACTCTGTTCTCTGGAGGGAATCCCGTAACGGATTTCCCGACAAGTTACAGTATTAGGCCCTTAATGTTACCCCGGATTTACCCCAGAAAACCCCAGAAAGTCTCCCCGGATGTTCCATGACCCAAATGCCATCACGGACATTTATTCAAGATCCCACTCCGCCTCCACTGGATGATTGATTCCGGTATCCGATCATCGACAACATGGCTTCACCCGACGTTGACAAGCAAGCCGTTTCCCAACCCGAGTCCAGTCACCTAGAGATGGCGACGAAACCCGAGCTGGAGGCCCACGCCGGCGAGGCCATTGTCCGCGAAGAGCTCGCTCTCTCCATCAGCGAAAACGCCAAGAGACACTGGCGAGCTTTGCTAATCTGTAAGACTGCTTTCCCTCCGACTCTGACAATGACATCAAAGCTGACCCCCTCGGAGCCTCTGTCGGCTTCACCGCCGGCATCGCGTTCGCCTACGATACCACTGCAAATGGAGCGTCCATTTCGATGCCCTCTTTCCTGCTGTACTTTGGAGACATCGGACCCACAGGACCCTATCTGCCCTCGATCTGGACTTCTCTATGGACGGCCATGTCATCTCTGACCCAGGCCCTCGGCGCCATCCTCGTCGGCTTCATCGCGGATCGATACGGTCGAAAGTGGCCATCTTGTGCTGCAGCGATATTGACGCTTATCGGGGCGGCTGTCCAATACATCGCTGTGCAACGGGCGACTCTGATGGGAGGGAAGATGATTACCGGCCTGGGCATCGGTGCAGTGATGGCTACAGCGACAACATACATTAGCGAGGTACGATTAAAGCAAGGGGATGTCTAGGGACCAGGACTGACATGCCACCCAGGTTGCGCCCTTGAAGCTGCGAGCACCGCTGCAAACTGGCTTAGTAGTGTTCGTCATCTTCAGCCAAGGCTTGGCGTTGGCCATGGTCCGTCTTTTCGTCCCAGACATTCGAGAGCAAGCATTCAGAACCGTCATTGCGATCCAATGGGGCGTGGGAGGACTAGCTCTGCTGGCCTGGGCTGCGGCCCCTGAGTGGGTTCCGTTCCCCTGAGCGACTGACATCAGTAGCGCTAACAGCACAAGGTCCCCCTTATGGCTGGTTAGAAAAGGCAAAATCGAGGCTGCCCGGAAGGTCATGCGAAAGATTTACGGCCCTAATCAACCAGATGAGCGACTTGAGTACGAGATACGTGCCATCCAGGCTGAGCAAGAGTTCGAGGCCAACAACAAAGCCACGTACATGGCCTGTTTTCAGGGGACCAACCGGAAGAGAAGTCTTACTGTCGCATTCCTCTACTCTACTGCCAACATCGGCGGTGCCTCGTTCCTCGCCCAGAACATCTACTTCCTCATCACGGCCGGTCTCGAAGCGGTGCACTGTTTCGATGTCGGGATCGGCGGCTTCGGGCTGGCGGTGTTGATCATCCTGACGAGCGGAGTCTACTTGAAGTATGTCAACAGGCGCAACGTCGTGTTGATAGGCTTGGTTCTCAACCTGTTGGTGATGGTGATCATCGGTGCCCTTTACTGGGCAGACAAAAATGGTGGCTTATGGGCTATTGCTGTTCTGATGAACATCCTCATCTCTCTGCAGTCCAGTCTGCTCCAGGGGGCAGGGTGGCCTATCGCCGCTGAAATCCCCTCGTATTCCCTCCGAGCAAAGACCCTCTCCATCGGCATTTGCGCGCAGACATTCACCACCTGGGTCTTCAACTTCATCACTCCGTACATGTACAACGTCGACTCTGGGAATCTCGGGGCAAGGACAGGCTGGATCTATGCCGGGACATCGGTGTTCCTGTTCGTTGGCGGCTGGCTTTGGATACCGAATACTACTGGGATGACGACGGAAGAGATTGATCATGCGTATGAGTCGGGAGTGGCGCCAAGGAACTTTAGGAAACAGGCGTTGGTTGCGCCAGATGGAGGCAAGCGGGATTCCGTCTAGAATCTCACACCGGCGTCGTTAAATTTGCAGATAATACATCGCGCTCAGTAGCTCGAGCTATCTACGTGCACCATACGCGTATTGGTTTCAAAGAAGTGACCAGATCAGGCGTCGTGCAGGTGGTTTTTGTGATCTTTGTAACGGGAATGGCGTGCAAGGGCTTGCAATGATTCCAAGTTGGCTTACTGGAAGTCCGTAAAGTTTGCGCTCTACGGTCTACCGTTTCTACTGCCTTTCGGTCGTGATTTACTGCTGTGAGGTTTACAGGGATGATCATGGCTTACCACTGGATTCAAGGAGGCGATTATGGGTCGAAGTCTCAACAGGCTCTGGCTTGTAGTCGCCGACCAACAGGCTCCCCGCTGCTTCTCGAATAACGGGGCCATCGCTGCGTGGACTGGTAGCTTCGAACGACAACAGATGAATCCGGCAGTGTCAAAAGAAATGCAACTGGCCCCTGTCCTTGCCGACTCTATTTAGGGCGTTTGAACTGGCCACGGCGCCGGGACTGGAGAGCGATGGGTCCCATCAGGGATGAAAGGCCGGCCTGTAGATGCGATGAATCGTGCGCCACCGTTTGGTCCGAGTTATTGCCGAGTAGTCTGTCATTGAACGAGTGATGGACGGACATGAAGAAGCCGAAAGACGTGACAGTCTGGAAGTGCGAACCTCTGGCGTATCAGGACACTAATAATTCATTATAGCACAAGATTTCAACGAAATACGTGTGTGCTGTCGTAGGGGTCACCGATGATATTATTACTTGCATCGCCTGCATAACTAGCATCACTAAAAAGAAACAAAATCAGGTACCATCGAGCGGAGGAAAAACCTCCAGCTACAAGATTTGCGGATGCCATCATTTACCGCCTCGTCAGCCCGTGTTGAGACCGGCCCCAGTTATCCATCATCCATCTGTGACGGACGACTTTCAATCGATTCCAATACATCCATTCGTGACATGCCCAGTTCTCTCAGACGACCTGAAACCCGGCGCCGAGTTGAAAGTGTGCCCATGTCGGTGGTACAAGTAAGCTCCTGATGTTGACAGTGCTGCCACAGATGTACGCGTACCTGATGAGAAACCTCGCCGCCCAAGACAACCTCATGGTTTCATGTGGGTAAAGGAGGAGTCGCCAAGCGACAGAGGGCCTTCTTTGATTGTGATGTGATTGTGGAATTTGTGACTCCCGGGGAAAGCTGCTTGCGCATGTGGAATCAGCGGTGCGCGGTGAGAGAGAGGTTGCTCACCTGCGTTTGAAAGGGGGGACAGCAAGCGGCGATGGGTGAGTATTTAAGTGTGCTTTCTAGCGAATGCGAGAAATCGCAGTATCAACTAAAAAGCTCCTGGCATATCAATGAAGACATTGTTGACGCGTCGACGCCACATTGGCGAGAGCTTTCAGAACGCCGAGGTCATGAGCGAATGGTGTACAGGATAAATGGGATTACGCCGGTTGGAACCAGACCGGATAGGATGGGTAAACGCGGGGGGATAAGCTCACCAAGCCTCCAAGCCCCTTACTTCCCATAGCTTCGGAAATCGTAGCCGACTTGCAATCTGGGGCACAGCGCTCGGGCGAGCTGCCAACCTCTCCAGCTACACCCCCACGCCAGAGACATCGTCCCCGAAGGCCGCTAGAAATGGCGGCACAAAGCTGGCTGCGCCTTCTCCTTGTTCCACACCAAGAGGCGTTTGGATCGTTAATGATACTGGTCGTGATCGAATTAGAAATCTACCCACTTGTGTCACTTGTTCTCGAAGCCGTCGGATTGGGCCTCTGCCGGTGTAGAGGGCTTCAAGGGTCACGGAGTGCGGGCTTGAGTAAGACGCCGCGTAAGTTTGACTCGGCTTAGTTTCGGCTGTCAAGTTCGAAGATCGACGCTTGAGTATTTACAGAACAAGCTTACCGGACATCACTGGCATCATGGTTGGCCTTGTTTCGTCTCATACGCTCGTCCAGTCAGTAGTCGCGGCGCACCCAACATTTCCGAGTAGATGCTGTAGACCCTCATCAATAACAACAGAAGCAATAATAAAAGCTCACGTGTCTTGCTGTGGTACATTACGGCGTTCGTGGGCAGCAATTTTGAGTGCTGACCAAGAATTAGTTGGTGTTCGGAGGCTAGACTTGAGCTGGTCTTCCAGGTCGGACCTTGCTGTCGTAGATGAACAGCATCCTGTCAAACCACAGGAGTGGTAATATATGTGATCATGGACATATTGTAAATGGCGAGTCATTCCGGACGAATACGGAGAATACGCAGAGTTGCTCGGACAATGATGCTGAGAAGTTGGGCCCTGAAGCACGCGATACCAGCGACTGTAACTGTCTAACTGTCACGTCAAGTTACAGCGCACTTGGCATCCAGAACAGCCCATTTCTGCCCGAGGGCACACGAGGCTTCATGACCGAGCTAGGATTGAGACCTTATCGGGAATTGGCATTCATGGCTGTTTCATCAAGCAGGGCGAGCTTTCTTTTGGCTCGGATGAGGCTACGCTGAAGCTCCCTTCGACGTGGACCCATGGAAACACAAGACGAAAATAACTAAAACGAAATTGTGACCGGGTCTAGAGAAAGCCAAAAGGGATGAAGGGAGATTTCAGTATCAGCACGGTCTTGTATAGGCCCCCGTACGGGTCTGATACCATCGTGTCGCCCTCGGAGACCTCGGCGGTACATGGATATCGCCGAGCTAAGCCGAGTTTGCTGCCCACAACATAGCAGACTACGCAACAGAGGGAGATCACTTGGATTCGCAAACGTAATTGTTCAACACGTGTTGGTAGTAGATTTAGCCACTGGCGAGGGGCCCTGTCAATTGGATCTTGATTTGGCACTTCTACTGGTCCTTATGCTGGGAGAAGGGAGAACATTGCTCCACGGAGCAGAGGTCGGAGTAAACGCCGGTAGCTGGGCTGCAATTTTCTACCGTCTAGACTGTGCTCCTCGATTTGATCACGTCTTTCTACGTCAAATTTCTAATTGTCAGGGGATTTGATTTCTTTCTTTTTTGTGCTGCGGACAACCGAGCCCTGGTTGTTCTGCCATTCCTTGACATCCAACTACAACATCGCTCCAGTCCGAATCAAACCGTCTCAACATGAAAGCTGCATATCAAGTTTTTCTCGGTACCAAGACGGGTGGAAGCAGCATAAGTGACACCTGGGAAGGCACGTTGCCTTTCCTGGTACATCTCTTGGCTGGTCTACGCTCATGGTCTCGACAATAAACAGCCCCTGAAGATCTTGCAGCCGACCTTGACCAGAACTGTGCTGTAACCTCGCCAACGTTTATGATCTCTCACTTTTCTTAGATAGGAAGGAAGATCTTGGATGGCTGGTATCGTTTGCCACATGAAGCTCTAGATGAGATCATTGTTGGAACCTTCCACATCTGTCACTGGCACCTCATAGATGTCAGTTCGTCTTTAGTGTTCAGACGGGATAGGCACAGATTCTGCAGAGATCCACGTTCAATACTTCATGGGAGCATACAGTGACACGTGAAGAAGTCATGGGATGAGGCTTTCAGATGCAACTTGGGCGATGTGATTCTCTTACGTCCGACTTACACCCTGATCCGCTTCTCAAAGTCCACGCACAGTCCCTCTCACCAAGGTTCCGTGACACGATCCATGCCCCGGCTGTGCCGACTGATAGAATTTTCTTTTCGGATTGCCTCTGGGTTTCGAGTCAAGCGCTACTACCGCCCTTGCATGTGTAAAAGCTGTTCATCCCACCCGTGTCCTACAGTCGTCGGATGTCTGGGTGGGCTTCACTATTGCGAGGTGAAGTTGCAAGGCCCTTCCCTTAAAATGATGCTATAATAAGACTAAGATATGTTCGAGGAGGAAAAATAAGTGAGGATCTCCAAGCCTGGATACTAAGATTCCGAAGACTGTCGATCGGGAGACACAGACCTACTTACGATAAGCAATTTCTGACGCGTCAAACTCTCGTGGACACTCCCTCGTCCATTAAACCGTCAACGCCTTCATGTGCCCACGCCAAGAAAGGATATTCTTAATTAATTCTTGGCAACGGCTATAAGCGATTGGGCACCTGAACCAACGCACCTTGACATCAAGTAGTGGGACGGTGGACAGCGATCTACGCCCGTATCCGCCGCACCGCCGCATGTTTACACACAAAGACTGGGATCTTTCACTTGACACATCATAAGTCTCACCGAGCTCGTTTTCAGTCTAGGAGGATGCATCTGAATGTACAGACGTCTTGAAAGCGCCGATACCCACATTGCTGCCAGACATTCAAGTGATCTGTGAGGGATAGTGATCTCCCGGGACCACTTGGGGTCGTTCGTCTCGGAAGAGCTCCATATATAGTATCATCGCTCTGTCACAACAGCTTATCTAAGTAGCGATTTAGGTTGCCCCGGCTGGGGTGTGGCTCCCATTGGACCCGCTCGGAAACTTACCCCCCAAAACGGAGCATGCTCTTAGCATCCCATTTTGTGAGGGATTCATGCTTAACTCCACCACGACGGACTGTTCCATGATGTTGAATATGATGAGCCATAGGCCGGAGACTTATATTGCGCGGCTTCTTTACATGTGCAAGGTGTCTCCCTGATCCGTTTACATCTTGAGCAAGCTCTTGGTTCGCTGACAACTGTCCAAACTGACACATCAAGTATATTTCTCTCGCTATCTCAGGGGTGTCTGTTTACCATCGTACCAGGGTCAGCACTGCCACGGATATGATGGGTTCAACGGAGTGAATAGATTACGCGCCTACCTGCTGTGTCTCCCTGCCATCCGTTTCCGCCATAACATGAAGGCTCCCGCAAGGATCGACGCTCCCGCTGTTTTCAAGGGTAATCAGAAACAGTAGTCTTGCAAATGAGCTGAACAGGGGGGATATTTTACCAACACTGCCCAATATCACCACTAGCACAACACCCGTGCTGGGTACGTATGCTGAGCGCCTATCCATTGGCTAGACTGGTCGGAAGTTTTTCAACGGGTGTGGGAAACCGAGTGGAAACCGTGAAATCCTGAGATGTTGGGGCGGATCAGAGACCGGTGATGTTCTTGCCTTGTCCTCCACATTCGAATGACGTGCCGGCGCCGACTCTTACGGTTTAAGTACCCCTCATGAAAGTCCACATTATCTCGACTTTCAGATCCCGATGTCAAGCCAAGACTTCATGATCCAGCAAGCCCAATCAACGTATGAGGGGATTCAAGCGCCAAGACGGGGCTCGGCGGTGATCGAAACGATCTTGAGATACCGGGAGGATGCGGGCAGGCCGGTAGTTGCAGCCAGCGGGACGTTTCGGGGCCCGCACAACAAGGAAAGATATGAGCTTGTTTAACAAGACTCTCCACTGAGCATGATTGCACACGCTCAGCCTCTGGGTCGTCACAAGCGAAGATACGGTGCCGACCAATGGCGCGTGCAACCTGCAACACGAGAGAATATTCGCTGAGACCTGTTAGACCAGATAGACCTGCCCGTTTCCGATTAAGGCAACCGAGACTCCCCAGCAGACCCACGGAGGCCGCGGGTGGGACCCAGCCATCCCTGGTGAATACGGCGCCGGTCCGTTGAAGCGGCTGAAGACTTGCGTGGCTGCTACGCTACTACGTTGGCCCACCCGATGCCCGTGCTCCTTGAAAGCTTGTAAGACTGGAACGGTTACTTATCTTCATCGGCGTTAAGGAGGTTTAAGACGCCATATTAAGGGGGCTGTTGATATGGATTCGACATGCTGTCTCAAGATATCCTCGATCGTTACGCTTCGTTCTTCTTTCACTTAAAAGTTTGTGCTTGTTTTCTGAATTTCTGCTTCTGTCTTTTGTTCATGCTCCTCATTAGAAGTCCGACTTTAGACTGCCATGACGCTCCCTCGATACCCGAGCGAGTACATGGAGATGACCGACAATGTGGCTGGTGAAGCTTCGAAGAATTCCAATGGCCAAGGCCGCCTGGCGCGGGACTTGGGTCATAGACCTCGCAAATCCGATGGTGTTGTCTTCCGGGAAGACTCACACATGCCCGGCGATAACAGCAAATACGACTTCTTTCCGCGAGCCCAGAACCGTCACAAGTCCCTACCGCCGCTACCCTTGGTGTACATGTCTTCCAGCAACCGGCCAGAGAAGCTCTACGACTACGATTCGTCTGGCGCATCAACACCTCGCCCATCGCCCGATCCCCCCTATCACGTTTTTTCGAAAAATGAAAAATGGATGGTTATTGTGATCATCGGGGCCGCTGGCTTATTTTCTGGTCTTTCATCGAACATCTACTTCCCGTCTCTGGACGCGATTGCTCAGGTGTGTTGGAGAGGTGACATGAAAATAACTTCAGCTAATTAGTCTTTACTCCAGGATCTCAAAGTCAGCTTGAACATGGTGTCTCTTACCATCACATCGTACCTGATCATTCAAGGCATATCCCCATTGCTTTGGGGATCCATATCTGATGTCCTCGGCCGACGTCCCATTTACATCGCTTCATTCGCGGTCTATATCGTTGCCAACATTGCTTTGAGTTTCTCTCCCAGCTTTGCAATCCTGTTGGTCTTCAGGGGCCTGCAGGCAGCAGGAAGTGCATCGACCGTCAGTATTGGTATGAGATGCAGAAAAAAAGTACAAGTCATCGAGTGGTCAGGCACTAATACACTACGTAGGGAATGGCGTCATTCAGGATATCTCTCCCTCTTCCGAAAGAGGAGGTTTCATCAGCTTTTACCAAGCGAGTAAGAACATCATCTTCCTTGAGCTGGCTCTTAATCATTGCTCATGGATATGCCACAGTTCGGAATTTTAGCATAGCCGTCGGCCCCGTACTTGGCGGACTATTATCCAACTACTTTGGCTTTCGTTCGATTTTCGTGTTTCTCCTCATCATCTCAACCATCACTCTCGCCGTCATCATTACGTTCCTTCCCGAGACCATGCGCAGTATTGCCGGCAATGGTAGCATTCGACTCGATGGAATGTACAGACCCCTCGCCCGATACATTCGCGGAGATCCCGAGTACGTTGAACAGGGCTCGGTGAAGTCTTCGCCGCGAAAGAAGGTGACTTTCATGACATTCGTCGAGCCTCTAAGGCTCTTGATCCAAAAGGACATTCTTATCAACCTCGTTTTCGGCGGCATCATCTACGCCATTTGGAGTATGGTGACATCCAGTACCACGGGTCTCTTCAAGGAAAGCTTTGGTTTGAACGAGCTCCAAATCGGACTCTGCTATCTCCCCAATGGTAAGTCCTTTTGTCTGCATGAAAGTTCATAGTAAGTACTGACCATACCCTACACAGGCCTCGGAACTATTGTTGGATCGACAATCGTTGGTAAACTGATGAACAAGGACTTCGCTGCGGCCGAAGCGGCATACAAGTCAGCTCGAAATGAGCAGTCCAAGAAGAAGCTATCATCAAAGGATGTGCCGGCAGACTTCCCTATTGAACGAGCACGGTTACAAAGACTTCCTTGGGCTGTGGTCATCTTCGTTATTACAACAGCTGGTTATGGCTTCAGCATGGCGTACCCGTCGATCACGAGCCTGGGTGGCTGGATCGCAGTCCCGCTAGTGTTGCAATTTTTCATTGCAGCTACCAGCAACGCCGTCTTCGCTCTAAATCAAACCTTAGTATCAGACCTCTGCCCAGGTAAGGGCGCGAGTGCTACTGCCATCAACAATTTGGTTCGCTGCAGCTTAGGTGCCGTGGGCGTTGCCTTTGTTGAGCAAATGATCGCTCTTGCGGGGGTTGGACCGACGTTCCTGGGCTTGGCGCTAATCACGGTATCCGTGACGCCGTTGGCTGTGATTCATTGGAACTGGGGCCAGCAGTGGAGAGCCGAGAGGATGATGGCTAAGGAGGTGGCAGATGAGGAGAATGCCAAAAGCAAGAACTGAACTGCTGGCAGATTTGCGTCTCGCGCTAAGATAGAGCGGTGAAGGCTTGATTTACATCGGAAGATTGTAGATATGCGGAAAGGAAAAGACAACAAGGATAGACAAAACCATACAACACATTTTCATAGATAGATATAAACTACTGATAGAATCTAGAGCTCACTGAACATCTTCCAGGTGGATTCCACTTCGACTTCTACCACGCAAAAGTATCTTCTTTGTGATGTCCCTCTCCGACAAGACGTAGCATTGTGGGGCGACTTCGGGTGCCCGCAGTTGACCACAATCCGACCTCCGGACGAAACACGGCCAGAGAGGAACATATTTATGTACCGGCGTGCTGCACCACCAGGCGCACGAGTTCGGTTCCGTATGGCATGTTTGGTCCAGAACCCAAATTTGTATGATTTCGGACAGATGCCATGAAAGTGACCTGCGTTCATTGAGCTTCTCGAGCCTGCTGTGACCATCCCATGTCGACATGTCTTCCACAACCCAATTGTGACATCCGTAAATTGGGGCCGTAAGATTCCAGACTGCGCCTGTCACAACATTCTGGATATTGGTGAACCAATTAAACTGGTGCGGAAAATAAAGTTGAGGATCGAATGCGAAGTGAATGAAATCCGTGTTCCAGTTGATGCGAGGGTCGGCTGGGATTTTGCGCTGATTCGTCCATGGGACAAGGGCACCACGTGAAGGTACCGAGGACCATGTGCAGCAATTCTCATCATAATATTCTAGATGATTATATTCGTGGAATAAGGACCATGTGGGGAGCCAGAACCGGGGGCGAAGACGTGAGGCCACAGAGCTGGACACTCTATCGATGGTAGTGTCGATGTCGTTGTAGTGTTTGCTCGAGGAACTTGCTGCGTGGAAACACCATGTCAACGTGTTGAAGGTGCAAGTTGACCAACGGGTATCCGACTTGCTAGGCAGCCCTCTTCTGTCGCCGTCGTTCCACTGATACTCTTTGATCATGAAGTGACGAGGTTCGAGGTAGAACTGTTCCCAGACCAAGAGTTTGATCTCTATCGGAAACTTCGAGAATTGAGGAAATGATCTTTCTGTCATGACTACGACAGCGCCGTTGAAGGCCAGGACAACTAAAAGAACGGACTTTGTAGGAATCGTGTCCTTGTGAACAGATCGCTTGCTCTTCGGGAGGGGGAAAATGGATTAGACACAGAGATTGCCTCAGGGAACACTTCGGAAAAACTCAGTTTGTTAACTTTTCATTGCACCTCTGAGCTCTAGCTACTAGCAGCCGTCAAGGTGACAATGTCATGAGCCGAGCAGCAGCCACGGCAGCTCTTACACGTAGGAGTGGAACATCAAGCGCGAAAGAAGCAAAGTACGCACAACGTCAATCGAACCCATTTTCGTGAAATAAAAAAACCTCTCTCTTGAGTTTCTCAATCACTGCAACTCCAGACAACGTCATCCTGATCTTTACGAGAGTATATCTCATGCGGCAAGTAGATGCTTCCGCGCAATGATCAGCCCCAGTTATCGCCAGTCCCGTAAACGCCACTTTGATTGAGATAGATCCGCAGCACCGTTGTGGACGGCGCAACTAATGGCCCTGATAGCCTGTCCGTGAATTGGCGGTCTCTACCGGCGAACTCACGTGGCCTAAAAGGCAAAATGTTCACTCTGAAAAGAGTGCTGAGGCGAAGAAGCGCGTGCGAGTATGGTTGGGCAGGAATTGGGAACTACAAAAGCTAGTCTCCTGTATTACGTCGAATAGAGGGTCCAAGTATACCAAAAGTGGCTGGCAGGAATGTTCTGAGTATCGCACCCTTTCGCCGTACCTTTCTAGAGCATCCACTACCTTAGGCTTGGCGATTCAATCCTGTGGTTTCATTTCACACGTCGCTTGTGATGACCGATCGCGTGTCCAGCCCGACGGTCATTCAGACGTGAACATCTCATGTGGATACCACGCACCATGTGCTGATAAACCAGACCTCCCCGGCTGGCTCAATATGTCAACCATCGCCATTCTTTACCCCAACATCACCGGCCCATATGTCACTGGCGGGATGGAGCATGCCGCAAGAGTAGAATCAGTTCACACACTCAGTTCTGTAACCGCCGAGAGTGGCGCAGAACGACCTCGGAGATAACGGGATACGATGAAGCAGCACAGTTGGACGGGTTCTGAAATTGTGACGAACCTTTACGAGCTGAAGTTTTATTGCTTCATTGGGAGAGTTATTCGGCTTAGCTTGAGTTTGTCGATCTTGAAGTAATATCCCGAAAAGATACCCATAAAAGGATCTTGGTTGCCCACCTAACGTCAAATTCGACAGGGACCTCCCCTGGAATAGCGTGTTCGTGGCCTTGAATTCCATAGCTTAAATCTGAACAAGCCTTGGGGCCTCTGCGGTGAACTGCATCTTATAAAGCTTCGAGGCATGACCAGTCAATCCAAATATGCCTTGTCCTCAGCCCGGGGCGTAGCCAAATAACCGCCACGGCTCTTTTGCATCAGAATTGAAGCACTCAAACACCAAGAAGCGTGCTTAACGGGCCAAGCGGTTGCGTCAAAACCCGAGGAAGGAGAAATTGCAACAGCACAGCCGTCAGATGAGGCCAAAATCGCCAAGCTTTAGATTGTCGACCCAGCTTGTAGCCGGAAGGGGCGCAGACATCACTTAGAGAGCGAAAACGAGCACTCAGAGCAGTGACGATAGATTCTGCCAAATCCAAGTGATGTTATGATGCAATCAAAACCCGAGTGCACCTTTTTCTTTTATGAGGGTGTTGCCAAGAGGCAAGTGGAATATTGGGATCATGAGATGAGGTGGTCATCAACGCAAGCGGCCTTCCAAGTAGGGCACCTCCAGTGGGAGCGTAAACGTAGTTGGTGGAGGAAGCACCACCCACAACTAAATACCGATTACTTCGCTCTTTCGAAATTTCCCGCTGATGGCGATGGCCCCCGCTCGTCCCAAGTTTAGAGAACTCAAGGCGGGTAAATTGGCGGCACTTGGGCCACGAACGGGTTGTTTTGTGTGTATGCACGTTTCAAAACGGACGTACACACCAACCTTATCTGCACCGACACACGAAGTATGCCAAAACGAAGACAGCCCCAGGTGAGTTCGGAAAAAAAGAGTTCATACAAGTGGCTATATTTGGCACCGTTTCAAGTCGGCATGTAGGGATAGTGACGTAGGAACGGCCTGTCAATGTCAGTCTTGCTCCCGTCGTTGTGATGGACGAGGGGCCGTGCCTCTTATAACGAACGGCCCGTCCAGCATCCCACGGCCATGGAAGTGTGTTCCTTCATCCTACGCTGCACAAGACAATGGACGCCAAGGACAACCAGACCTACCCGCGCAACGCCATCAGCCTGGAGTCCCTGCATCCAGCTGAGCCAAGCCCGGAGGTCGACAGCAAGAAGGACAGCCCGGTTACCTCGTCCGCGTCAGCGCCGCCCACCATCGTGGACGTTCCTGTTAACGATGCAGATACGCCAGGAGATGCAGATCCGACAAGTGAGGCTGATGCGAAGCTGAAGAGATGGGCCCGATGGGCTCTTTTCGTGATGGCGTTCTTCATGGGTGACGTTTCAGACGGTCTTGGTCCCTTCCTCGGAGTTTATCTCCAAGAACACGGGTGGGCTCCCGGGTTGCGCGGGTCAGTTCAGACAGTGAGCGGCGTGGCTACCATTCTGGCTACCGGGCCCATTGGTGCGTTGATAGACGCAACAAAGTGAGTTAGCTGAAGTACCGCAATGCTATGGGTATCGAACTAGACAGTGGCAAGGTTACTGATACTTGAACTCCCTAGATACAAGCGCATGATGGTAGCCGTCTGCGCCCTCCTTGTTGGTGTTTCCCAAGGACTCAACCTCCTGTCTACACATCCTGCTCTCGTGTTCCTCACGCAGATCGTGTCTGCCGTCGCCGGCACGAGCATGGTTCCTCTGCTTGTCGCTCTCACCCTGGGCATCTGCTCTGATGACAAGAGCAAACATAGCTTCCGCACTCTGAACGGCCGAAATCAGGCGGCTAACCATGCGGGGAATATGGTCAGCGCGGGTCTGGCTGGGCTTCTTGGATCACATTTTGGGTTGTCGGCAGTCTTTTACCTCGTCATGGCATTTTGCGCAGCGACGATCGGCGTCGTATTTCTACTGCCAGAGCGAGCGATTGACCACAGAGCCGCAAGGGGAGGAGGACCTTCCCCCGATGATACCGCTAATCGAGAAGACATGCAAGAGAGGGGAAGAGCAGAGGCAGATGGAGAAACAGCCAGGGACATTAGTCCTCCAGTCGAGAGTCCGATGACTAGTCCGAAAGGCAAGAAGGAAAGGTTCACGAGCAAGTTCACCCAAAGGTTCAAGAACAGGGACCCATCAAAGCCTTCCAGAAGTGGTTTCAGGGGAGCCAGTATCCTGCTCAAAAACAAGCCTTTGGGCGTCGTTGCCATCACGATATTCTTGTTCCACCTCGGCAATGCTGCGATTCTCTTCCTATACGGCCAGGCTCTCGTAGCCACAGGCCAGGGCGACCCCGCCGGAACCACTGGCCTTACTGTGATCATTGCACAGGGCACCATGATCATCATGTCATTCCTGACGGCGTGGCTCGCTGGCCGCTCCGGCTACTGGTTCGCCATTCTGATATCCTATGCTGTTTTACCTATACGTGCTGCCGTCGCCGGCCGGGTGATCAAGAGCTGGGGAGTTTGGCCTGTACAGATTCTCGATGGTGTTGGTGCAGGTATCCAGGGCGTCGCAATACCCGGACTGTTGGCCGTCATGATGGCTGGGACAGGGCGGGTTAACTTGGCTTTTGGTGTCGTCGGCGGTATCACCCGCCAGACGGGTGCATCTATCTCGCATTCGCTGGGAGGCTGGATAGCGCAGGAAAGGGGATACAGCTTTGCGCTATACATCCTGGGTATCTTTCCGCTTTTCTCACTGGCAATATGGGTAGGGTTTGTCAAGATGTTACGGCCGCTCATAGATAAGAAACCTGAAGAAGAGTGAGGACTAGACGAGGGGCAATTGGATCACAGAATCACGAAGGGATACTAGCCATTGTGCTTTAACTTCAACTATTGAGCCTGACTTATGTTGTCCACAACACTATCACCAACACTTCCTTACTGCACCTCTTTAATATAAATGTATTTATCTAAGTATCCAATTACTAGTAGGCTAGTTGTTGATGATTGTACTACCCTACGTGAAGGCTTCAGGCCCCAGTCTCCTTAGCAAGAGCCTCAGCACGCAGAGCCTCTCGCCTGCTCAAACTTTGCGGATCAAGGTATGGCCTTTCTCCAAGGCTAACACTCCTTGAGCCAGACCTCTCCCCATAATCTCCTTCAAGGTAGTCGGGCGTAGCAGCGTGGTACACCGAGCGATTATCCCAGATGGCCACGTCATTGACATTCTGCCAGCGATGTCTGACTTGGAGATCGTGGTTCTCCAACACGAGCTGCACGAACCAGTCCAGGAAGTGTTTCGATTCATCCTCTGACAGACCATTGATCTTCTCAACGTGATGACCAAAGGCAAAGACGCTCTTCCATCCGGTCACGGGGTTTGTGCGGATCACTGGGTGTATGGCCTCGAGGATCTCGCCGACGTTCTCGGGGGCTCCGCGCTCGGAAGAGAAGAGCTTGAACCCGTTGTTGTCAGCGGCTTGTTTGAAGCCCGGCTGTGCGTAGGTTGCCGTCAAAGTTTCGAGGAACTTCTGCAGAGGTTTAGAGATGCGGTCGTACACCTCGTATCCTGATGCCCAGAGGGTGTCTACAGATCTGTAAGTCAAGACCGCAGTCGGCAAGCGAGAGCGAGAGACAACATACCTCCTCCCGTCTTTGGAAGTTGGGTAAGCCTCAACAGCGCATAGTCGCTGGGAACAGGTTCAAAGGTGATATCGGAGTGCCATTGCGTCCTCTGGGTCTGTTTCTTGTTGTAGTTCAGGTACTTGTACAGGGATAGCTTCTTCGCGTTCGCAGATGAAATGACGCTGATCTCGTCATCTTTGTCGTTTCCGCGAGCAGCATTGTTGACGGGATGGATGTGAAGCTTGGAAGTAGCCGGCTTGCCCGAAAGCTCGCCGAGTCGCTGGACAAGTTCCTTCTGTAGGTCATTATCGACGTTGTCCTGCTTTCGGAAGAACACAACACCACGTTGTGAAACTGTAACGATTAGTACGAGGGCTTGTGGGTGGAAGGAGTACCTACTGGTGATGGCGAGATCGCGAACGAGGTCGTCGGAGTTGGGCGCTCTAAGAAGCTCCTTGATGTCGAGACTGGGGAATTCGCGGCCGATGATTGGGGTGCTGTCGAAGTGCTCGTACTTATCCAATGCGCCACTCAGCTTTAAGGGCTCTTTGTGACCAGTGAGAACCTTTGGAAGCTCCTCCTCTTGGAGTTGAGGATTCTGAACAGCCAAAGACTCCTTGATAGGAACGGTCTTCCCGTGAGCCTCTTCGGGCTTCTGAGCTGTCGCTGTAGCTGCCGGCGCCATTGTCAACAATGTAAGAGCTGAAGTTCGCTGTGTCAATATTAAGGTTGCGACCGCCTCGCGCAGAAGAACGGGCGCTTTCCATTCCTTATAAACAACAGCAGTCGCTCCCACACCATAACCGCAGCGGCATTGCTCAGACTTGGGACGAGTTTACGCGATATCGCGCGATATGCAACTTAGATTTTGTCATGGCTGGACATCAGACCTTGGCACCAATAGCTATCTCCAGCATCTATCATCGAGCGTGTTGAATGGGCGAAAACGAGCCCAGCGGGACTCGGCGGCACATGTTCACGCCGAGTCGGAGCCGTCAGCCCGGCCCGCGACCCTCCATCTCGCCGCATCGTTTGTCTTGGCCAAAGTATCACGATGCGGGGAACCAATGGCATTCCAATTATTTCGAAAGACATGTTGAGATACCGAGCAATCAGGTGCGAGGTGTTTGGAAGAACCAGGGATCATGGGTGCCGCCGGTGGCGCAATTTTGGGACTGATCGCGAGCCGCGAGCGACCCCGCGACGGCTGACCAATACTTTCAGAGGGATTTGCCCGGGCTGCGGAGATATTTCGTCTCAATTCTGAGTAACGCGACTCGTTGAAGATTGAAATGTGCGTTGCTTGCCATGTGCGCGGGGTCAAGAGCAACTTGGGAGTCTTGGGCGTCGTGGCTCAAGAGGATGGTGGCTGGAGTGTGGCTAGCTCCTGAGCTCCGTATCTACTCACCTTGCTGAGATTTCATGACAATTGCCGGTGATAAAGAAGAACAATTGATTGTGTCCCGTGATGACGATGACGAGCCCGGCCTTGGGGATGTGGCCGCTGTCATTCAGATCTGCCCATGCGAACAAGCGCCGATCTGAAATCGCCCGCCCGCCGACGTCATCGATCTGTCACTGATATGAGCGCATCTTTTGCAAATTAATTATTCTGCACCAGCGTCATACCTTCAGCGACTCATTCTGAAGATATCTGCTTTGGCCATCTTTGCAAGACTCCCATATCTGAAGCCAAGAACTCAATTACACGACGCCAGAAATAAGGTAGCGCAGACAACTCATTGCGATGTCATCCTCAGCACCATCTCAACCGCCCAAGGCCGAGGCCTACACCACATCCTCGAACCCAACATCCCGCAACCCTGCAGAGAACGCAGCTGCACAGCAAAGCGAATCAAGCGCCCGCGATGCAGTCCTAGGCCGCACACCGTTTCCGCAGTCGCAGTCGCGGTCCGCCGACGACGCGGTGCCTAGCTCCCTAGGCCAGGGTGTGCATTCCTCCGGCCCCGTCGATGCTACGGAGCAGCGCAACACGGCATACAGCAGCACAGGCGCAAGCCGAGGGCCGGAGAACCCGAACGTTGAGGCCGAGCAGATGGAGACTCTGGCGGAAGGCAAGGTTGCGGATGCCGTCGATCGGAAGAGCGGGGCGCAGAAGGTCCCCGGGCAGGACGTGCAGTTTGACGATTACGCAAGTGGTCTCGAGAAGTGAGTTTACTTGGCGACTACAGAATCCCAGGGTATCGCTAATGATGAGCAGGAGGAAACAAGAGCAGCAAGAGGCAAGGCAAGCTGTAAAGGATGCCAGAAAAGAGGGGGTCGACGTTGACGGCGGGATGGGGCAAAGAGATTGGAATGAAAGTGGCAGAGATGTCTGAGTACAATACTTCGCCCACAACTTCAGGAATGAGAGCCGAAACATGATAGATGCCACCGTCACATCGCCAGCGAGAATGAGGGGCAATTGAGTTTGAGACCACAGCGAAGTCAATCGGACCGTCCCGGTCGCATGTGCTAGACGACAAAAGTATTCAATGGTCATCGAAGACCAACAGCGACAAAAGGTGAGAACCAAGTCAGCAAAAATGCAAAAGAATTGGTTCTCCCCTTCCAGAATCGAACTAGAGACCTTTCGATGACAATGAAACCATTACAGTCGAACGTGATAAACCAACTACACCAAGGGGAGTGACGGGGCTGAGCCCCGCTCGGTGTGATTTGTTGAGCAGGAGGCAGAATTCACATACTAAGTACCACTGAGCCTAGGGCATCCATCTTGCAAATGCCGCAACTCCTCACTGCTTTCGGCTCCCATTCTCTGCGCTTGCACCATGTGGGGGAGCACAAAAGTGAGGGGTTCCATTCCACTGCGTCGCGAGTCCACCCGCGGAATCCACAGAACCATTTCCCCGGCCGAATTCAGACTCGCCTGCAGCCCGCAAAGCCAGCACCTTGATCTCCAATTGGGCGAGGATTTCCCAACCGGTTCCGATGCTCCATCGAAGCCATCACCTTAGAAATGGGCGTGTAGCTCAGTGGTAGAGCGTCCGCTTTGCATATCCTCAGCGATGTCTGCGGAAGGTCCAGGTTTCGATCACCTGCCCGTCCATCCCAGTTCACAAACTATTGTGATCTGTTTCTTTTGCCTTTTTGCTACCTCAAGCGTGATATTTCGCAACATAATAATGCGCGGGTGACGATTACTCAGCCAAAGTCAATTGGGGTCCGGTCCACTTTTCGTTTTTCCATCCGTGGACCGATATCCATGGAAGACAAATGCTGTCCATGGATCGATGATAATTATATCTTAATTGCGTCTTTTATCTTACTGTAGGTGATGCCCTACGTCTTGAATCCAGAAGCATATACAGCTGTGACAACCACAACCCAGTTGAAGTCTGGCGTTAAACTCGTCTAGAATACATAAGTTACCTCAGGTTTGGGAGATATTTTCTGCCGATGAATGCCTCGATCACCTGGGATGCAGTTTTCACTAATGGTTCTGGTTCGTAGGACGTCGCAAGCATTCCCTGACTTCTCAAGGCCAGCAAATGCAAGTTGATCAGTGAACGCCGACAAATGCTGATTTACGAAACTGGCATTTAGATACTTGAAAGACTCAAGCGAGAGGCAGTTTGATAGGAAGTTTGCTCTTTTGTCTGTATCTTCTCTGTACTTGATTGGCAACCTCATATTTAGCCCATAGACTGTAGCCCTCCATTTGGAGATAGTCTGTCTTATTCACGGTTTACCCCCCTTCTTGGGGCCGTTGACATTGCCATAGTGGGCAAGATTATACACAGCCACATTTCCGCTATGGCCGTGATCTCCCGGATAATAAGTGCCCGTACCCATGCCGGGAACTTTGACGCTGGCACGATGTTAGATATAAATCACCTTGGTCAATGGAGAGCGATGGAAGATCCAACAACTCCATTACAACGGTACGGGCGGGATAAAAGCAGGGTGAAGAAAAGAAACATACTGGATGGGCTTCCCATTGTGCTTCTGCTCGGCGACAGGAACCGCAGCTGTAAAGGGAACAGCGAGGAGGAGGACGAGGAGACTTTGGGAGTACATTGTTCTTTGTGAGGAACGGGCTTTCGTTGGAGATCCTGTTTCTCAGAGAGTTGTCAGAGCTGTGCAGCCTGTTTGCTCGTTTTGTTTCCGGGCGAGGAAGTCGCTCCTCTTATATACTTATCTGTCAAGCTTAATGAGAGCGGTCACGGCACACCTTGTCCAGAGTTGCTAGATCCCATTGCGTCGGAAGTTACCATCGGGAGTTAACACACGGAGAGGTTTTCCCTTGCGGAGTGCTTTTGGAAGGAGGATGCTGGTACCTCGATTGAGTTAAATCGCAAGATGCTTTCAGTAGTGCCTGCGCTTCATCATGCGCAATATACTTAATCATAGTGGGCCAGCTTTTCTCTCCGAACGAATGATCTACGGCTAGGCGCGATTTTAGACTATACTATTTATCCGGCGGCCACAATTGGACCTACAATTGATCATGACTTATGTGAGAAGCTTGGGCAACGCGAAAAGCGGTTTGGATGAGGGTTGAACTTGAGTCAGGGAACCGAACGTCTGCTAGGCTTCCTCAACTACGGTAACCTTTTGTAGTCGTAAGCAGTTCCCAACTGAAACGCGAATTGGCCAACGACTAACCAAATACATGCATGAGTGCTCCGGGGTATTTTGAATAAGCGCTGAAATCCGCTTAGTCCGTACTTTGTTTTCCGAAATCCTCGCAACAGTATACAAGCATGTTCGGGCAGTTCCTCACCAGTGCCGCCCGTCAATGAGTCAGAGCATCTAGACACGATAAGACATATTGGGTAATGATATGGAATATCATCACTACACTGAGAAGGATAGTTTGTTAAATGAGGCTCCTAATGAAGACATTAGTATTCGTGGACGATGAGCTCTGATTAGCAGCATGCTCACTACCAGCTCACTCATTGTTCGCGACGTCAGGACATGACTTCGACCGGCCACACAGAATTGCAATGATGGACCGGCGGCATTGAGTCTCCCAAAGAGCGTTTGCGGCTATGAACATAGATTTAATGTCATTCTAGTTCTGGCGATAATTGCGGCTCAGAACGTCGAGGTTTCATGACGATACTCAGTCTCTTATTTCACGACACATCTCAGAACAGTACACAATGGGTTCGTGCTCGGAGAACTCTCTCATGAGCACTCCAGCTCCCAGAACTCTGACTTACGAAGACCCCATTCACCTTTCGCCATTCCCTACTCGCCGCACCTTTCTTCCGCAACTCTTTAATAAGTCTGCATATGCCTTGGTAGAAACCAGCCTCGTCGCTGGTGCTGTAAGTTTTGTAGTTGTCGTTGTCGTCGTCGTCATCCTCTTCCTGCCCCTCGTCGCCACTCATATCGTCGTCCTTGTCATTACTGCCAACGCCATGTCGGATCCTCCAGAGTTTGCCTTGGAGATTCAGAGCTACCAGGAGAACCGAGAGACGACGGTCTTGGGAAGGACGAAGCCCTGAGAAGCCCATCCGAAACCCACGCCGAAATTCGACATATGCATTCGGATCCGCACCGTTTTCTAGTAAAACCTCAAGGATCGGTACGATCTTGTGTGTTATGTTTTTCCTAACACACGCGGTGAACCATGCATTCTGCCAAGGACTGAATCTGTTGAACCTTTCGTTGGGATCCGCGCCGTGTTGCACGAGAGCCTTCACGATCCGTGCGTCCGGAGCTCGCAACCATACTGCAAACTCGGGTACTGGTCTGCAAGCGTAGTCTAAAAGCGGCCTACCAGGTTTATAAATGGATTGCTGACCAGGAATCCGAAGCCTGGATTGAACGTAGCGACTTAGACCATAGCGGACTGTATGTGCGAAAAAGTTGTCTTGCCATTTAGCTGGCCAATGACCGTACTCTTGGGTGGCGAGTATGTCCTCTTGGTAGGTGTCCCACCATTTAAGCCCACATGTTGTAGTCAGCGCTGTCTCCAGCGCATTCAGCATATCTAGCTGATCTGTCCCGTGTTCTTGTTCCATGGTGCGAGCGATTTCAAATGCAGTAGACACTATATCCCAAGGTGACTTATTGTAACCTTGCCTCTTGTTGGCGCGATACAGGCACTTTTTAGCCTGCATGACGAGACTTTGAAGAAGTGCGGCGCTGGGTTGGAAACCGTTTTCCGCCTGTGTAAGAATACTATTCCACACGTCTTCTTTGAATATGTACTCTGTTACGGACCGGTGGATAAAATGTATCTCCGGGTCATCCAAGTCATTTGCGATGGCGGGACTGATCGAAGAGGTATACCCACTGTAACCTCTAAGCTCGATCAAGCCGGAGCAGGAAACTCTGATCTGTGCCTCGACGGAATGAATATCTTCAGAGGCCCTTTCGACAGGAATCTGTCTAGATTTGGCTTTCAAAACCGTCTTAGCGTCGAGAAGTGCAAATTTTAAACCCAAGGCGGTCAATGGTCGCACCTCGCACACCATCATAGTATTATCTCGAATCTCCCCACGAGATTGGAGTTCAGCGGCGCTCCGTATAAGTTGAAATGTCTTAGCCATGACCCGTTTATATCTTTGAGGAACTCGGTAAAGCATAACCCGGAACAAATCCTCGAGGTCGGTGGGAAGTTCGCGCAATCTCTCGGTCAATATCGCTATCTCGTCATGGTTTCGAAGGCCTTCCAGCAGGGATTTGACGACCACTTTGACCCAGAGAAATACACCCTGAGCGGCTTCGACTATCTCTTGAACAAGTCTTGCTGAATCTTCGGGGGCTTGATGTATAAGTTGGATCATTCTAGGATGATCATGGAGGTTCTCGTTCACGTAGTGGACAACGTCGTTATGAATTAGGAAGTGTAGCCTCAATTTGGGACAGTCATTGAAAGCTTCCTCAAATGCGTTCTCTGGTCGACTGGACAAGACAGCCTTGAAGCATGGTGACTGCGCTGCCTCTGTGAATATCGTTGCCAGATCTGCGAGACTCATCGTTCCAGCGTCAAATTCATCAAGCCCGTCGATAAGGAGCACCAATCTTATGGGATTATGAGAGGCATCAGTTAATCCTCGGGCCGTCAAAAAAGCAAATGCTCGTTCAAGCTCTTGCATAGTCGGAGCTTGACGGTCATCAGTGCGTCGTTCGAAACGGTCGGGAAACAACGTTTCTGCGAGCTCGGGGCATTCCTCGAGAGCTTGAGAAATGATGGATCGCAGTAATCCTTCCAGAGACTTTTGTAGCGGTGTACCCGGATTCCAGAAGTAGAACGACAAGATTATGAGACGACCACCGGCGCTCCAACCCAGAAGCGGTTGGCGAGTCCTCTTATCGTTGCTGACCGTTTTCATGAGCGTGGATTTGCCCGACCCAGCCTTTCCTGAGACCCAGTAAATGCCGGAATCGTGTTGCAACCAAGTTTGGAAGTTTCCCCAAGTTGCTTTCGTTGCCCCTGATCGAGGCTCGCTGTAAATCCATTCGAAAGTACCCTTATGAGCGGGTTTGATGTCATAGAGACGGTCGCCTTGTTGGGGGAAGTAGAGGGAGTCGAGTAAGTCTCCGAGAATCTGTTCCTTGGGCTTTTTATCGTGGGTTCCCGTTGTGAAAGTGAGCGGTTGTGGCTTTGAGCCACGTATGTCATTCAGTATTGTGACAATCTCGGTGTGTCGCTCGGCCTGAACAGCGGCGTATTCTTCATGAAAAGCACGAAGTCGCTTCTCCATAGCGCTGTTTGCATCTTCTCCTGCCTTGATCTCGTCGAGAAGAGTCCGGGTCTGAGCGTCCATTGCTGCCGTGTCGGGGATCATGACAATCTTTGCGGCCATGGGGACAACGATGTCAAACAACAGCTGTCCGCGAATTGCTTCCAGTCGAGCTTTCTTCTCCTGAATCTTGCTGTGACTCCACATTGTGCGAGCGGTGATCTTGACCTTCGTCATGAGCTTACCCGAGCTCGGGACGGAAAGCTCTCCTCCAAGGTCGATCAACTCATTTGACAGATTCATGCACTCATCAACAAGGTCCTTGAAAGCCTGAAATGGATGTTAGCGCAGGCTGCCCAGCTGAAAGTGGTATGCTGCGAATCAAGGAGTTTGAGAAGGGTGGGGGAGCCTCACCTCGTCATCGCCTGTGGTTAACGATTGGGACGCGATTTTCGCGTTCGATGCCTGAAGGCTGCGACTGATGCTGACAATGTCCTGCGTGGCGGCCGACGAGCCCGCATCTTTGACTTGCCCCAGAGTCTCAAGGAAAGACTTCGAGATGTCAACGACCGACAAAACATTGACAGCGAGGCCGAATGCTGATAATGGGTCCATTGTGCTGAGCACGAGGTGCAGCTTGCGTTGCTGAGCAAAAGCGCTGGTGGCGAAGGAAGCCCATCTGTGGCAAAGCGAGAGAGGAGACGAGGAGGATAAGCAGCTGAAAAGATTTGGGCTGCCAGTGTCAGGTGATCACTTGTTCTTGGATCATGGCAGGAAAATGAGCAACGGTGCAGGATTCTGAGGTATCCGACCAATCGCTACCTAGGTTGTGATACTTCGTCCACTCAGATATTGTAGCGTGTGCTGCAGTAGTGGCTGAAGAGGCAGTGCTGGAAGCAGGCAGACTCGCAAGGCAACTACTGCCGTCTTGACGAGCGCATTCACATTGACAGTCTGTCATCGATATAAATGCAACAATCAACGAAATCTTACACCTAAGAAGAGAAATTCAAGTCTTTCAGACACCCGGCTGATACAAAGTGCCTTCGGAACAGGACAATCCGACTATGCTGTCGACCCATCATGAGACCATCTCACCCTCGGAGGCGCCGCGCCCGCATCTGACCTTGCTACTCAATTCTTTCATCGCAAAATGGGGAAATAATACACCGAAAACAGCGACGAATACATCGAGAAAATGTTATTCGGCGTCCCTCAACCTTGGTACAGATCAGGTTGGGTGACGAAGTCTAGAACTACCGTTTCAGCAACCAACAACATCCTTCGTGGCTATGATTGCGGTTCTCCGTGAGAAGTTGGAAGAAGAAACATTAGATCCAGTAGTTGATATATTTGATGAAGATATCAAGTCGGGTGCGACACCCGATGTTGAGCCCGCGCTGGGTTGCGAAGCAGGCATTGTGGAATGCCTCTGGGAATAGGTTTTGTGCAGCCTCAGACATGAGAGACAACGATAGTAGGCACAAGAGATACACTGCTGTCACAGACGAACGGCTAACGGGCAACGCCAAGTTTATGGGCAGAATTTGATTATTAGGTACATCCTATTAAAACGACAAGACAACCAATTCCCTCCTCCACCTCGATGCAAATCTTCACGTCATGATGCGAGGCCCCTTCAAGGCCCGCTCGACTGCCCCTCATCTCACAACTCGACATACCCTCCTTCAGCTCTGGGTATCAGCCGTTGAATCATGACTCTAGCTTCTAGCTTCTTCTCATGCAACGTATCATCTTCGTGACAGTGGTATCATGTACTCTTATTCGCACAAACATGTCAACAAAACTTTGACACAAACTCGACAAATGCAGTTTCGGTTCTCAAAATTCAAACAATTCAGACCTTGTCATCCGCGCTGGTGTTGGGAGAGCCCTCGCCGGTGCGGGTGTCGCCCGACAGGTTGGTGTTGGTGCGCATCTGAGAGCGGCTGCGGCGGCCCGTGGACTCGCCGGTGTCCTTGCGACCGAAGGAGGCCCAACTCTTAAAGCTGGACATGGTCATGGTCTTCTTGAAATCGCGGCCCTCGTCCTCACCACCCTGGCTGAAGGCGCCGCGGACAACCTTATGGTCCTCGAGCAGGTGGAAGGTACGCTTGACGAACTTCCAGGCCTCGACACCGACGACGTAGAGGATGGTGAAGCCGACGGAGATGCCCCACTCCCAGGTGATGCCAACGTGCTTGAACAACTTGGTGTTGAGCTGGGGGATGTAAACAACGGGGAAGACAGAGAGAGCACCGAGGACAACAGCCCAGAAGAGGAACTTGTTGGCGTAGAGGTCCTTGAAGAGGGGGAACTTGCTCGGGTCCTCGGGGTTCAGGCGGAACATGGAGCGGCGCAGGTTCTTGAACTCCCAGGCGGAGATGAGGATGATCCAAGTAAGCTCGGCGAAGACGGCAGCACGGGCACGGAAGACAGGACGGCACGCCTCGCTGAACTCCTTGTTGCAAGCAGAACCAAGGTTGCCGTCGTTGGCTCCCCAAACAATGATGACGAAGGTGCACATGGTCAGCGCGCCCATGATGATACCGTAGACAACCATATCCACAAGAATCTGGTTGGTGAAGACACCGCGCTTCTTGTTCTGAGGGGGCTTGCGCATGACATCCGCGGCAGCTTCCTCACGACCGAGACCAAAGGCAGGGAAGGACGAGGTAACCATGTTGATCCAGAGAATCTCGAGAGGCGAGATGGGGAAAACAGAGAGAGAGTCACTGTCCCGGAAGGCAAGACCGCACACCAGGAGGATGACTTCACCAACGTTGGAGCTGAGCAAGTGGAGGATGAACTTCTGGATGTTGTCGAACATGCGACGACCCTGGCGAATAGCAGCAACAATAGAGTTGAACTTGTCGTCAGTGAGCACGATCTTGGAGGCAGACTTGGCGACGTCGGAACCAGAACCCATGGCAATACCAACATCAGCACGAGCAAGGGAGGGGGCATCGTTGACACCATCACCAGTCATGGCCATGAAGGCATTGCGACGACGGAGGGCGTCAATCATGCGAGTCTTGGTCTCGGGAGCGCAACGAGCGATGACGAGAGGCAGTTCCTCAAGAGCGTCAATCTCAGCGTCGGTCATCTTGTCAAAGTCGGTGGCCTTCTGAACAACAGCCTTGGCGATGCTATCGGGCAGGACGCCGAGGTTCTTGGGGATGATGCCGACTTCCTTCGCAATGGCCTTGGCAGTCTCGGGATGGTCACCCGTGAGCATGTGAACCTTGATACCGGCGGTGGAGCATTCGGCGATGGACGGCTTGGTCTCGCGGCGAGGAGGGTCGTAGATACCGGCAAGACCGAGCAAAGTAAGGCCCTGCTCAACCTCTCCGCGGAGCTCCTCTTCCTTTTCGGTGGGGACGGTAGACTGGTTGGTGGTGAACTTGCCGTTCCAATCGCGGTAGCCAATAGCAAGAACACGCTGGCCTTGAGAAGCGAGGTTGTTCATCTGCTCGAGAACTTGTCCCTTGAGCTCCTCAGTAAGCTCCTGCTTAGCGTCGCCAAAGCCGAGATGGGTGCAAAGATCCAGGATACGCTCAACGGCGCCCTTGGTGAAGACCAGGCTGTTGTCGTGGCCCCAGATGTCGGCAGTCTCATCATCCTGGGGAATATCGTAGATAACTGACATACGCTTGATGGAACTGTCGAAGGGGAACTCGGCCAACTGATGCCAGCCCTTGCCCTCAAGGAACTTCTTGCCAAGCTTGAAACGGTGGGAAAAGACCTGAAGCGCAATCTCGGTAGGCTCGCCGGTAGTTTGCCACTTGGCCTCGTCCTCATCATATCGAACAGTGGCCAGGTTGCAAAGAGCGGAGGAGAGAAGGAAGGCCTTCAGGGGTGGGGTCATCTCAGCGTCAACCTCAGGCTCGGGTGCCTTGGCAGGCTGCTTGTTCTGGAGCTTCTCCTCGGGGACGTCGAACTTGAGAACGGCGGCAGAACGCTCCTGGTCGTAATCACGCTTGGGTGCTTCGTCAATCTTCTCCTCCTCCTTGGACTCAGTATAGGTAACCTTGCCCTTGGTAGGGTCGGAGGGGTTCTGAGAGTCGCGGACAGTGTAGGTGTGAGACATGGGGAGCCAGGCCTTTCGAACAATCATGGCACCCTGGGTAAGGGTACCGGTCTTGTCGGAGCAAATGTTGGTGACACCGCCGAGGGCTTCCAGGGCGGACAGGTCTCGGACAACGACGTTCGCCTTGCGCATGACAGTGACGGCAACGACCATGGTGATGGTGAGGACGCTGTCGGATTGTTAGACACGCTTCTTCGAAGGCTGGCAGGAGGACTTACGCAACGAGAGACTCGGGGATAATGGCAATACCAAGCGACACGGCGTAGATGATAACTTCGCCAGTAACGTCGAACTTGTGGGCACCAAAGACGATCATGGCCAGGATAATGGCGCAGCCGAAGAGCAGGTAGGCCAGAGCAGCAAGCTTGCGCTGCAGAGGAGTACCCTCGGTAAGACCCAAGAACTTGCCAACAGCATCGTAGACACGCTTCGTAAGACCGACAACAGGCTGACGCTTGCCGTACTTCTTGTAGTTCATGGAGCGGCCAGGCTTGCGGACCTTCTTCTGGGTAGAGGCAGCGATCTTGCCGACCTCGGTCTGCATTCCAGTAGCGATGACAATGCCGCGGCCACGGCCCTTTCGGATAATGGTGGTGGCATAGCAGATGTTGAAACGGTCGCCAATGCCGACTTCAGCCTCCTCGGTGGCGGGCTTCTCGGTACCGGGGACCACAATGTTGGCCTCGGTGGTCTTGTCGACGGGAGCGGCTTCACCAGTCAGGGATTGCTCGTCGCAGGACAGGTTCATAGCCTCGAACATGCGCATATCTGCGGGCACGGTATCACCCATCTTCAGCAGGATGATGTCACCGGGAACGACTTGAGCACTGTATCACGGGTCAGTGGTGCGCCAAGAAGAGGAAGCCAAGATGGCCGAAAGCCAAGAAGGCAAAGTGGGGGAACTGCGCGCGTGCGCATGCGTGCACATACTTGGGGATAACCTGCGTCTTGCCGTCGCGCAAAACATTGGCGGAAGGTGCAGACAGAGAGCGCAGCGCGTCCATTCGCTTTTCAGCGCGATACTCTTGCCAAAATCCGATGGTGACGTTGGCGACAATGACGAACGCGAGGACGCCGCCCTCAATGTAGTCGTTGATTGCGAAACTCAGAATCATGGCAAAGATGAGGACCAGCACCATGGCATTGAAGATCTGCTTGCTGAGAATGGTGTACCATGGCACCGAATCGCCGACTTCGAACTCATTCTCGGGGTACTTTTGCTGAGCCTCCTGGACCTGCTGGGACGACAATCCCTTGTCGACGTCGACTCCCAGGGCCTTTGCGGTCTCGTCGACCGACAGGAGGAAGGGGTGCTTCGGGTAGTCACCAGACATGATGTCGAGTCTCTGCTGGCGACGACGGGAAAGGTGGTTCAATTGGTTTCCATGTACGGGGAAGGTGGGTGGTCGGAACGCTTGAAAAAACGAACGATGGATGTCGCGATAGAGATTGGCCTCGTGTGGTGGGCGAGGTCAAAAGAAAGATTGGCTTTGAAAACCAAGAAGCTTCTTCGCAGTGGAGAGAAGTATGTTGACGAGAAGTCTAGACCCGGACGTCGAGAGCAACGGGGAACAAGGCTACCTTTATAGCAGGACAGCGACGCGATGGGTAGACTTGGCTGACGGGGAAGGTTTAGAAACCTTCAGAAGCTTCGGACTTGTGGCTCACAAGGTTTCTAGGATTGGGAAAAAAAATCTGGGAGACGCCAAGGCTGGGCAAGATGATAACACGCCCCCCTTCACCCAGCCTCTAGAGGCGTGAGAGGCGTGAGTAGCGAGGCATTCGGTCATTGTGCCGACTGGAAGGCTATGATTGGGCATCAAGACGTTGACCAAGACGGTAGACAAGGGATTTCAACTTGGCAAAAGACCTCTGAGAAAAGAGGTACGCAAGGGTGGTGAGCTTCTTGGCTTTGGAGACGGTTCCAGTGCAAGAATTTGGAGAAGAAAACAGAAGACAGAGACGGACCGGTTGGTGGTGGTTCTCGGGTGACGATGACCTTGGCGGAGCTCTTGGCGGAGGGAAGCGGCGTGGACGGGAGTGGGGCACCGCAGAGGAAGTGGGGACCGGCTCAGGGTGGGTCAGGAAGGCGCGACCTTGACTTGGAGGAAGGGACCTCCCTCTCGTGATGGGTACGTTCTCTGATGGACGGGAAGGCGCTGCTGCCGTATCAGCGGTATCTATCTACCTACCCCAGGGAAAGAGCGAAGAACGGCAGCCGGGGAGAAGGGAAGGCAGGAGCGGGGAGGAGAGGACGGGCCCGGGGAAGAGAGACCTGCATGGCCATTGAGACGTGCCTCATGGAAATGATGGGAGACTCAGAATCTGCCTCTTCCACTCTCATTGCTGCGGTTGAATCCGTTTGCTTTTTCGGTGACACAAACGACGAATGAGGGACCACCGTCAAGGCTGAGAGATGTCGCACAACACTGAGTTTGACACCGAAAGTTACCTACGCCACGGCCAGCGACGGGACGAACCACAGGCCAGAACGGCATCTCCAGACGGAGCATCAATCGATCTGGAACCGAACGGAGCCCGGAATTGCAGCTTGCAGAAAACAGAGTGCCGCGCTGCAGGACGTACGATATGACGGCAGCTGCGACAGTCTCTGGTGACGCCATTGGCTCCTTCTCGGCGAATAAGGTTATTTGACGCGAAGAGCCAATGGCAAACCGCGACTGCGCCATGGGGAAGTTCCATCACGTGCAAGAGCACCTGCTCTGCCTCGATGGCGCACGGACGGTCGGCGATACCGGCGGGGTCTGGGGGCTATCTGTGTTGTGTGATTGGCTGCTGCCTCCACCTGCTGTGATCCCTCTGCTTCTTGGCTCAGGCTTGGGAGCTCCAGCGTGCATTACAGTGGGTGGAGGTACCTTGACAGCCAAGAAGTATAGCCACGGTACTTACGCACCTCAGCGGGCTGGCCGCCTGTGTAGACGTCGCAAGGGGCGATGATTAGCGCCTTGGCTGCTGCGAGAACCCACAGCAACCACTGAGAGCCGCTGGACGAGGTGCTGTGTTTTTTCTGTTTGGCTGTTTGCGTTGCACCTTCTCACTTCTCAGAGTCAGGATGAAAAAAAAAATGGAACAAGTTCCATGTTGCATGTCGTCGACTTTTCCTCAACAAAAAGCCCCCGAAACACAATCGACCACCTCCTTGCACACCAGATGCCTGGTTTCGGTGGATTGCCCTTGGAGAACTCAATTTGCCTTGTCTGACTCTTGCAACAAGGTTTGATATCACGTGTACTCGTCAGCTGACCCAGACGGCGTCCCATTCGGGCCATCTGACAGGCTGACGGAGCGGCGATAGTTTACGGTCGTCCAAGATTGAATTTCAAATTCCGCCCGGCGGAGCGACACCGGACAGCCACCGGCACGCCACTATTCAGTCACTTTTCGCCTGCTCCCTCCGCTGCCAAGACCTCACCTCAACACACCACGCTGTCATACGCGCGACCGCAGCCCGGTCGGGATTCACAAGTTCAACGCGACGAACTCCTGGGGCCTGGGCAGCCGGGCGAAGCAGAGAGCACATGGTGGGCAGAAATTTCACAGCTCCGGGTGACAACTACCGACGGGCACCGCCGTGATTCCGGGGGTGGTTCGACGAAAAAGAAACCGCCTTCCGGTTGACGGCGATGGCTATCTCGATTATCGCCGACTTCCTTCGTTACCCGCGGATTCCTGCCATGCCCCGCGCAAGTTACGGATCAAGTGTCGAATTCCCAGAAAATACGACGCACACGACCCCTCGCTCGCCGCTGCGCGTGCGGCCTCGTATGGACATGATGGCCACCCACCGCTGCGACTTTGCCTGCGCCGGCTCTACTTGGCTACTTGGCGTACCCTTGGCAAGTCTTGTCCTACGACTCAACAACGTTGGATTCGCTCCAACGTGGGATGACGGTTGCTGGGCCGCGGGCTAGACATACCAGACTCTGGGTTTTCGATTTTATCCAGATGCCATCATGCCATGTCGCAGGCGCCGCATACGGGGACCCGACGATACACGGCACCAATTGACCACTAATGACGCCCCAATTCGGACCAGACACACGCAAATCTTGAGCTGCTTCTACGATTCGAACCAAGCGACCAACTGCTCCGAGTCACACAGACGTTATTGAGGGGATTCGGAGTACGGAGGGGCGCGTCGACGATCCAAGCGCGATTGCTGATCCCAGCTGTCGGTTTCCTTCATTTGAGCCGCCCGACGGTCGCCGGCTCGCCGTACATCGCCAATCACCTTCACCTCCCGCCTGCCGCGCGACCACCATCCCGGCCGCCTCACACAGAATATCGCTCCCGGCGGCTGTTCGTTTCTTTGATCTCAAGATTCCTCGCCCTCCATCACCAAGCAACTGGCCCAAATTCCAGTTCTTCGTCGTCCTCGATTTTTGTTCTCCGCATGGTCTGACACAATCACAATCATTGTGGTGGAGTCGCCAAGCGCTTGGCTCTCGCGACCGCGCAAGATGATGTGGACCAGCCAAGTGACGTAGGAGGTCCAACCTAGCCGCGCTCCCGTCTTGCTCTCTCACTCGTCTCGGGTTTCCTGGTCTCCTTTGGCTCGGACCAAACCGCCAGACAGGTTCGGTCGAACGCTCTTGGCAACGAAACATTTCGCCTCCCGTCGGCTTGGCCCCTTCGAACCATCGATAGCCAGGTCGCATCAAGAAACCGTCCCCGTGGTCCTCTTACGAGATGATTCCAGTTCCCTCCAATGCCGTCACTGATCTTGCACCCCGCGCTATCGCCTCCGAACCACTCCCTCGGAGCCGCCGTCTTTCGATATCGTCAGACCATTAACGCATTCTGCGATTCTAGTGGCATACCCCCGTTTGCGGTAATCTGGAAATTGAGACAAACCACCCGCTGGCCACATGTCGCCGGCCGACACAAACAGCCGCCTCGAGACACGGCACACCACCAAAACGTGCCTGCAACGATGATCAGCGCCGGCATCACGACCTAAGCCTTCCACAATCCTCCATTATCCGTCTTGTCCTTCCGAAGCGTTTGCTCCACGGCTTCCCATGAGCTTGAATTACGGCACTACGCATGCACCCAAGGCTTGGATGATGGCATATGCCCCTTCGCGTGGTTGGTGGCGGCACCTCCAGAGTCCACTCCAGCCTCTACCATTTGTCCGTCGCCGGTTTCAACGCCGTCATCCTACAGCAGAGGAGAGAAAACCCCGCTGGATCTGTGTCGATGCGGTCAAAGAGGGCCCAGGCCGCATTTCTCAAGGGTCCGTTTGCTTGGTTTTGCTTGTGTCTGCATTCTGCATCGACGCCCTCCTCCACCCGTGAAAGAAAGGCTTGGGGCGCTTCTTGGCCCTTGGCATATCCGACGTGCTGACCAACGGCTCGACCTCACATTGTCTCCCACGCCAAGCAAGGTGATCAGCGAAAATGGCTGTCAGCTGAAAGTTTCAAAACCAGCTCGACCGCTTCAGATCGACGTCCTCTGCTTGCCACACCTTATCTCTGGATAAGCCTGGGATGTCTGGGTTGCTTCAGATTCATCGCCTGATGTCTGGTTAATGCTATTGGTAGTCCATCGCAGCCAAGACTTTGGCCGAGATTGGTGATTGAGTAACAGTGATGAAGCCCATTGGTCAATGGAACTGACAATTGCAAACCACGATACTACATAATGCTCGCCGTTACTTGACTTTCAACTTGTGTCCCAGACTTTGCAGTGAAGCTGTGAGTTGACAAGAGTGACTGCCAAAGTCTAAGTAAAAGCTTCAGAAACCGCTAATAACATATTCCACTCCCTGCCATCCAGGTCTTTCTGTAGGGAACAGAACGTCTAATAAAACTCGCAAGCCACCATCCTGGAATGCACCAATTCATTGTCCTTGTGGCATGTTAGTTGTGCGGGTGAAGAAAATGCAAAGCCATAAAGCGTGCTCAGGCGCCCGCTACAAACCTGCTCAGCGAAAGTCGCGATACCTCATTGCAAGCTCCCACACATGGCCCGTGATATCGCCGTTATGGGGCGAGCGCCACCCCCGCGACAAGGCTGCGGTAAGTTCGTGTGGGCGGGCAATATTCGTGTTATACTGCAAGCTTACTCTGATTTATCCTCCTGTCTATCTCAGAACGGTAGTTCAGGAGTTTATTTTGTTGACATTACTCACTAAGATCCGCACACGGCAATTATCTCCTTTGTATTGAACCAATATATGAAACCTTCAGCCTGGATCAGTCGGTCAGGGGCAGGCACCTTGAGACTGGCTCGACATGGAGGACAACTTGAGTCGCTCAGCAAACAGTTAAACAGGCGTTCTAGTTGCGATAATCATCCAACCCGTACCGGGGCAAAACGTCTATGTTGCTATATTGACCTCTTTATTGAACTTACCAGTGACGTGTCCTCAGTCTCAGCAATGCTTTGAAAGTCTCTCATACGAAGAACAACCCCCACCCCCCAAACCAGAGAGAGGTGACCCGAGGAGGCTCTCATAGGAACGCATAAATATCCCACCCCCTGTACGCTGACTGCTCTGCCAAGTTGTCATCGAAACTACCCATCACGAAGCCGTTCATCAAGACAAGAGCCCAACATGCGCGCCGTTACACTCGTCGCTTATCTCTGCGCCGCGGTTGGGGTCGCCAGTCAGCCGGGTAAACCTCTCCCCTCAAACCATCACCTTGGCTGTGCTTAATGAGGAGGTGCTAACGCCGCGAAACCCAGTGAATGGGAATGCCCCGATACCACCGAAACCACCTATAACTAACTTCCAATTTTGTAAGAACTTGCATAACGGGAAGATGCCCGTGGATGTGGAGTCGTGTGTCTGCAGGGTCTCAGCGATAGGGATGGAGCTGTGCGAAGTCAAACCGTGGACCGTCACATACGCGAGGTTTTTGCCTACCACGAGGCGTAGGTGTGTTGATCTTCGTCAGGATGACCGGAATTGCGGCAAATGCAACAACATGGTATGTGTTCAATCGTCACCCTTTCTGGCCTCTGCGGGGGGGCAATCACGACGGATGTTTTGGATGAGATTCAGGAACGCTGTTGTGGCTGACTGTGGATGATGTAGTGTGGGCTGGGGGAGTCCTGCGTTGATTCCAAGTGCGTCCCGAAAGTTCTCGAGAAGCCGGCGAACCAGACCGCGCCCGCCAACGGGACGAACGCCGCGTAAGAGGCTGAGGTCAACAAGCCCGAGCCCTGCAGTTATTATCCCTGGGATCACATAAAGAAGTGCAGATGCAGACCTGAATTATGCCGCGACAGATTTCCCTACTAGAGTCATACAGCAGTCTGAACGGTGTGCCCACAGGCAGCAAGCTGTGATCACGAAGAGTTGGAATGGTTCAAGCAGGCAGCAACGGTGAGCCTGTCTGTTTGGAGGATTGTGTGGCCGGCTTTGAAGCGCCTAGGTGATTGCGATATACGGAATGTTGCCCCTTTGGTTGGTCACGGGCTTACTTCGGTCTGGCAATGCAGCGTCAGGTGGCATTCTAGGGCGTACGAGGCATTTGATCAGAAATTGGAATAGTCAGAAAGTAGTGTACGAGATAGCAACAAGGAGACTATATGATTACCAGAATGTGGCACCTAGAGCTTTGTGCTGTGTCTCGTGATTTGCAATACACTGGATCTGCCAGGACTGTGGTATATCATGCATACGTACGTCGAACCAACCACAGGTCCAGGAAAAGGGTCTGCCGATTTCCCCTGAGTCAACTTCAACGACCGCTGCTTACGAAAATCCCAAACGCTACCTGCGTTGCCCATCATCCGAAAAGGGCAGGCGAATCGTGAAGGAAGCCGGAGCTTTCCTACATGATTCAACACTAACGGACTCAGTGCCATTCAGAACTCGAGTAGGTCGCTTCAAGCTTTGCTCCGGTCCAATTCAAAACTACCATCATCGCCACCAAGGACCGGCCGAGACGCGGAGATGCGGCAACTTTTGTGCAGTCAAGCGGAGGACCAACGAAGCTTGAAGACAAAAGCTCTATCCCAACGGGGCGATCCCACGAGAAAACAGTTCAGCTAAAGGAAACAGCCTTTGGCGCCAGCAAGGGAAAGGAAAGCAGTCAAAGCAACACCACGCCATTCCCAATCCAGGGATCACGATCTTCACAGTCTCCCTCCGCAGCCTGATCGATCCGGCAAGAGCTTAATCCGCTGGACCGCCGCATCGGAAGCTTTGGCCTGACGTGGTCTGCACCAAGACCCGGACCCTGGGACGGTCCCTTCGTAAAGTCAAAGTGGTTCCAGCCGCGCGCTGGGCAAAGTGTGGCCGGGGCGGAGGCGGAGGCGGTGGTTGGGCTAACGGGGAGTTCTGTCCGTCCCCCAAAGCCGCCCGCTTTGTGGACCGGCTAGGCTGTACACTAAGGAAGATAAATAGATTGCCGCAAGGATACTGGATGAGCTTAATCTGATGACATGGAAAGAGCCGGGAGGGGCTGGTTCGTCAAATCGTGGAGGCGTACGTGGAAGTGAGAACTCTGCTTGCGGATGAAGCATAATGTGCATAACTGGCAGAAGCTTGAGGAGATGATGGCAGCTGGACACCCCCTTTAGAGAGCTGCAAGTCAATCATCCGCGTGAAGGCAATCTGTCTGTCGGCGATGTGTCAAGCAGACGATTTCACGATGATGGTATCTCAACGGAAGTTGACGGCGGCGGGGGTGAAACGGCTAGCTCACGATCGAGCTCCCGCCGATCATGTTTCCTTTGAAAAACAAGCTTATGATAAACGAAACCGGGGCAGAAAAAACATGCGCCGCATCGTCAATACCCGAAAGACGCCCAGCTCAACGCCGAAACCTGGGGTTCAATTAGGGTAGTCGGCGATGTGGGCTGCAGGGTGGGATTGAGAGGGGGGCCCTCCAGGCGGACCGCGCGCCAACACGATGATCGACGGCTTCCCGCGCAGCCTACCATGCCGTCGGGATCGCCGGTATGCCGCAACCTCTCGGGTTCGTTTTCTTCCTTGCTCTACTAGGAAAGTTACGATTGCCGACTGCACGCAAGCTGCGGGTGGGATGCCGGTTCCACCTTGACCCGGATGCGGGCTCTGTCAAAGTCGTTGGCCCTTAATCAAAAGTAAACTTGGTGGCTATGCTTAGGAATATCGGGAACATCGCCCACGGGGAGTCTAGCGCGTGTTTCTAGAATTGTCTGCCGCGTATGCCTGTGCGCCCTGAAAGGAAGAGGGAAACGTTCGTTCAGTGTGAAGGGGAGGGGGGACAGGACGGAGGAGTTCCTCACGAGCCCGAAGTTTCCGCCTCGTTTTCTCTGGTCCCCCCCAACATAGCCGCCCGTGTGTACGTGTCTTATCTGCCAAGTCCAAGCCAAGTTTCGTTTCCCACGCGTCGGCGGGAGTCATGCACGGTTGTCTGCCGGCATAGTGCCTGAGTCGTTGGCTGTCCTCCTCTACATTTAATGTTTGCCGGCTTGGTGGGTAGTCGTCACCCTACTTACCTCAATCAGGACGACCCCCAAAAAGCTTAACCCCTCCCGCGGACCTCCGCTGGTGGGCGATCAAGAGCAAAAGACATGGGAGCCTGAGAAAACGGCCTCATCCGAACTTGTGAATGGCAGACGGGCGGACGTTTGTATGAACGACAAGAAAAGTGTCCGAGCGGGCTGGACAGAAAACAGGAGACACATACGGCCGAGCGTCCCGACATGCCTGATGGGCGAGATTTTGGGCAAAGCGCAAGGCGGACATGGAAACTTTCGTTGTCGCTATCGCAAAAATTTGATCTGATAGTCGTAGGGCGCGGGGAGCTGGCGGTGCGGTTTGCCGCTGCCGACTGCGAAGGGGACGCGGCCGAGAGAGATGCGCAACCACTAGGCCGAGTCTGTCAGCGGCCTTCTTTGCTTGGTTGGCTGTGCATGATGGCGGCCAACGATATTTTGCGAAATCGAAAGACTATTTCGCGGAGGTTGCGATGGTGAGGTCTTGGCGGATGGTCTGGACTTGAGGTCGACTTGAGGTTGAGATCTATTAAAGGGGACGAGAGATTCCTTTCCAACCAGATTGTCTTTTTTCAGATCAGCAGTCTCAAGCTTCTCAGTCTCAAACATCCACATCCTCAACATCCTTCAACTTCCTTGAAGATCTCACGATCTCAATCAACCACCTCACCTTCTCACGATCCATCAATCGGAGGCTACCAACCCACCAATCAAAATGTACTCCTTCAAGGCCATCTTCCTCACCGCCCTCCTCTCCACTGTCATCGCGACTCCCCTCAAGGAACGCGCCGTTGAAGACCTTGATGTCGATGTCGTCCCCGTGATCGAGACCAGGGGCGAGGCAACCTTCGGCGGCAACGTCGGCGGTGGCTTTGGCGGCGGCTTCGGTGGTGGTGCCGGCACTAGCGGTAACATTGCTGGCAGCCGCTCAGGCAATGGCGATTGCGACTACGGTGACAAGAGCCGCCTGGACAGCGAGATTCGCAACAGGCAGCAGTTGAAGGATCGCCTCGACGATGAGATCCGCCGCCGGCAGTCGATCAAGGATAACCTCGACGAGGAGATTCGCAGGAAGCAAAACGGTGGATGCAAGGGTGGATGGTAGAATGTAACCATCACCAACACCAAGTCAGGAGTTTGGATTCAATGAACGGAGTTACAAGGTGGCGTCAATCGGCACGGGAACAATGGGCAGGATCTTGACTTCAAGGGGAAAGTCGCAATACCAGCAGCCTCGACAGGCAAATACCAATTTTCACTTCTCAAGGGGGGGCATTTGGAGAAATGGGGTTTAGATAATAAGGTTTATAAATCAATACCAATCCTTCACAATCACTCATATGCTGTAAGATATTTGTCGATGTTCTTCTTGTTGTGTGAACTGAAGCTGAGGAAGTCTTTTAGCTTGAGACGTAAACTGATGTAAAGACGTTCAAGAAATTGTTTTGACCTCTAATGAACTTTCTAATAATTTTCTCTATGCCCTCAAAGAGTTCAAAGCAGTACCTACTTTAGGCAAGATAAAACCTTGTTTATTTAAAGAAGATTCAATAACCCCGTTCATCTCAAGCCCGAATGTCTCTTTTCTTTTTGGACCTCTGTTCAAAAATCAATTCCAGAGACCATCTGCATTGAGCTACAATAATACTATGTTGAGTTCCATTGGTAAGATATTTGTAGTGGAGTTATTTAATTTGCGTTGTTTGAATCAGGTTGAACGATCGCCGTGTTCCGTTTGTATCTATTCATGTCGGCATCCTGCAGGTTTCCAAATAATGCATCTACCTAATTCCATGTACGGATAGGTATCTACACCGCTCTGATTGGTACATCCGCAAGAGGTTTGCAAACGAAATAACGGGAATTCGAAATATTGAGTGAGATTCCAGGGGGCTTGCTCAGATAGGAGACGCGTCGAGTCGCTTGCCGCTTGAGGCAGCCGCGGTCGTGCATGCCTCCCTCCAAACGCTCCTGCCTCAAACTGAGTTGCTAGCGAAAAGTGCCATCCACCCACCTGGCCAAGGTGAAAATTTCTCTCCCACACAATCCGTCCTCTCCGTCTTCTCGTTTCTATCTCTCACCTCCCACGCCTCTCTTGATCTTCGCCACATGAGAGTTCGCATCGACTGTGCCCACAATGTCCCCCCTACTTCAACTGACAAGCTCATTGTCTAGTGCAGTCGAGGAGTACAAGATAGCAACCGACTATTTCCTCGAGTGGCTGTGGTGTCAGCATCGTATGGCCCATCCAGACCAAGCAACCGGGTACTCCTTCAAGTCATGCGCGGAGATTCTCAACGCCGTGAAGCTTGTTGCCAACGACCAAGTCGCTGTCCCCGCCTCAGTCATTGCCTCCCTGGAAAGAGCAATCGATAAGCGGCGCATCGCACTCACAATCCATCGGGAAATTGAGGCCGACGACGTCGAGCATGAAGTGTTTCTCCAGAAGTGAGCTCACCGCAAGAAGATTATCCCCATGTTGTCGTTTTCTGACCAAGCCGCAGGCTCGAAGTCGCTTTGGAAATCCTAACCCCTCTGAAAGCCGAGATGCCGGCCTTTGACGATGCCAGCGTTCGAAATGCGGCTCACTCGAAGTTGAACCGATACGCGTCACTTTCCAACACCGAGACAGACCCCGAACCAGACGTCGCGGTATCCAATATCTGCGAGAAGAAGGTGTCGGCGACGCTCGAAGAGCCCGCTCCCGTGGTCACAGCGATGAAGCCCCGTTGTCAGTTCCTCGTTGATGACTTCATCGGCAAACTTGCCGAGGACATGGACTATGTCAAGGTTGGAGTCGCTTCATTCTTATCTCCCGTCCATTCACTGACATTGATAAGATATATATTGCCATGAGATGGAAAATTGAAGAGTACTGGACTGAAGCGGCGGAGGGCAAGCTTCCCTTGCCGGTGGCAGCCTGGCTCACCAGCGAGGCCATCAGAAAGATCGAGATCACCATCCCCAAGGACTTGAAGCTGATCGACACGTTGAAGCTCGTCGTTGAAATGGGGCCTGTGCTTCAACGTGTCGATTCTATTCTGGGGACACAAAAGACCGACACGCCTTGGTGGAAGGATGTTGCATCACTACCCGAGTACGAACAGGCGCTCAACACACTCGACCATTGGGGCGAGACTGCTGACGAAGCCAAAACGCCGACTCCCAAACCTTCCATGCCATGGGATACCCAAGAGATGTCTACCAATGTCCTTCCCAAGATCTTTCGAGACATTCACAGAGCTATGGGGAGACGGCGGGCAATCAAAGCCGTCGAGGATATTACGTTCTTCATCCACCCTCGCAACGAATCGTGCGAGCCATTCTATGCAGCTGCCTCCCATCTCATCGAATACGATTGTAATCTGGCGTCCAGTCCACTCTTGTTCGGAACGGATCTGTTTTTATCTTCAGCCAAGGCCTTCTTCTGGCCCAAGGGGGGCGACCTCAACAAGGAGAACTGCCGTCTCCGGCCCCTGCGATTGGCGATGGATATGAAGACCAGTGCCAAAAAGGTCGCCGGCATTTTCCAGGAATTACCTATTCGTCCGAATGCCACCATGCAATTCTACGAGGTGATGTCCTACTTCCTGAATGGCCTCGACACCTACATTCACGAGCGCATCTTCGATGACTACCACTCAGCACCCTGGACGGCGGGGTGCCACATGGCAGAGATGCTCTATCAGGCTCAGCTCGTCGGTAATTGTCTTTTTCTGCATAAGACAATTATTGCCAGCACCCTTCATTTGTACAATGCCCTCCGACAGTCCCCAGTCAAGCTGCCCCGAATTCGCATCATGGAAGAGCTCTGCGAGATGTTTCATGATACTGTCTTCCTCGGAACATTGCCCGAGAAGAACTTCCTGTCATGGTATCGGAAGTGCGTCTACGACGCGAAGATTGCCAAGATCAGCAAGTTGCCACACTATGGAGCGTCAGGCCTCAGAATCGACCCAGACCACAGGCCTCGCGCTATTTCGGTCAATTCTGCCTTTGCTACTCAGCACGGGAATGATCATGCTCCCAGTCCCGACTTCACTGGTCCATTGTATGGCGTCAAAGTCTCTTCCAAAGGACCTCCTTCGACGGCATCGCTGACCGAGCTCGATGAGATTTACTTTGGCATTCGGGATAGCGACCACATTCAGCTCGCCAAAGAGGCTGTCCTGAAAGACTTTCAGGGTCCACGCGCCGTCATAGCAGTTGACTACTTTTCCCTCTTCAAGTTCTGTGCAGACATCATGGACGACTTCACCTACTTCGCCAGGTACGATATGAGCATTCGGAGTCCTGAGCTGGCTAATATGCCCCTTCAGAATATGGTCGACGCTGCCATTGGCTGCATTGTCTCGATGAGCGGTAGGAAGGAGATGCATCGTGATATGCATCGAAGATCCGGAGCGGGGTTTGCATTTAACGCGTTCAGCAAGATCGACAAGGAGATGTCTTTGGACAGCATGAAGTGGAAGTTGTGATGGAGCTGGCGCGGATTTTGAGATGGAATGATGTGGTGTCAGCGCATTGAGGTCAATGACGGATATATGGACGAGATGATGAGGTGGCATCGCAGCATCGTAGTTCATGAAAAATACGTCAGGATTTCAAACTCCGGAGGCAGGCTTCGTTCCGTGATCCCGAGTAATAGACCCATAGGTTAGCACAATGTACTTGTTAATCGGCATAACGCTCCATAACGCTCCCTTTGGGGAACATTGGTGATCTCAAAACTTCAGTCTAGGTGAGGCATCCTTCATTTTGTGTTTGGAAATCGTATCATCATGCGCCCCTCTTCTGCCCACCACTGCAACGGCCGCTCAGCTGTTGAGCCGAATTCCAGCTGATGATAAGAGCATAAAGAGTCTTGACGCCACTGGTAACGTGTCTGAAATGTCCATCTGCCTTTTATTTGCCGAGAAAGTCTTTAGGTCGGGATCAACATGCATGGATACCGGTTCTCTTTAGGGAAACCACGACTCCCTGCTTGTTCTGCTCTTTCCTATTACTTCTACCCCCGCCCAACTGTTCGCCCACATTTTCACCTTCGTAAAAATTGCCCAAACTTCGCCAATGCACAAAGTTTCGGTTACTATCCAGACTTTCCAAGTCACTGCCGCCTCTTCCCATAAGCCCTCATATTCACAAAGAGGCTTGTCTCAGTTGCTCGCGGGGACCTTTCGACTCACCTACCCTCGGTGGCCAAGATGTCATCCGACGACGACGGCGCCATCTCGGAGGCTTACAAGGCGTACAAACTGTCGACGAACTACGTCCTGCTCTGGCTGCAGTCTCAATACCAACTCCATGTTCCAGGAAACGCCGCTTCCTTCACGTCGACAAGCGACATCCTGAACGCTGTCCGGGTCTTGCAGGAGAAGAAGATCGTTGTTCCTTCGTCGGTCATCGCGTCCCTGCGCAACGCCATTGCGAAGCGCCGAGAGGTTGCTGCCATCTATCAAGGACTTGGCACAGATGATCTCGAGCACGAGGTTTTTCTTGAGAGGTTTGAGTCTTGACCCAGATTTTTGTGTTAACCAACTGTTTTCTAATTCAACGTCAGACTTCAAGCGATCCTATCCATTCTCACTCCCTTGACATCTGCTTCTGCGACTTCTCAGGTTGATCCGCTTCCGCAAGACAGCTTTGCGACGCCAAATCCTTTCTCCTCCCTCGAGCTTCTTGTCGATGAATGCGACGACAAACCATACTTTCCGACTCCCTGTGCCCTGCCGGAGGAGTCTCCTGCGACGCAGCCTCAGAGCAAGGCCCGGACGTCGCTAAGTCACAGCAAAGTCATAGAGTTCCTCCTCGAGGACGATGCGCTCGGCATGCTTGTCCAAATCGTCAAATTCATTTACGTATGCATTTCGTTGTCAAGTGAACTTGATCAGCAAATAGACTAACTCACGATGACAGGAATACGACGCCTTGCAATCTCAATTGAAGGAGTACTCTGCCGACGCCGCTAGAGGTTTTGTGCCTTTGCCTCTGGCCGCAACTCTAATGAGCCTTGCACTTCATTTCCTCATGAATTGCTTGCCGCCTTTTCTTGCCAACGACAGCCCAAAGTTTTATGCTTTGTGGAGAGAAGCTCACCACCTTCATGTCAAGCTCCCTCAGTTCACTGCCAGCCTTGTCAAACGAGATGGACCCATCTCTGGGCCAGCCAGAATTCGGAACCTTGGTCAAACCATTCAGTCATTCGAAAGCTTTCGTCAATTTGTTACCGCAAAAGAGGCAAGAGGTCTTCATCGCATCGTCGATATTGTGCACCTACTGCCATACCGCAGACCCGAAGCCCGGTTCTCCGCCGTTGAGCCGGGTCAGAGCATGCGGGACCCACTTGAAGAAGAAACTGTCCTTGATGTTTTAATGACCATCGAGGACATGATGGCTGAGAAACCCAGAATTCCTACGCCGAAAGATTCCGTGCCCCGCTCTTTTAACCGCCTGGACACATACACGCCGATCCGTCTGGCTGCCGAGGAATTCCTCAATGACCAGTCTCTACCTCCCAAGACTGGCCTTGTAATGGGCATGGATCTTTTCCTGTCCACTTACGAAGGGTTTCTTTGGGCAGACGAAAGACTCAATGTCCAAAGCTGCCACGAATCGGCCGTGCGGTTGTCAAAGGATATGCAGGTTGGAATTCTACCTGTCGTCACCATTGTGGAGGCTATGATCCAGCAAGATCATCTCGATGGCGAAAAAACGGTCCTCGAAGGTTTGAAACAACTTCATGAGGACTTGAATACTTACCAACGTCAAGAAACTCCCGAATTGCTGTATCACCAAGCGCCGTGGACTGCAGGCCACCACATGGCCGAGATGCTGGCACGAGCTCATCTACTTGGCCACCGCATCACCTGCGAGTGGAATGTAGTGCCATCTACGTTGCACATGTACAACGCGCTTTGCCGGTCTGACTTCAATCTTCCCAAGATCGGGCTGATGGAAGAGCTATGTGAGCTTTTCAAGGAAACCCTTTTCCTCGGCAACCGTCCAGATCGGAATTTTGTTTCGCATTACCGCCGCTCTACATTTGAAACCAGCATCTCCAGCGGGAGTCTGAAAGTCACAATGGATAAGAGAGCAACCCACAAGCCGTCTCCTTCATTTCGACAAAAGCCTGTGGGTTCAGCACTTACTGCTCTTCACCTGAATGAGCACCAGTTATCCCCAATCGTTCTTTGCAAGCTGTACGACCTGCCAATGAGTGCCGACCCAAGCCCTGCGACGAGGGAGGGGGTTCGAATGGCGAGGGACAGCCCTTTTCATAGCTTCATCGAGAAAGCTAAGGACAAGTTACTTCCAGAATTGCAGGGCCCTTGTCCTGTTGCACGAGTCAACTACTTTGCCATTTTCGTGCTATGTGCTCGAATTCTCAGAGACTTCAGCAGACAGATCCACCCAAGCACTTACCGAAACCTTCGCAGTACGGGCAACCCCAAAAGCCCAGCAATCAAAGGTGCGATAATGGCCGATACCGTTCTCCAGGCTATTGTCAGTGAACCAGAAATGTTGAAAATGGGGAAAACCTTGCAGGACGTCCAGATGCTCCATGCCGCCGCCGAGGCATTCGAATCTGTTGATAAGACGGCAACTCTCAAACAATTTCTTTGGAAGGTCTGATCGTGGAGGACTTTGCTTACTGGGGGCCTTTGGATGAGTCGTTCTGGAGGCAGACAGTTGAGGACATGCGTACACCAGGAAGGACTGGGGAAATGCTGTTGGACTATAGATTCGCTTTTGTACCAGTAACTTACGAAGAATGCAACATGACCCATACTCTGAAGATATCTGCCGAGAAAGATGTGGATCAATCTGGGCTGCTGGCATTGATTATGAACAAGGTGTGGGTGGCTTTGTTTCTTGCATTTGGGATTACCTTAACAAAGACCCAGGGCGGACATGAGAAAGACTGGATGGATGCCTATTGTGACACATCTCTGCTAGTTTCTGTCTCATTCCCTGTCAGTGTTACAACCTTGCTCAACTGCTGTCGAGATCCCAGAATTTGTTAGGAAGGCACGACCGAGGACTTCCTTCCCGCTTTGCTGCCGGAGAAATTTTCACCTGCACCAAACTTGGGCACACCATTCTCACGTGCCCAGAAATCTTTCACCCTCTTCCACATCATTTGTTTTGCAACAGCTCCGTAACTTCCTTCGCCTACAACTCGCCATCTCATTTGCACTTCATCACTTTCTCATCACTCGGATGTGGTCCACGATTGTCACCTTCCCCTATCACCACTAGCCAGCATTCGAGATGTCTTCCGAGGAAGACGACTCTTTCGCGGAGACCTACCGATCGTACAAGATCTCAACCGACTACTTCTTGGACTGGCTTTGGTCCCAGCATGAAGGCCTCGTTCCGAAGCCAGCCAGTGTCCCAAGAACCACGAAGGGCATGCTGACAGCTGCGAAGGCTCTGGCACAGACCTTGAAGAAAAACAAGCAGAGAATTCCGACCGATGTCATCAACTCGCTTGGTGAGGCCATCTCAAAGCGTTGGGAGGCTGTTTTCCGTTATGAGCAAGTGGGTAGAGATGATCAAAATCACGAGATATTTATCCGGAGGTAAGATTTCATCATTTAACAATCTACTCGAAATCATCGTGCTGACTGCAGACAACAGGCTTGAACAGACCTTCTCAATCTTAGCCCCTTTCACGGCCAGATCCCCTGCTCCGGCTGCTGTGGCGACCAATACCGAAAAAAGCCCCCCTGCCAACGCCTTTGCTTCACTTGCCACCCTCGCCGATGAACTCGATGATAGCCTCAATTCTCCTTGCACAGTCTCCGGGTCCACCTTACTGCAACCTCAGAATGGTCTAGATCAAAGCCGCGGTCCAACGCCCGAAACAACGCCGCTCCGGTGTATGCTTGAAGATGATGAACGCACCATGCGCATGGAAATGGTCGACATGCTAAGAGTAAGCGACTGCGTCTTCCTCCCTTTTTTTCCCGGTCATTGCTTACTGGAGATGCAGCATTTGAAAGAAGCCAGATCTGAGGTACAGCAATACTGGACCGACGCCGCCAAGGGAATTCTTCCGATTCCGCTTGCTTGTGTGTTCACGAACGAGACCTTTCGGGAGCTTCAGGAATTCTTCGAGGGAAAATGTCTTGGCTCGAGCCACTGCTTCGAGAGCCACTGCAGACGTGTACACAAGTTCTTTACCGACCCGTTGAGGGAACCGCTTTACAAAGTCCACATCTCATCCGCAGTCCGATTCTGCATCATTTCCCAAGCCGTCAACAGCCACCACACCGTGTCAAAGTTCCACGAAGAGTTTGCAAAAGGGCTGGAAGTGAATCCACCTATAGCGCATGACTTCAAGCCACAGGAGCGTTCGCTTCTCAGTCCGCTGAGATATCTACCAACAGAGATGCCAGAGTCTGATGGCGACACTGAAATACTGGAGCACAGGGCGGTGAATGAGATCTTCAAGCATATCAGGAGAGATGTGAACGAGGGGCGGGGGATCCAAGGCTTAGAGACTTTATGCAGGATGGGCGGTTTTCCTGAGCGCCCTTCCACTTCCGAGAGCATTCTACCATTGGCCCTAGCCAATATTCGCGATCCCCATGCGCCCGCATCCCTGGAGCTGGTCCTCTGCGTGGACATCTTTCTTTCAAGCTACGAGGGATTTCTGTGGGCAGACGACAAGTGCAAAAAACAGAACTGCCGTCTACAGACGCTTCGTTTGGCAAGAGACGTCCAGAAGAGTGTTTTTTCCGCCATTGGTAGCTTGGAAAAGGTTTCTCGGAATGCAAGGCATCCCAATTGCTGGCTTTCATACCAGAAAGAGCTTCACGACGCGCTTGATACATACCTCCGCGAGAAGGCCTTCGACTTCTACCATCAGGCCCCTTGGATTGCAGGAGGCCACATGACAGAAATTCTTTTCAAAGCTGGAAACAGGGGCGAGGCACTCTGCTTCCTGACACATTTCGTTCCTTCTACTCTCCATCTGTACAATGCTCTTACCCGCTCAGCTTTCGGCATGAAGAGGATTCCACTGATGGAAGACCTCTGTGATCTTCTCGTTGGAAATCTCTTCCTTGGTAGTAGGCCAACGAAGAAGTTCCTTTCTCACTTCCGGACAGCTTTGTGGTTTGAAGCGAGGGGTGACACTGACGGATCTTGGTATCTTCGCGAAGGTGACCCGGCAATGTTGGTCTTACCTACACACAGCGTCTTCCAACACAAAATCCTCAGACAAGATGACTGGATGACTTCTGTGCTGGAGGAATTTCGAGGTCGTCTCCCAATAGCAAGGCTCGATATGTTCAGAATGTTTACTCTCTGCGTTGAGATACTGGAGAGGCTCAGCGTGCTCACACAGGAAGATCACAACGAAGGCGGTCTTAAGTTTGACATCACTTCTAACACTCATGTCATGGTCGATGCCCTGCTCGGGCTCATTGACCAATTATCTGGTAGCCGGCGCCAGGAGAAAAATCTCCGGGATTCTGCTTTCGCCATAGCTGCAGATATGGCGTTCTCGATAGAGGTGGATCAAAACGCAAGGCTGGAGCAATATCTGTGGAACGCGTGATCTTCTCCCAGCAACCTTTTGGAGCCGCAATATCAGCTTGATTGGCGTCTCCGACGGGCGTATTTGGGTTAAGTTGGCATCTGAAAGCCGCGTTGGTTGTTGCCTTTCGAATATCAGCCTCAAGCTTTTAGGACTGCAGTTCATTCCCACCTTCAGAGAATCAACACAGTCGATCTGCGAAATGGAGACAGCTTTGCCTCACTCCAACGACAACAGTGTGTCGCGAAGACGTCAGGCGTTTTCTCAATCACCAAAAATCAAGAAACGCTGTTTCGGTTGTCTTAACATATGTGAAGAAAGCATTGAAGATTCGGTCTTAACATGGCCGAGAAATTTGAACTTCTTGAAATTGGCAGTGGTTCTTGTGGATGGATGGAAGACGCGACGGACGAACTTTGGTCAGAGACGAAGATATAAGGGTAGTAAGCCAAGCAGCCCCCAATAACTGGACTTTTGCCGTGGGCTACCAAGGTAGATAGATAGATAAATTCGTCCATGAATAGAAATCTTCTTGATAGGCTTTGCATTGTTGTATGCGTCCTCACATGTCCTCACCTTGAAGGCTAAAGCCACCTATACCGTCGACAAATCTCCAATGTTCACATTATGATCTCAAAAGATATTTTTCAAATTGTTTAAACTCTAGTTCTCAAGTATTGTCCGCCACTCTCGTTTTTTCACTGTGAATAGCAACACAATATGCATGCCAGCTGTAGCTTTCTCCCCGCCGACAATTCATCGGAGCGAGGTGCCCTGATTCATGGCATATTCAAATCCATCAAGTCGATTACTGGCTTCGAGGATAGAACTGCCGCCCTAGTGCAGGCACGATGCTGGAGTGTACTCTGGACTATCGACCGACGGAGGCTTGAGAGAATTGCAGAGGACCTGCGGCATCCAGAGGCTTTTTTAGGGGTGCTCCTGCACTTCCCAGAGAATGCCTGCCGAGCGGCAAGGCTTGCTCTGATTTGTATGTCTTTCCTGGTTCTCAGTCGGTGATTTGCTAACAGCGCACAGTCATTGACCAAAGTACGATACAACCTGCAGACAACAGGCAAGCCATCAGCGCCTTCGATCAGGTTCGCATCCGCGACGGCTCCGCGTGTGTGGTGACTAAGACGCCCGCCGCCTCGCCCTGCTACATTGTCCCGCCCAATGCCTTGAGTTCCAATCCAATGCTCCCTAGAGCCTTAGAAAAGCTCTACCATGTATGGGATTGGAAGAGGATGTACCGCACCAGGGACAAGCTTCAGAACACTCTCATTAGACCAAGTAACATACTTTGTCTAAGCAAAGAGCTCAGTTCGTTGTGGGACCAAGGTCTCTTTGCTCTAGAGCCACTGGACGACAACATTGACTTCGTCGTATATGAGATGACCGAGGACGGTGGGGAGACATCGCCGGCTAATGTGTACGGGGCCAGATACCGCTTTCACTGGCTCCCACGCACCAGTCTTTCGGGGCCAGAGAGTCAAGTTGACTTTGCGCTGCATCCTGACGAAATCTTGGCCAAGCCTCCTACAAATGACACAGCCCCCCGTCGCGTTCTACGTCAAGTTTTGAAGAAGGTTTTGTCATTCGCAGGCGGTCGTCAGAGCGCGGAGATTGAAAATGGGCGCATCGTCGACATCTTCGCTGACAACAGAGCTCTTCTCCCCGACAGAGACCTCATGCGGATTCGATTCGACGTGCTTAGGGTGCACGCTCTGAACGGCGGACGAGGACCTGAGGTATACCATAACTTGGTTGATCCTGACGGCAAAGCAGCGGATTAGCTCCTGTCGTGGGGGAGACAAGCTGGAATGCCGAAATGAAGGGAGCTGGGGAGCGTACGATGATGCGGATGTTAATGTCACACAGTAAGCATTAGAAGTTCAGCCTACTATCTTTCAGCATAGTGCCCCTGGGATCTCATGAGTCGAATTTAGCATATCATTTCGTATCGAATGACATAATGTGATAATAAGCAGTCAAGTTTCTATGCTGTCATCATCACCGAGAAGCAACTTAACCACGGCGTACGTATTGTTCTACAGGGACCCCCTCGTCAAAGCTATCCCGATAAAACTCGTCGAGCTGCGTGACCAGCCCGTCTTCAACACTCAAATGCACCATTGCAATGAATGACCAATTCTTGCCCGAAGCGACCTTTCTGGGCAGCGACTCCATGAATGTCCCGGTGTTGATGGTTCTGAAACTGCAGCTCGCTTTCTTCCCGTCGTTATCGGCGTTGTCTCTAGCCCACCAGATCGGCGTCGACGGATCGACAACGACCTTGAAGTTTGGGTTGGCGTTGCGCCAGACCCTGTGATGATCCTCCAGCTTGGTCGTGATGAGCTGGTGCGCGTGGTCGGTGTACACGGCTTGTGGGGCAAACAACTTTGCAAAGGCGGCTGAGTCGTTGTCGGACCAGGCCGCAGCCCATTTTTCGGGGATGCTCTCGATGCTGGTCATGCTCGCTGTATGGTTCTTAGGAAGGGTAGGGGAATAGAAAGCTGGGGATAACGCGCCCTGAGATGCAAGTGCCGAGTAGGTCAAACGAAACTGCTCAGTGCAATGAACGAGATTCTCCTGAAACAAGCCGGCCATTTATGGGAAGTTTGCAGTGCTTCATAAGCGGCGTCAGGGTAGGTCTTTGGGGGATCGCGTAGTCCGGAGGTTGAAGCTCGATGGTATCCTTCCCATCTGGGATTACAGCCCCCGAGTTCATCCAAAGTATCCTGTCTAGGCCGAACCTTCGATAGCTTACAGCAAGTTGATACGTACAGCACATCCCAGTCCAACTTCAACAGCACCGGTCCGTTTTGTGTTGGATACTTCAAATGCATCACCGCTTCCTCTGTAATTACTGTACTTTTGTTTCGGCACATAACGGGCTTTCGCTGTACGGTTGTTCCGTCTCATGTTTTAGCCGCCGGACGCGGTCCCAGAAGCTCGGTAGTGAGCTTAAGAAGTGACAGGTGCGACTCGCATTCGTGGCAATAGAGTTTGTGAGACCCTCTACGAACGGGCGCACCCATAGTATCCTACGGGGAAATACTTGATGGGTTTGCCGTACGCGAGTGCGAATACCTAGACTGCGTTTTAAGATAGAGTTTAGGCTAACTAGTGAAAGCTCGGATAAACCATGATCGTGATTAGGCGCGATTTCTTGCTAAGTGTTACAAAAAGAGCAAAGAATTGCTGATGCTGAGATTGTTTCAAGTCCAGCAGTATGATGGCTCTGCTTTCGCATCACGAATCGTGGCCACATAGCTATGTATAAAGCACATGGAAAGCACTCACGGAGCCACAAACATGAGCTTACAATTTTTACGCTTGACAAAGTCTGTACATACGTTACGGTCAAAGTTCGAACACTTGAACAAGGTCAGATCTTGCAGGAACCACTCGATTCGAACACCACAATGAAGTTGCCCTCCATTCTTCTGCTCGGCCTCGTTTCCTTCAGTGCTGCTGAAGCAACTGGATCTAGGTTTGCCCTTAACCTGGGCCTAAGCTTGGTAAGTATCATGATCCCGACCAAAGTTACACACGCTAAAGACAGTAAACCCAGGCACCGGCTGTGGTTCTGGGTGCTCCAGTGATGTCCAAGGAAGGCGTGACTCGCAAGACGGGCAAGGAACTTCTGAGCCGCGAGGCTCGAGGTCCACCAGGATGCGGACGCGACCCCGATAGTTGCGTAACCGATAAGACGAGACCAAACAAGAGCCCAAGGGAGCTTGAGGATGAATAGAACGGCTACAAACTAGCCAGAGGGTGTCTCTGAATAGGCTTCCTCACTCGAGAGTAAAGATGGATGTCTCTTCGAAGAGAAGCTGACAAAACACCGATTTGTATCCCATTCTCAAGTGAAAGATGAGATCCATTCATCATGGTGACTTGGGCATTTTCTTCTGCTGGTTACTAATATCACAGTCTCGGGCTCCTTTCATCTTTTTGCCAGTGCTGTGCAACTCCCTAACGACAACATTTCCGCCAGATCACTTCTTCGCAGATGCCAACACATCAACGCCTTCGCTCTCGCTTCGCGACTCAACAGACTCGAGCACTTCCACATCTCGACCCATCGCCTTGGTCCTCTTGTATTGATTGAACCATGGCCCCTGAAACAGCTCGTCGATCTTCTCGAGGTCCACGCCCGCAGTCTCCGGCACGGTGAAGAACACGTAGAGGAGCGCCAAGAAACACCAGCCGGCGAAGAAGAGGAACGCGCCCCACTGGTCGGTGCTCTCGAGCAAAGAAGGAACCCCCTTGTTAACTCCGAAGAAGAAGAGCCAATGGAAGCATTGCGTGAGGGATGCGCCGAAGGACCGGAGCTGGTTCGGCCACAGCTCGCTGACGAAGATGTACGGCAGAATCAGGAGGCCTGGATTCAAGCAAATTGTGTCAGCGCGACTTTCATGTCTTGAATAATTCATCACTTACCAACGGCATAGCCAAAGCCGTGCAAGAAAATGGCCGCGAGAGCACCCTGTCCAGCACCTTGCGAAACTGGCCCCTCGTGGCTGAACTTGATGTAAACACCGATGTAAATGTGCGAGAGCATCTGCACAATAATGCCAATGAACAAACTATTCCTCCGCCCCAGCGCATCCACGAAAAAGAAACTCGCAATCAGCGTGTAAAAGAACTTGGCCATCGAGTACAGCGCCGCATACAGCAAACTATGCGTCGTGCCCCCCTTGACCCCAATCAGACTCAACACCGGCACCAAGTACGTCGTGATACTATTCGCGCCCGACAACTGCGCGAGGGCATACGACAGAAACGCCTGCTGCGTCCGCCGCAAATTCGCCGGAACCAAGAACGTCTCACGGCACACGGCCCGCAGCCCCGCGAGCGAGTACGTGCTGGCCTCCCCAAACGCGACCCTCTCCTTAGCGACGCTCTCCGTGATCTCGCGTAGCTCTGACTGGATGCGCGGGTGCTCGAGCGGCAGCCCGCGCAGCGTGACGAGCGTCTGCGTCGCCTCTTCGTCGCGCCCGACGAGGAACAGCCAGCGCGGGCTGTCCATGACGAAGAAGCTCGCCGCGACGACGAGGGCCATGGCGACGCAGGGAATGAAGAAGGGGACCTGCCACTGTACGTTGCTGGGCGCCATGCCGAAGCAGCCGAGCACGACGAAGGCGGCGACGGTGAGCGAGAGCAGCATGATGACGGAGAACCAGGAGGTGATGAGCCCGCGAGTTTCGGCGGGCGCGATCTCGGTGAGGGTGACGGGGCCAATGACGGTGAGGGGCCCGATGCCGAAGCCGGCGATGATGCGGCCGGCGTACATGGCGGCGAGGTTACCCGAGGAAGCGACGGCGATGAGCTGGCCGATGATCCATATTACGGAGTAGATGCGGAGAGCCCAAAGGCGACCCCAGCGGTCATTGATGAAGTATGTGAGGGCGGCGCCGACGCCGGCGCCGATGTAGACTAGGGAGACGAAGTTGGAGACTTGGCTTGGGTTCGTGGCGGAGGTGATGCCGAAGGCATGTTGAAACCCGGGGAGGGAGGGGATCGTGGCAGAGGAGCCCTGGTCCCAGCCTGATTATTCTGTTAACGGTCCAGTCTTGCAGCTGTATGTTACTGGTCGCATGAAGAGCTTCCTGAGAGTCTTGAGGTTGCACATGGGTTGCGGCAAGAAAGTTTTGACCACTCACATAGAGGGATGCCCGCGAAGGCAAACACCAACGAAGTGCAAATCAGCTGCCTGTTCGCAATGAGAGACTTCGGTGATGTCTTGATATTCCGTATGTACTTGGCGAGCGCCGAATCTTTCAGACCCATTTTGGCTACGCGGTGCTGTGGCAGCAAATTCAATTGCGAGCTTAGACTGCGAGCTTCAAGGAGAATCCAGAATCGCACAGACAAAGCTGTCCAGAACCGTCAAAGTGTTCATCCCATGAACCGTCAACGCCGGTGGCCGGCGCTCTTAACACAACGTCCAGAACCCTGCCATACTGCGTGAGGTCAAGATAAGACTCGGATGAACCCGACGAGCTTCAAAAATTATGCACGTGAGAGGAACTAAACAGCCATGTTCCCCGGGACAAACCGAGCCTGGTAGAATGGCATACAACCCCGCATCCTGAGTCTTGCTTGTTGAGAATCCCTCGTTGCCATTGTACCACACAGGAGCGTGATTGGCCCAGCTCCAGATAGTGAAGACGGGCTATCTTATCCAACCCATGGCGGGAGGAGGGCAGGTGACGGATATAAGAATCCGAATTGTCCACCGGGAGAGGTGGTCGAGATAAGGTGCCGTCCGGATTGTGGGGTCTTATCAACGGCCGACCTGGCCGATCCCAACATCAACTTCTTCCAAACTGCAACCCAACACAGGGGGTAAGCATGGCGATTTCCGGGGTTTAGCAGCACCATGATAAAAGCGTCGAAGCTGATTTGGCGGCTGCTCGGATTCCTCCGGTTGAGTGGTCGCTGCTTTGTAGGAGCCACAGTATCATGATGCTGTATAAAACCAGCCTTCTTGATAAAGATGCACGATAAAGGTAAAATGATCTTATCATCAAGCCAACAAAGCATCCAACGGGCGGGATAGAACACGTGATTTTCTCAGTGCCACACGCCAGTCTGTTCCCCAGATCATCGGAGACAATGACGGACTACCGCCCCGAAGACCAGGCCTCCCTGCCGCCCATCGGCTTCATCGCCGTCCAGTGCTTCTTCTATCGCCCAGCCGGTGACGCCTTCAACGAAAACACCTGGGCGTTCCCCGTGATTCGCGAATTGGCGGAAGGATCGAGGGAAGACCAGCTCGTGACGAAGGTGGCATACGACGATGCCTTCATTGACAACTTTGTCGCCGCGGGGAAGAAGCTGGCGGAGCGCGGGGCCGTGGGCATCCTCACCAGCTGTGGCTTCCTAGCCATGGCCCAGCCATTGTAAGTTGGCATGACATTTCCTACCTGAACGTATGTACAATGAAGACTCACAAATATCGCAGATTAGCTGAGAGGCTACCGATCCCAGTAGCCACCTCCTCCTTAATCCAGATCCCCAGTATCCTCGCCTGGCTGCCGCCATCCAAGAAGATTGGCATCATCACCTACAACGCGCGCGAATTAGTCTCCCTACACTTTGAGCGTCTCGGTATCTCGAGAGAGCACGCCGCGCGGTGCCACATCGCCGGCGCCCCCGATGGCGGCTCTCTGCGATTGCTAGTCACCGGCAAGGGGCCGTACAATTTCGACGACATCGAGAAGGAGATGATTGCGGCTGCGAAGGAGTTGATGGACGAGCATCCGGACATCGGGGCGTTCGTGCTCGAGTGCACGCAGATGCCGCCGTTCGGAGAGTCTGTGCAGAGGGTGACCGGGCTGCCGACGTACGATGTTTACACCATGGGAACGTGGTTCTACTCTGGGCTTGTGAGGCGGAGGCCGCGTGGTTGGGGAGACTTCGAGAGTCAGAGGACGGGACCGTTGGTTGAGAGGAATATTATGTAGCTTGATATCATAGGCTCGGCTGAGCGATGTTCTTTGAAAGGAATTATGAAATCGTAATCTTCCGAGCTGGTTGAATTCTGGACATAACCAGGCCTCGATCGAATTGATACAGCTGACTGAACGGAGTGCGGCCAATCAGACTCCATCGCCACCAACTCTGCAAACCGTGAGCTCAAAACCGAGCTAATCAGAGCCAGCCGCCGCCCTCCCTGCGGTGCGCCGAGCCGGGGTGGCGCCGATAGAGCCGAGCGAAATGCGACGCTGGTCGGCAGTGGGTCCCGAGGCCGGGCGCTCGATGGGAGATCCCGGAACGGCTAAATTCTCCATGGCGCCGGGCCAAACATGCTAAGCGCGGGCGGCGGCAGTGAACCCAGAGCCTTAACAGTACAACCCGCGACCCGTCGACACGCCATTGGAGCGCAAAAACATGAGGCAAGGACAGTGGGCGTGCAGAGCGGCTGTTTGATCTTTTCAAAGTCAGATTTATGGGTGCCTGGTGTGGTGGTTCCTGGTGTGCTCCGGCCCCACGGGGGATGAACCGCGACCAAGTGCCGAGAAGAACGCATTACCGCCTCTAGAGTTGGATGCAAAAGCTTCCTCCGCACCGCGCGGCGTTTTGGCAGTTAGGTTCCTCCAGACTTGAGGTGAACCTTGGGGCGAGACCGGTCGTTGCTTCTCGTGTGTCTGGGGGGCCCGTAACATCAGGAACAAGCGCGATACAGTGCATTCAGGCAAAAGAAGATCGCAACCATTGAACCCCTTTTCTCTAGGATTGGCACAGAATTAAGCATTTTTTATGGTTCCGATCTTTTCTGCCTGAATGTTGCAGCTTGTCGTGAGTTTCTGACAGAGATGCAGACAGCTGCCAACCGACATATCGCCACACACCCTCTCACCCCAAGGACGAAAGTCTGTGCCTGCAGGATGCGACGACGAGCCGTAGTCAGCGCCAGGAGCAATATGAAGGGATTCGGACAGATGCCGATCCTGCGCAGGAACGTATCACCGTTATGCTTGCAATTACACGCCGCATCCTCGCCAACCGGGATCAACCGGAGCAAGCCAAGCAAATTGCTGTCAAACAGCAGAAAAGCAGCAAGAATGACGCCAGGTTTCGCGCTCCAGTTGCATTCTGTTGGCGTGGTGTCCTTCCCAGTGTTCCATACGAACCCCGGCAGCTGTTCCTGGAGAGCCACAAGCGGACATCACAGGTGCGGGTCGCGGAGGGCGCCATGCCTCTCTGGGCAAGGGATGACGCCGATCGTGCCTAATCATTTTATGAAGAATTCTTTTGTGAATTTTTATATAACTATAGGGAATATAAGGACCCTTTTTTCCTCTACCCTAACTTAAGCTAGTTTTCTTAACTACTATATCCTTAGATAAAAGTAATAATAGTAATTAGTTCTTAGAACTATTCACTATACTTCTTATTAAATATCTTATTAATTTTCTTTATATTATTCTTATTTTTTAAGTTCTTAGTAATTTTTTTAAATCTCTATTTAATTTAATAGAAAGTTTAGTTCTAAAAGTTTTTTAAAAACTTAATATATATTATAAAAAAGTATAAAGATATTATATTATTATTCTTAGTTATAAGAATATAACTAAGCTATTATTAAATATATAGTAAATTAGTTTTTTTTAGATATTTAATATTACTAATAATAAAAGCTATATTAATTAAGTAAAAAGTATATATAAGATTTATTTTAGAAAATTTTAAATTTAAGTTATAGTATAATAAGGAACTATTTCTATTTAACTAAGTAGTTTAAAAATCCCCTTTATATACTTTATAGGTTAATTATAGAGTTTACGCTATAACTTTCTATATATTTCCCTATTAGAGTTATATAGTAGTTAATAAGGTGCGCCTCTAGGCGGCAAACTGCGAAGAAGAAAACTTAGAAGGGAAGAAAGACGCCGATCGTGCCTTTGAGCCCCAATCTTCCCGAGGCACCCACGGCATCTGGCCCACCACACGATTCCTACCCGGTGAGGGCACCAAAAGGGGTACATGACATGGCGACTTCTCCAACGATCTGAAGACACCAAGTAACTGTTAGTAAGTGGCACTAATACGAACTAACAGCCATGAAATACCCAGCGAAACACCTTCAGAAACCCGAAGAGATAACTGGTCCGGATAAAGCGTGTCAGACAGAATCTTGGGCGCAAAGACCGCCATTTGGCCTCTTATCGACGGTGTCCGAAGTTCTGTTTCTCGTGTTCCCCAATTTTCCCCAAGTCCATCCACTGTTCCCCCAAGCATTTCCCCTCTCGTGCCTCTCCATCACCCCGGCCCCTTCGTTTCCCCTCACGCTCCACTCTACACACTTCACATGGCAACACGCAGAGAAAACATCGAAGGCACTTGGAGGCGCTGGATCTGTGAATCTTGTCTAATTTCTCGCCGTTTGCTCCCGGGAACTATGACCATTCATAGCTCACTTCCGTCCCAGACGCATGAGCATGATTCTTTCCAGCGTAAGGTAAGAATACAAATTAGCACCAAGAAGAGAAAAGGGCAGACTCCACGCGTTAATCGCCCCAGACCAAAGCCCCCAACCTCAAAAGCCGGACCAGGCCATGTCCTTGGCTCCATCGCCCGTACATGACGTCGTTCGCGCCCCAGACCCGCCCACAATCCCGCCCTCTCATACGTGCGCTTAAAGAAACCAGATGATTAAGCCCGTTCTACCGCTCCCTGAAATGGGCTTCAGACAATGGGGCTCTGGCTCTTTTGTTCATCCCCCATGGCGCGACGGGCCATGCCTTACCGTATCCGCCTTAATACCGTCTGCGCCTGATGCCGGCTCCACCGCCGCCCGCGTGCGACAACCAACGACATGCTGGTGAGCAGGGGTGTGTTCTGCGTTGGAGAGAGAGAGAAACGCCGACTAAAGAAAACTGGCTCCCGGGACTGTGCTGTCGGGCTTGAGTTGGCTCCTCGGTGATATTTGTCGGTCAACCGGTGGTATTACACCGGGACATCTTCAGTTGGCTATATAACCATCCGTCCCCCTTCTCACACACCTCAGAGTTGATCTCGTGTTCGAGCAGACACGGCTTCTCGTCTTCGCCAGCGTTTTATCGCGCCGTTCCCCCGTCCATCTGATCACTTCGACAGCAAAGGAACCACCTAGCGTTCTCAAGACCTCGCAGAGGCAAACCGCCCATCATGTATCGCATATGGAACATCTACGGTAAGCACCTCAACCCAATCTACACGTCCGGCACAAGCTAACCTGCCCCGTCTCTCAGCCCTCGCCGCCTTTGGCACCATCGGCGGCATGCTCTTCGGCTTCGACATCAGCTCCATGAGCGCCTGGATCGGCTCCGAGGCCTACATGGAGTTCTTCAATCACCCCTCCTCGACCATGCAGGGCGGCATCACCGCCTCCATGTCCGGCGGCTCGCTCGTCGGCGCTCTCGTCGCCGGATTCCTCGCCGACGCCTTGGGCCGCCGCGGCGCGCTCAAGATCGCCTCCGTCATCTGGATCGTCGGCGCCGTCCTCCAATGCTCGTCGCAGAACGTCACCCACCTCATCGTCGGCCGCATCGTCAGCGGTCTCGCCATTGGCATTACCAGTTCGCAGTGCTGTGTGTACCTCGCTGAGCTCGCTCCCTCTCGCATCCGAGGTAAGTCTTGCCGCGCTACCATCGTTCTCCCGAAGTGGAGAGAAATCTCACCATTCCGCAGGCCGTATCGTGGGAATCCAGCAGTGGAGTATCGAATGGGGCATCCTCATCATGTACCTCATCTCCTACGGCTGCGTCGTCTCCATGCCCAACGACCCCAAGGCCTTCCGCATCGCGTGGGGCGTCCAGGGCATCCCCGGTCTCATCCTCGGCATCGCCCTCTTCTTCTTCCCCGAGTCTCCCCGTTGGCTGGGCCAGAAGGACCGCTGGGAGGAGTGTCACGAGGTTCTCGCCCACTTGCACGGCGGCGGTGACCGTGAGTCACCCGTTGTTCTCGCCGAGTTGGACGAGGTCAAGGACGCCGCCCGTGTCGCTGCCGAGTCCAAGAATATTGGCGTCCTGGGACTCTTCGGACCCAAGATCTGGAAACGCACTCTCGCCGGGTGCTCGGTGCAGGTATGGCAACAGCTGCTAGGAGGCAATGTGATGCTTTATTACCTCGTTTATATCTTCAACATGGCCGGCATGGTAAGCGTTTTCACTCGTTATTTCTTGCTCATCACTAACACTTTCACAGAGCGGTAACGTCGCCCTCACCTCCTCGATCATCCAATATGTAATCTTCCTCGTCACGACCGGCGCCATCCTCCCCATTATCGATCGTCTCGGCCGTCGTCCCCTCCTCATCGGTGGTGCCATCATCTGCTGCATCATCCACTTCACCACCGGCGCCGTCATGGCCTCGTACGGCCACGCAGTCGACTCCGTCGATGGCAACGACATCCTCAAGTGGTCCATCCAAGGGCCCCCGGCCAAGGCCGTCATCGCCCTTTGCTACATCTTCGTCGGCGTTTACGGCCTCACCTGGGCGCCCATCGGTTGGATCTACGCCGCCGAGGTCTTCCCGCTCAAGTATCGTGCCACGGGTGTTGGTCTGGCCGCGGCCTCCAACTGGGCCTTCAACCTTGCTCTTGCCTTCTTCGTCCCGCCGGCCTTCACCAACATCCAGTGGAAGACGTACATGATCTTCGGCACCTTCTGCTTCGCGATGACGTTCCACATCTTCTTCACGTACCCCGAGACGGCCGGCAAGACATTGGAAGAGATTGACGTGCTATTCGACTCCGACATCCCTGCCTGGCGCAGCCGCAGTGCTGGTGTGCGCTTCGAGGACCGCGTTGCTGCTGTGGAGGATAAGAAGGATGGCATGAGAGAGGCCACTCACTCTGAGCAGGTCTAAGAAGAGATACCCCCGGTCACTTAGATTTTCGTATTAAAAGTAGTCCTTTCGCTGCAAATCCGCTACAGGATTTAATGTCAATATTTTGAGTTATCCATCATGATCGAACTGTGATTCCCGACGGGATGAACACCATCACAGCCCATTGTCCGTGTACTGCTAGAGTTCTAGCCTGGCGGCTGTCAGTAGTTCAGCTGTAGCCCGAACATCATGTGATGCAGCCACCCCGAACGATGACGTCGATGTCTTGACGTCATTGGGTCAAGCCCCTTGTACCAATGTATCACCATCAACATCATTCAAAAGGCGATCAAAGTATCTTTCATTTTAAAGAGTTCTCAAATGAATTCACTGCGATCAATTGAACACCACTCTCACAAAACCATTTCAAAATGTCTTCCGATAACAACAACAACCAACAACCCGGCCTTGTCGCTGGCCACGCCGAATACATCAAAGGCGCCGCGGAGGTAAGAAGCCTCCCTTTTTCGCAAAGCGACATCATTGCGTCGCCAGATGTTGACATATTCCTAGGCTGCAATTGGCAACATTACGGGCTCCCACGCCTGGCAATCCTCAGGCGAGCAGGACAAGGCGCACGCTGCATCCACGATGAAGGCTGCGGGCCAGCAGCGCGACGCATCAGCACAGGGGTACGGCAAGGCCGAGGAGACGGCGGGCAAGGTTTTCGGGTGCGACGGGATGAAGGCTGAGGGCGCGGCGAGCAAAGCACCCGAGGTTGAGGATAACCGCGAGATCAGAAGGGCGTGAGGATACTGAAGATACCCCATTGATGGCAAAGCTCGGTAGGAAATAAGACGCCAGATACATCAACTGAAGACATTTACTAGAAATGCTATCATTCGTCAATTTCACCCTCTCCAATTCCTTATCCCCGCGGCTGGTCTGGACCCTCGTCCTCGAATGTGAAGTTCTTCGGCTCAACCCCTGCTGCCATCGACCAAGCTGAGATGAGACGATGCTGGATCTCCAGAAAGTCGCGGTCGGGGAGGTCAAGTCGGTTCTTGGCTTTGATGGCGATCACTTCGCCGTCTTGAATCAACCGACCCGTCTTGACGCTCCAATGGTCGTATCTGCCGAGGCGCGGGGGAAGCAAATCGCGGAGATTCTGGCCTCTCCCGTCCCACTTCGCTTGCATGTTGATCGTGGTCTGTCTCATCCAGTGGAAGCGCACTTCCTGGCACTACAAACCGCCAGTGCCTGTCCGACGTCTTTCTGTCGTTTCTTGATAAGGTTCACCCCAGGGCTCCAGAGAGAAGCGGCCGTTTGCCCAGTACTGGCGCATTTGGGTATTCATGGAGAGGACGTTACGAGTTGTGCCCAGAATGTTATCATCGGACTGTACCTTGTTGTGGACTCTATGCAAGAGATCCGCTGGAAACAAGTCAGGAATGCGGGTTAACTCTGACAAGAATGTTTTGATTGCGAAGGGGGCGATGTGGCAAGCCATCGGGTCCGCCGTTCCAAGTAGGACGCACTTCCCGTCGTCGCGGTTCAGGGCCTGTGGAATAATAACGTTAGCAAAGGATAAGAGGGTTTGGCTACTGAGATAGACCCAGGGGAAGGCATAAGGAGTGCAGGAACGGAGACAGAGACACAGACAAAGCCAGAGACAGACGGAAGTGGGGACGGAGCGGGATGTAGGAGACGGAAAAGGGAGATGAGGCCTGGGGAAGAGTAGACAGGGAAAGCAGACATGGGAAATCACACTTACATCCCGTACCGCATTGGGGTCACAGCGCTTCTTCTTCCCATCCCCATTGAGACTTTCGTAGAGGTCATGTGCCTTATGAACTGGAAAGCTCATCAGCATGATTCGGGCAGCCACCAGGCAAGAGGTTGCTTACAGATGTGAAGCGATCGTTCGAAGGCAATGGAGGCTTTTTCAAAATATCCCATGTATAATGAGATTTCCTTTATATCCTTACAACGCCAGAGCTCTCGCAGCTCGTCGCATACTCCACCAAGCTGGTCAGAGTCCGTTTGGTAGAGGACACACCACAGAGATGCGTGGAATACTGCGTCGTTCCGATTGACCTCCTTTAAACAGGATTGGAGGAGTTCATAGATGTCTTCCATCGTCGATGTCTTGTCCTCAAGCGTCTCGAAATAGCTCTTCGCGCTGAAATCATTGTCCGCCATCTCTGTCATCGTCTCTGTCGTCGTCTCTCTCGCCGTCTCTGTCGTTTCTGTCGTCTTCCGCATCTCGCGCTGTCTAGCTTTCTTCTTGGCTAACCTTTTGCGTCGAGCTTCCCAGAAACGGTCTGTATCGTAATCAAAATCGAAATTGAAGTGCTTAGGCTCTCGCCCTGCGGCCATCGCCCAGCCCGTGATCAGCAGAAACTGCAGCATCAGGATATCCTGATCTGGCAGATCGAGCTTGTGCTCCGCCTTTATAGTGACAATCTCCCCATCAGGAGGGCCGCAGGGCATTGGAAAATGAACCGGAAGGATAGTACATGGATCCGTATAGGGATTGATTTCCTTCATATGCTCCATTTTCAAGCTGTGGATCTGCCTCATCCAGTGAAAGCGTCTTTTCTGGCACCACAAGCCGCCCGTGTCGACTTTCAGTCTCTTTGTACGAGGCTCGTCCTGCCTGGTTGACTCTGGCAATGTTTCAGCGGTCGAAGAAGCTTGTGCGCTGCCTTCTTCGTCATGGTCAAGGGTCTTCTCCTGGTATGGCCCGCCCACGGGCTCCAGGGCAAGCCGCCCTTCGCACCAGTACTCCCGGAGCCGAGCGTCCATGCAGATTAGATTCCGAGTTGTGTCAATGATGAGGTCTCTACAAAGCAGCTTTAGAGCAAGACGCGTTGCGAGCTCCTCTCCAAGCCATGCTTTCATTTCATTTAATTCCATGGAAAAATCAGAAACCCGTGGGAGAAGAGAATGCGGAATTATGTGACACGCTTGAGGGTTTGGCGTCCCCAAAAAGACGCAACTTCCATTGCCACGAGTAAAAGCCTATGTAATAAAGGTCAGGGGTGGAAAAGTATCAGGCACGAAAGACTTACGTTCTTCATCACAGTGTGATCACGGCGGACCTTAGGCTTGATGGGATTAGTACGCTTTATTGCTGGCAACAGACCACAGCAACTTTCCCAGTCATTCTCAACATCGTCATCGTCATCATCATCGTCATCTCTCTCATCTTCGCTGTCGTCGCTGTCTATCCCATTTGTGTCGTCGTTATCGTCATTTCCGTCATTGTCGTCACAGCTCTCTTCATCATCCTCCTTGTCTTCGATATGACCTCTCTGGACTAAAAGACATGATTAGCATGAAGTTTTCAGTGATTCGAGAGGAAACTTACATGCTCTCAGTGCCTTTCTAAATGCATCTGGGAAGCTGACAGAAAATTCCAAGGGACAACTCCAAAGATTCCCTTCATCAATACGAGTTAATACCCCTTGCAGATATTTCCGCATCTCCTGTAACTGTTCAACGGGAGATCGATGAAGCATGCTCCACAAAGCCACGGACACCCTTTCGCGAGGTGCCCCTCTAGTTCTCTTGTCGCAGGTCTCCAGAAGTCCGAAGATTTCGTCGACTAAAGGCTTCCTTAGCTCCATTTTGCGGGAATTGGGGAGCAGCTCGACTTCAAAAGGATAGGCAGAGAGGGGAAATAAACAAAGAAACGATGTAGATGTTGAGGACAGATACCTCAAATTTGAACATGAATCTGGAGAATACATCGCCCGCTAGGCACCCCCATAACTTCGAACTTTATTTATGGCGTGAGCTTGATGAGAAGCGGCCGAAGGTATGATGCTCACAAGCAGGACAGTAAGGTTCGCCCCTCTTAGCTGCGGCGATTAAACCGAGGTGGGCGCTCAGTGGTCAGAACGGTTCTTGAGCAGGTTGGAGGCAACCGTATTGAGGGCCAGATTGGGCATGAGACACTGTTCAGGTGAAGGAAAGCAAAAGGATTACAAGTCAACTCAAAATGAGTTCCAACATGCAAACTATGCGTTAGGTTGTAGCGTGAACCGCAATCACCTGGAAGCTTAGGGGGAACATTGCGGAAGGGCCATCACATTGAGATAGTGGAAGATCGGAACATAACCATAGCCAATGGAGTGTAGTATTATTAGATGTAATGTTAATGACAATAAACTTCTTCGCAATCATAAATGACATCGCCTTCCCGGATGGGGTTCTTGTTGCTTCACCCATGAGTCCCTTATCGGAGACCAGCCAGGACTATGGACTGCCGGAGGCATTGTGGGTGACTCAACTACCGCGCAATAGTGCACGGTGATCTGATGCATTTCGTGGCCATTTGCATCACGCTCTTCGTCGTGAAGCCTTCGGCACCACTTTTCCGCGGACCCGATTGTCGGCGGAGAAGTGCTATCGGCCGCACTTGAATCCGCGTTCTCCGTCATCGAGGGAAGTAAGCGGCGGAGCACCGGTACGCAGCCGCAGATGATGGCGAGGTTAGCCTCCAGCGCTGTCCAGATCCAAAGTTCGAAGCCGTCCCATGTAACATCGTATGTCATCTCCTCGACGTAGTACGTCCACCACGTCCTCATGATACCCGCCACAACTACTACTGTGCCGAGGCTGAAGAGAATGATCAAGACGATTCTTTGGAGGACAGGAAGCCTAAGTCGGAAGAGTGTGGGCATCGGGAGGAGGTAGACGATGATGTCGGTGATTACGGTCGTGATGGTTTGTCCTGCTAACGGTGGCCATTCTGCCATGCAGTTGCGGTCTAGGACTGTGAGGTCCCAGTAATGCCAAATGGGACTGGAGTTTCACCATATTAGATTGGACCCAACAAATATGTATCCAAATGCTTCGCTTACATGCATTGTGTCCAAAGTACCATGAGAAAGATGATAATGAGGGCAAGTACCGCACCAATAGTGACTTGCGTGACTCGCTGGAAGGTGGACCCGAGGGGAGCTATTCTCAGGTAGCTCGTAAGAATAGAAAGCTTTGAGAGACCAGACGCAAAAATAAAGAGTGTTTGTCCCACGATCGAAATCTGAGCGAGAGCTGTCAGCACCAGGATTCAAAGTCACACGTCTGGGCTTGCACTTCTTACTTGACGGCCCTGCATACGCTGAACGAATGTCGTGTCCCATATATGGAGGTTCCATCCATATAATTGGGTGGCTGCGTTGAAAAGTGTCAGTCATCGGTATGAGATATTCTTTGCATGAAGCCCGTACCTAGAATGACGCAAACGGTCACAGATATTGAGAAAATCTGTACTTGTATGTCAGCGTTGAAGCGTGGAGCGGAGCAGTCCACATACAGCAGCGCCAACCATGAGCCAATCGTCCCACCAACTCTTCCGCATCATGAATATTCTCACATACAGCCTGAGCAGGAGGCAGATGAGAGCAAAGCTGAGCGAGATGCTCTCGATGATGAGGAGGGCCGGGCCTCTCTCTTCGGGATCAACGTGATTTGGTGGCGGCCATGACTTGACAACCTCGGGCGGTGGGAATCTCATGATGTTCGATGTTCAGGTTGTTGTCCACTCGTTTCGAGCTCCGTCATAATCTGAGGAGTTGTGGAGGCCGAGTTCGTATCTGGAGGACACCTACCACCGTGGATATCTGGAGGTGGAGAGTCGCAGTGGAGAGAGACGCCAGGATGAGGTCTCTGTCGAGTTTTATCTCAATCCCATGGATGGCTCAGATACATATTTGATCCCAAAGAAACCCCTGTTTCTTCAAGCATCAGGGCAAGACAATACAAGGAGTGTTTCTGCAACGCTACCGGCCGCTAGAGCTTAAACCCACCGGGGCAAACCCACCACGCTTGTCTGTATCAATATGGCGGACGAGCGCATCGTGTTTGACGCTTCACAACTGGCGGTCTAACTGCCGCGCGACTAACCGCTTTTCTTCACCTGTCTCAGGAAGAGTCTGAACAAAGAAGTGAAGGCGTCACGGGCAAGGAGATTTCACAGACTTCTACGTTGTATCACGATTCCGTAATAGCGGGGTGGGCAATTCGTGGGCTTGTCCAACTTGAGTCAAAGTCACGGAGCTATTTCAGTTGGAGGAGGCGCTAGTGGACGCCATTCACCTGTACCGACACCGTCCCGTCATGACCCTGCGTGAGCTAGAGAGACGATCGAGCCCTGATTGAGATGGCGCCGCACAAAGATCGCTCAAATTTTGCAGGATCAAGAAGGTCTAGGAATGTCAGACGTTAGGTGACAGCTAATCAAGGCGACGGCTTGGAACGTTCTGTCAGTACGTTGACAAGCTGGGAATGTCTCACCCCCTCGCCTTGTCGTGAGATATGTCCATGTCGTTAAAACAATAGAAAATCATGCTGAAGAAGCGAAATGCTTAACGAGAATGTGAGACAAATGTCTAATCACATGCTCCTCAGCCCCTCTTGGGCACCGATGATCGCCCGGGGCCTCCTCCGCGATGTTCCACTCCAGTTCGGCATCTCGAGAGCTCTCCACTGATCGACACCAGGAAATCTTCATAGGGCAGGAAACCCGGGAAACTAGTTTTCCTCGTTTTGGACCGTCAAAGCTGCGAAAATACAGGGAGCTCCGGTCATCCGAACCAGATGATTGTGCTCCGAGGCTTTGGCGATGGAATTTCAGAGTCAGAAATCTCACGTGGAAGGCTGAGGCATGACAAAGGGGCGATTGCGGCTGCTTGGATACCGCCCTTTGCTACAACGACTCGCGGCCATCGAGTCGCAAGGCGGCGGGAGCAGAAACGGTCCGTCCGCCCTTCCGTCCTGCCGTACACAAATGCCGCTACCGTTGGGCACCACCAAAGTGCCCATGTGGGACTTGTGGCTTCGACCATCCTACTCATGAACGGCCTTGACCAGAGTGTGCTCCTGCCACTGAGGCTTGGCTCCACGATGAACAACTCGAATTCCGTCGCGGTCTCGAAGAATGCCTTTTACGGAGTAGCGGGTTGCTTTTTGAGTTTGCCCTTGATCAAGGGTTCTTTCTCGCTGGCATGCTCGGCACAACGGCTCAGCCCCTTTCCGGTTGCGGCGCAAAGTTGATTACGAGCCCAGTCTACGATGCGCTCAAGGACGCAATTGCCTCTTTGCACGCAACGATTCAGGTTTTCGTGATTTCAAAGTAGCATTGACCATGCGTTGTATTGTTGGCAGCACTAACGGTAGTTTTGGTTCATTCCACTCAACGCCTCCCATAGAGCCTGATCTTCGTCACTTCTGGCATCGCAACCATCAGGGTTCACACATCCAATCCACGCCCGGTATTCGGGCTCACAGACCGTGTCGATCTCCGGGAGAGTCCCGTCTTGGAAGTATGCCCGAACAGCCTTACCGGTACAAATCGACGGGGAGGCATGCAAGCCGTGGCCTTCCGTGTTTTGGTGGAGAACAACCGATCCGGGGAACAAGGTGGATACTCGACGAGCGCTTTGACAGGAGTTAGCACCATCACGGGGTAAAGACACGTCGACGGACGTCTTACTTTCTTAGTGGCGTTACGGGATCATACGTGTTGCCAATTATAAGAAGTGGGTATGAGGTGTTTGCCGTCCACGGGCCTATCGTTGAGTCAGAGAAACGCTTAATGAGGCAAGAAATCTCGATGTCGTACGTACCATCAACTCTCCAAGCTGGTCTTGCTTGCCAGTTTATACAGAGCATGCGGTGTCCGCTCCAGGCTGCTCCTAAAACATCGCTCTGGCCCCGAACCTCCTTGAAATATTCTCGAAATTCTGCCTTGCTCGTGTTTCTTAGGTCCGGACCATCGCCACAGGCAATAGCTGCAGAGAATCCACTAGGCCCCTGGTCCCTCACACAAGCGGCGGAGTACGACCCATCCTTGATGCAGTCAGCGTTGAGAGATAAAGGGGTCAAGTCCCCTTCCATCTTAAGAGCAGCTGTTGAGGTTCCGTTGCGATCCAGAAGGTCACTGAATAGCTCAAAATAGGGCTCAACCAGCTTTTGATCGTACACAGAATCGGCAAAGAGTTGCATGATATCAGCGTAGTCGATGACAGTTGGGCCATGCTCAGCGGTGCCAAGAACTGGAATGGGCTCTTCAAGCAAAGAATTCGCTAGGCGGGCCAGTCGCGCGTTGATGATACTTGATGGAGTGTGAGGAGACGCAAGAGGGCAAGCTTCCGGTGCCTGGTTGCAGTAGCTTGCCCATTGTTGGAGGATCTGGTCAGTATCTTGCAGGTTCTTCAACCAGTCCGCGGAAAAGTAATCGTCAGGGTCTACAACCCCGTCTATCAACACCCGAGATACGCGGTCGGGATGCATCACTGAGAATGTCTGTCCAAGGATTGTGCCGTATGACACACCCCAGTAGTTCAGTTTCTCTAACCCCTTCTGCCAGCGTGTTGTATCTAGAATTCGCTCACGATCTGACTTTGAAAACCTGGAGCCGTCGCATGAGCTGATGATACGCTGAGCTTCAACCTCTCGCCATTCGGCATGTCGTTCAATCATGGCAACGATATCTTCGACAACCTGGGCAGTGTTGGCGAATTCAGCCATATTTGGCTCATCGCCTCGTCGCATGGCACAACTCTCGCCAAAGGCACGGTAGTTTGCCCAGGCAAGGTCAACGTAGGTGTCAGAGACTCCGAAGAGAAAATCGCTCGGCTGCCGTGCCAGGAAATTTAACTCGGACTGCTTATTTGGGAAGCACGTCAGGTGAGGCGTGGTATTGTTAACAGCACGCGCATCAAAGCCGATTATGTCGAAATATTTGCCATCCGAAAGACCATCCGGAGCAGAAGCAGGATGTGCTGTATCCACAATAGTCTGCATGTGGCGCCCTTTGCGGAGCACTTGACCGACGCCGGAGTTTCCGGGGCCGCCGGGATTCAAGACGATGGCGCCGCCGTAGCGGGGGTCCGTGACGGGTACCTTTGCCGGGACCTTGATTACGGCGATGGCGGCCCTCGCCGGGTTCGCGGTGTCATTCCAGTTAATTGGGACCGACAGACGGGCGCATTGATAACCGCCGAAGCAGGGATGGTAGACGAATTGCTCCTGGGGCACAATCTATAAAGCGATTGGATGTCATCATCCAGTTCGGACTCGCACCTCAGCTGAATGTGGGTTCTCAATGTCAGACGCACCTGGAGCCAATCAAACTCTGGATCAGCCAATGGTGAGGATGGCAAACTTGGCGGCCTGTCGCCGAGCGAGATGAAGGACGGAAACGAGAAATACAGAATGAGCCCAGATGCGATAGCGGCAATCCTGATCGCATTCGTCTTTCGGGGGCGAGGTTGATAGGCGTGTCTGGGCTCGTTGGCCAGGCCACGGCCAACCGGGGAGGACTTGTCCATTACACTTGTGTCGAGCAATTACTCGTCGCAGTCGGACACGAGGGTGATGCAATAGGCCAAGAAGCCAAGAAATGGTCGAGAGAAATGTTGCTGAGACCTGAGGGTCAGAGTAGAATTTAACAGGCGTTTCGGACGCCGCTGAGCGCGCGCAATCGATTACCAGAACAGGCAGCTCGTGTTGATTCATGGTTAAGTAGTAAGGCGGCGTGCGCCTGTAGCGTCGTTAATAGCAGGCGTGTAAGCGACGCGGATGAATTGCTGCCAGTGCCCTCAGCGAGCTTGGTTGTGCTTAAAGACCAGTGGAATAAGCGAAGCAGTGTCTGACATATGCGACACTGAAGCAGAATCCTTCAATGCTGTGAAGGCATCCGATGTAGCCGATGATCAGCCTGACCATTGGTTTGTCGGCAACAAATCTAAATCTTACTCTGAACGTAGAATGTGAGAGATTAGAGCGTCAGCAAGAGAGGGAGACTGGTGCTATTGCAGACCGGTAATAAAACGGAAAGACGGATGTTCAGTACTCTGTATGATCCTCACTGCAGCTGAATGCGCGGCGGACCTAAGCGAAGTCGTTGTCTGGCATGGTCGACACCGTCTGGAGAGTGCTATTCACATCTTAAATAAAGACCGAATACTACTGAAGGTCGATGGAATACAGAAGACAGCATGCACGTACTAGCTGTTGGCGGTGCCGCTCAAGCCAGTACCCCCTCAGCTTGCCCAAGCTTTACGACTTTGAGAAACACGCACTCAACGGACACATACCTATCGTCTTCACACAAGGAAATCACAGTGCCCTGCCTGTTGTGAATTCTCCGTGGTGGCTAGAATACCGTTTTTCTTCTTCAAACGTTCCCCCCCTGTCACGCTACTGGGCGCTAGGTAGCACTAGCTGAATAGGTCACGAGGGCACGAGGGACGACAAAAGGGCATGCGAATGTCTGCTGTGCCCATTTGCGAATAACGGCCCTTCTATCCGTCTACCCTGGTAGGGCTGGCTCTTCATGTCAACTTTAGAGGCAGACGCAAACACGTGGAATTGCAAGCTTTCGTGTCACTATCTGGTATCAATGAGTGACCCGGAAATCCCCTCCGCAGACCCTCCTGTTTTTCTTTTCATTTAGGCATAGCCAAGAGTGTTCATCGGATAGTTAAGTCCGAGCAGACTTATCGCGTCCGAGACCATGACCGGGGAACAGGCGGCCGACGCGCGCTCTGCCCCCAGAGCGATCAATGCAATGTGATGAGAATGACGAATAAGAAGGGCATCCCCTGGCGTCTGCTTGGGCAACAGAGTTGCGGCCCCCAAAAAAGGACAGGGCTGAGTTGCTAGCGCTTACTTTCATTACCGCGCCCACTAATTAGGTGTTTAGCTTTCCCGGTCTGTGGTCTCCCGCTTCTAATTTTCGAGTGGCGGCCACCGCCCTCGCGCTGTGTGTTCAAGAGGTTTGTTTCAATCCTGTTGGCGTCTTTCTATTGTGCCGAGTGAGGTGATTGCTGCTTGGCTGCCACGCTGCTCAGTCACAGAGACCAAGCTGAGAAATTTTGACTCCAGGCGAGGGATTCTGAGTTTTGCGTCGGTCGTGGACTCGCGCGTTTCTTGGGGCTTACCGCTGAGGCTGGAGATGTTCGATTCTGTGTGTTTGTCATCCACTAACGCCGTGGACTACTCCGTCTCTATCACAGGCATCGTGTAAATCCTTGCTTCTTGAAGCCCAGTCAACCCACATTAGAATGACGCCCAGATCTGCCAAGCGCTGCCGGTAGAGCTGTGGGTCGAAGGATTCTGTGAAATGGGGCCCTCGGTCTCGCGGCCTGGCAGTCACGCAGTTTCTGTCCAGCGTCCAGTCTTGTTCTGTCTCACCTCAACGGAACTTTGGTGAGCTTGGTGTGCTTGACATGCTGTATGATGTTCTTTTCCTCATGGGTTTGCGACAGGCTGCCACAGCGTTGTACCCAGCTCTCCGTCGACCAATGATACAGCATCGCGCTGCTGCGAAGCCACCTCACTTGGCGATGATCCTTCAGAAGATGAGCGGGAGGCGTTAAGGGGCTGAGTGTCAAACAGCCAGTCTCAGCCCACGACGGTGAAGCTAAAGGCTGCTAAGCTGTGCCTGTCCCTCCACATTCAAGCCCGTCCCGCTCCTCCAAAGGCTGCAGCCCGACGTGGTGTAGCCCATCTCACCCCTTGCCGCTCATGGCTGCTCACCTTTAAGATTGGGGTCGGCACTTTCGACTAAGACCCCTGTCACGTTTGCCTGGTTCTTCGTCCTTTTGATCCTTCTATCCCCCTTCCGCATTCCACTGTCTTTCTTTCCAGTGAATTCCTTCCGGTCTTTCCTTGATTGATCGACCTGTCGCATCGAACGATCCTCGAATATCTGCATTCTGGCAGTGGGCTTAGCGACGATATCGTCGACCAGAACTCGGGGCTGTTTTGATCAGCTAAGCTGCAGCAACGAGGGGCTATCTCAACTTCACGATAATCACGAGCGCCGAGAGATTAGCAGGTGAAAATGGTGGCCGCAAAGTTGGACGCGAACGCGTGGTACCAGGTGTCGGAGACGCGAGTCACGAATGTATCGGCGCCGATCAACAATAACTTGCAAACTACGAATGCAGGTCTTCGAGTTTTCGCAAAGACAGCGCAAGCATGGCAATTTCAACCTTTCGGAGATGTAGAAGGACGCTATCTCGCGAGGTTGAACACTTCAGGTGTCGGACAACAGCTTTCAGTGTGTTACAAGGAGGATGAGGTGCACCCAAGCAGGACCATCGGCTGCCTGAGGAGAACGGAATCAGACGAGTCTCAGCAATGGGATATCAGCGAATGGGGTAAGCTTGGGCTTTGTGAAAATTGAATTGAGAGAGTGACCAGCTGACGGGATCCGCGCAGGCGATGGCTCATACAAGTTCACCAATGTGGGCAACGGCTCAAATTACGTGCTGGATGTCCACCCAGGCTCCAACTTGTTCATGTCCAGCGAAATAGAAGGAAGCGATGGTGTTTCTGGAAAGCAGGTTGCCCAGCATTGGGTCATGACAAGTGAACGTCCTGTTGACGATGGCGCCTACTCGACAATCTACAGCGCGGGAGTAAGTACAACTCTAGATGAGGTTGGCTTTTGCAGTGATGCTGACTTTCGTAGACCACTCCCGTAGCATCCGCAACGGCGACCGGTACGAATACTGCTGCAACCGCGTCAGCCACCGCAACTGGATCCGGCTCGGCTGCGGCCGCTACCTCCACCTCCGAAGCAGACTCGTCCGCCGGAGGTCTATCATCCGGTGCCGCCGCTGGCATCGGAGTGGGTGTCTCCCTCGCCGCAGTCGCCCTCATCGGCGCCGCAGTTTTCTTCTGGTGGCGTCGTAGGAAAGCTTCCAAGGGCGCCGCTGTCCCTCAAAGCGATCACCCCGAGCTGGGAGGAGACCAGCCCGGCATGGCCAAGCTCAGCCCCGGCACCGTCAACTCGACCGTCGCCTCCTCTTCTCCCAACACACCTCACAACGGCTACTACGGCCAGGAAGCCAAGACTCTTGGACATCTTCAGCCCCATGCTCACGCCGCCGAGGCCGGGCACAACCCCATCTACGAAGCCCCCACATCCGAGACTCGCTACGAATTAGACTCCGGCCATACCCAAGGGGGCAATGGGCCAGCACAGTTAGACGACACGGCGAGACGATAAAGATGGGAGGCGTAGTAGTGGGGGTAATGACACAAGAATGGGTTGGAAATGGAGCAACAAGAAGGTTCAAGGCATTCGAGTCGGTCTTTATACCCTTCAATGCTGCTTGGAGACAGAAGCCAAGTGGTCGACCTTGAGAACTTGGTGCCAGGAGTTTGTAAAATTTACCGGGAATGAAGATAATGAGTGGCGAACCCAGGCCTGGTCTTTCGTACATAGCTCTCGTTTTATCAAAAGGTTGACAACACGAATTAGCCTGATGACGGCTAGTCTTGTCTACGTGCATCGACTTCGACATCCGTGGCCCACGCGACCGTCCCCAGAGACTTCTCACCGCAGACTGCCAGCATTGGAGTTCGCACTATTAATCGTCATTGATACAATGCAATGGCTCCATTCACTATTATTATATGCGTTGCAAAGACACTCATGATCTACATGCAGCCAATCGATCCATGCCCTGAGAGACAGGTCAGGCTTCTTCTTGAAGAACATCAAAGCAGTTGATCGCCACTTTCATGTCTTTGTAGCTCAACTCTTTCCAATGTGTTCCTCCGCATGGATCGTCCTGACATTGTCGAACTCAATACCCTGGCCTTCAGGGCTTGGCATCACCTTCCCGCGTTTCGGGGCCATCTGATCTTGGTCCATGGCAGATTGGATATGGTTAGTCATGTAGACGGTGGGGTCCTCGACGAACAGGGAACAAAGTAACGCGACCACACTGAAAGGGATGGTAATGTAAAAGACGATTTTGAAGGCGTGTCCCGCCGCGGTGCGAACGGCCACCTTGAGTGCTTCCTGGATCTCTGGCGTGATACTTGGGACGTTGAGCAGCGCTCGCGGGTTGCCCAGATTATACTCGATCGATGCCGGGATGATGATTCCAAGGTCCGCCGGGTTGAGTCCGTTGCCGATGGCGGCGGCAGCAATTTCTTCGCCTGCGAACTCACGGAACTTCTCCTGGAAAATGGTGTTGAAGATGGCGTTACCGACGGCACCTCCGCCAGATCTGAAAGTGCCGAGCAAGCCCATGGCGACACCTAAGTTCGAATGAGGCACGTGGAGACTTGCGATGGCGTAAGAGAGGATGGTGACCCAGACGAACATAGGAACCCCGAATGCCGGGACGAAGGCATACGCGAGCTTCTCGTTAGGATAGACGGTCGCAGCGCTTGCGCCGATGAAGAGGGCCTGCAGCGCCATGCCAATGACGAGTTGCCACTTGATGTAACCGACCTTGTGAGCGATGAGGGGTGCCAACACACCAGTAAAGCCAATCATCAGGGTATTTGGAAGCGATAAGACCCCGATCTGAATGCCATCTGGGGTAAACATGTAGAGAGTTCCTTGAGGTAGTAGCGCAGACATAGCGTGGAAGTTCATCCCAGAGACAAAGAGAACAACCAGCAACACAGAGTATTGCCGGAACATGACGAACAGCTTCAAGGGGAACATCGGGTGTGCGGCAATCTTGAAGTCGTACCAAAAGCCAAAGGCCAAGACCCCGAAGCCAACGACGATGGGAGCAATTGCACCGGCACTGTTCCACGGGTATGCAGGTGTGCCGCCCCATGTCAGACCGATGAGGGCCACGGCCAGACCTGTGGTGAACAGGAACAGCCCAATCCAATCAACATCGCGAAGCTGCTGCAGGCGAGTCTTGTCGTAGTCGCCCCGCGGCCTGGCGGTGGGATGGTACGAAAATGCGGTGCCGATCAAACCGACGACCTCGATGATGATGCCCAGGTAGAAGATCCAACGCCATGATGCATACTTCAGCAGAGCATTGCCGAGGAGGACGGAGAGGATGCCCCTGGATGGTTTCCAGAACGGTCAGCGTGCTTCCATCTTGGCTTTCATCGGCAGTAAGACTGGCAGTAGTGCCGTGCGGGGATTCTCCAAGTTCACGGCAAAGAGGGTGTGGTGTTCGGTCGGCACGTCGCCTTTTTTTTCAGGTCGGCCACCAGAACTGGGTGCCGAACATTTCCAGGAATCGAAACAGAGTTTCTGACTCAGGGAAAACGTTCGAACTATGCGACGCGGAAGACGGGAACGACAACAGGAAAAGGGTCATATGTTCGGACTCACCAGGGAACCGCGATGCCAGACTCTAATATGCCCAGGCCAAGGGATCGCCACTTGTTTGGGAGCATTTCGGGGACACCGGCGTACGAGACGAAAACGAAGCCAGTGCCAATGCCAATGAGAGTCTCGGCTGCGATGAGACTAGAAATGTTGTTGGCCGTGGCTGCGACAATGCATCCGACGGCGACAGTCGCCTGGCCGCCGAGGACCAGCAGTCTGCGGCCGAAGACGTCGCTGAGCGGTCCAGCGAGGGAAAATGAACACGCCGTCGAAAGAGACCATGATCCCACAACCCAGGCCAGAGATTCCTGCCCACCGAGCTCGTTGGTGACTGGGACAACGATCGATGCAACTGCGAGGAAAGCGAGTCCGACAGCTGGGCCGAAGGAGAAGGCCATAGACTGGAAAGGATGACCTGTCAGCGGGAGATTCAAAAATGAAATCTGAAGGTTCGTACGAAGATTGCGATCCAAGTCTTGATGCTCACGCGCGCTTCTGCTGGATTGTCCTCCAAAGCTGCGCGATGGGGATCCTCCTCGTACTCGATGACCGCCTGGGCCTCTTGGGCCATGCGAATCTTCATCTCCCTATCGCGCCCCATCCTCGAAGACTCGTTGTAAGACATTTTGACGATGATGAGATCACGAGAATTGAGGAATTGAGATCGAGAAACAGCGTAAACGTGTCACATTCCTCACACGCGTCTGCAAGTTCACGGACATGGCTCGAGCCTTTATTATAACCACTGAAGTGATCCAGACGATAGGCAATGATCCGAGCTCTGCTCCTGCGGGGAACACTCAAAAGCTTAATGATGAGCAATGGCACTTTGCAGTACGTGCCGTGTGATTGGGGACACCACGAGACGAGCGCCTGCCAGGGTTGATCGACTTTTCTGGATGCAACATGGCGGGGATTAAGCTGCCATCGACTAGCGCGGCGACGTCGTTCTTGGAGAGGAGGGGTCGGCAGATACGACTGCTGCAAAACCACGACTGTTACATGAAAACTTTCGTCAAATTAGCTTTCGTGCCGCGGACGGCAGCCGCGTTGGAGATTGGGTGGTTGGTCATGGCTTTTGTTGGCAATGTTGGCCATGTTGGAGTTGGATCGCATGGCACGTCAGGGGTGTTATTGGTTGATGCTGCCGTGGTAGCAGTTCAAGTCGGCATGGCGAGGGGGCTTCATTGGGGTGCCGACTGCTGTTCTTGGTTACGCCATCCCGTCTTTCCCGAGCTAGGTTGCTGTGGTTGTGAGTAGCATTCGAGGGAGCCATGACACCCGTGTTGCTGAGTTTGGACAATCGGATTTTCCCAATGCAAATAAAGACCAGAAAGTCTAGGCTCTACAGAAGCCCGATTAGGCATTGAAACTGAGTCAGTCTGATACCAGAGATTACTGTTGGTGTTAACAAAGCCTCTGATAATACGAAAAGCCAGGCATCTAGGGTGGTTATGGCTTTGTTTCAACAACATCATGTTGTAGTAAAAGCAAATGTGGCCATTTCATCGAGACTAATGTTCTAGTTGAAAACTCGGAGACAAGCCCAACTTTTATCTGTGTCAAACACTGCAATCATGGTCGCCCAGATCGTGATTTATAGTAAGCAAGGAAAGTTTTTACATTAAATTCGTATCAGCGCCGTGTCAAACACCGCATGATACTGACTATGGAAATACCAGATCCAGATAAAGAAAGACCCCCTAGAACCCCAGTGTTGAAACCAGCAACCATTATCTCCATGCCTCCAGTACAATTTATCTCCTAGCTCCCAGCTCCTGCTCTCCAAACGCCAATGCTCTTAGCATAATAGAAAGTCGTCGATTTAGGCGGCGAAAGCCATAGCTCGCTTGGGAGCAGCGGGCTTAGGAGCGGCAGGCGCAGGCGCAGGAGCACCAGGTGCAGCGGGAGCAGCGGGGGCTGCAGGTCCGGCAGGCTTCGGTGCGGGAGCCTTGGGAGCGGCGGGAGTTGTGGCTGCTGGAGCAGCTCCGGGGGCGGTAGCGTTGGGAACGGGAGCAGCAGGCTTAGGAGCGCCGGCAGCGGCACCAGCGGCAGGAGCCGGAGCGACACCCGCAGCCGGGACCGGGGCGGCGCCGGCAGCCGGAGGTTGGGCCACGGCATCGGGCTGCTCGGCCTCAGCGGGCTTCTTGCCCTTCTTACCCTTCTTGCCCTTCTTGCCCTTCTTGCCCTTCTTTCCCTTCTTGCCCTTCTTCTTCTTCTTCTTGCCCTGAGCGTCGACTTCGCCATCGTCCTCGACATCATCTTCCTCGAAGGCCTCCTCTTCCCACTCATCCATCTCGTTCTCGTCTTCGGGTTGAGGGGCAGGAGTCAGAGCCGAAGGAGGCGGGACTTGGCGGCCAGCGAGATCGGAGATCGCCATATCACTGTGTAGATAGGTAAGATACATGTCGATGAAATAAGGATGAAGGGATGATTGCTTACGTGAAAGCGTTGTCTTCATCGTTGGAGACAGAGACAGGAAGAGCGTTGATGCTGACCGCCAGGGCCGACAAGGCGATGATAGAGTTGAAGAACTTCATTTTGAAGAGATGAGAAGTTAGTGTCGAAAGATCGAGTGTTGAATAGAAAGAAGAGTAGATGATTGAAGTGAGGTCTGAAGTGGTAGATGATTGAAGTGAAGAGTGAAGTGTGTGATGATGAGAGAAAAAAAGAAGCGATATGGACAGGATATTTGCCATGATTTTATATCACTTTGCTCGTAGGAAGAAGTAAGATGGAGATTATCGTAACGAACCACACGTATACCGACCGTTTGCTGTCAAAGCATGTCGCCGGTTCCTCGGTGACGTGAGCCTCAATCATCTCAAGTCAATTCATGAAAGACTTTCGGGGCTCCGCAATTACACCATAACTCAATCAGGGAGTGCAAACCGAGACCCGAATGCTCCGTGTGGGCGTTCGTGTCTACCAGCGAACCCGAACCTTCCGCAATGATCACGAACATCTGGCCACGGCTCTTCCGTGAGGCTCGTTCAGACTTGGGCAAGTCTTTTCGAGGTGGACCCGGCTCAGATGTTTGGACCAAAGCGTGGCATTCCACCGGCGGCGATGGTGATTGGCGCTGGGACCTATGGTCGATTCTCGGGATGGCTACCTACACGGACATTCCTTGACTGAAAAGCTGTTCGTCTAGTCTCATCATTCATGTTGAAATTGACAAGCCGGTTTTCTTTCAAAGTTGCTTAAGCCGGTGGGCGGTCAGTCTCATGTACAGCAAGAGGCTTTTCACTTAGTCCGAAATTTCGACGGTCACGTATGACGAGTACGAACACCGCGCACAGAGAACTTTATGGTCTGGATCAGCGATCATCTTGATCAACGTGAGGGTGACGTCGTGCAGAGGGTAGCTCTGTTGCTTCTATGCAGCGTTCGATGTCTTCTCTTGCATGTTTCTTGAGACGCGCACAGCCGTTTGCAGGGCGTTCCTGCGGGCAGCTCTGGCCATGTTCAATCTTACAGCACATCTAGGTATTAGACACAAGGTCGGCAGAAAAACGTTATGGGAAATGTGAATACCGATCGGCAGCCCCGCGATGTCTGTGTCACTTTAGCCGTTGGCTAGAAACGAGCATCGTGATGAAGCCCAGGCCGCGAACCCAGAGCGTGAGTTTCTTCTATCACGGCCTGTCGGCCAACTTGCGATCATGAAAAGTACGCCGATGAATGGGCAAAGGTTGAGTTCCGGGTGGAAACACAGTCTGGCAATGAATAATATGTGCTTATCTTTGCTGAAGTCTTCAGGGTAGCCCTAGCTTTGCCATTTTCCAATTACCCCTAAGACATGGACTCTAGACTCGCTCATGTAATGCTTCACACCATAGCTCAGGCATCGGAAACTGTCACACTGAGGATCAATAATAGTATAACTGACGAATGTAGCCTTATGTCTGACACTCTGCACACTTGCCAGCTTGTCTGTCACGAAAACCTTGGCAGGTTCACCAGCAGCCACCCACGAGATTTCTATGGTGGTGGGAGGCCAAAGCAATTTTGACAGTAAACCGCCTGTCTGCATGTTGTCGTTCTGGACTCATTGAGTTCTGCTCGAGCCACGGAGGCCACGGGCTGTTTCATAGCATCACCCAAAAGGATCACTCATATCGTCCGCGCTCGGCTCCGCCGAATAGCCCAGCATCGTCGGCAGGAAGCCGAATAGCGGCGTATGTCCCCTGAGATCGGATCAGATGAACTCGACGTTGATCAATAAGAGCGCAACCCTTTCTCTGAGATATTTGCTGTTCGTGTCAATTCGAGTCATTCCTGCATGACGCTATGTCTCTTGTGGTCTTCGTCCCCGAACGCCTCTGGTATTCGGTGTTGTCAACATGCACGGTTCGGCCCGAGACCAGGCGTTTGAATCGTTCACAACGTGGTTCCCATAAGGTTGTCAATAATCTATCTCATGCAGCCACGATGTTTACCTGAGAAAAACAGCCTCATTCTACGTTTAAGCGATAATCACGCGGGCTTCACATATATTAATTCGTCCTATTCGAAAATTCTAGAAAAGCGGTTGCAGTTGTTTCCGTGCTGTGCGTCGCTCTACCCGCTGCTCGTATATCGGATAGATCTGGCACTGACAGGTGCATGTCCAAGTAAGCTTTTGAGGCTGACCTAACTTTCGGTACAAGAGAGTGGAGATAGCCAGCCATATAACCTAGATGAATGCGCTTTGCGTTCCTGGTTCACTCTCGTCGATGACGTCCCCGACATCTCATCTCTAGATGTTCACCCGTCGGCTTGTCAAGAGGTCGCCGATTGATAGCGTCCGTTTTGCAATGCCGTCGAACTGCTAAAATGTTACTGTTCAATATTTGCAACTTTATCTTAACCTTGCTGATTAAGTGCTCGATTTTCCATTCGCAGCATTGACTCAGCAAAGACCGACGCGCGGTTGAATCTGGTCTCTTCAATAATTGGGCTATTATGAGCTTATTCGGAGGACATTTGAAAGGCTCGGGGTCTCAGTCGATAACAGCAAACTCCGCGCTCATTGGATGACCCGGGCGGCGAAGGTCTTTTGCTCCCCGAGTGCCAGAGCCAAAGCCTTGATCGAGTAAAGCCTCCTGCAGCATGGGGTCCTCCTCTTGGCCCACTTTCCGTTTGCTATGTTCCAGGTTTCTCGTGATCATTCCCTTGTCTCCCACCTCATCATGTACTTTTCAACCTCTTGCGTGCCGGCGAACCATTCAGACAGTCTCTCATTCCCAGTGAGACCAAGATCATGTTCATGCTGGACGATCTCCTTCGCCCAGCGGCCGTTGTCAATTGTCCAAGTTCCTAGGTCCTCGAACCCAAGCCTCTTGTAGAGACCATAGCCTTCTGCTGATGCCACAAGGAAAGTTGGAACTCTCTCAGCATCACTCATATCAACCACCGTCCGCAAAAGCTTGGCCCCAATACCCTTCCGCTGATATTTTGGATCAACCATGATATGCTTAATATCTGGACAAATTCAAACATCAGCAACTTTCACCAAAGGTCATGCTCCCGAAGATAGGGCAGTCCTCGATCCAGGCTCTCAAGGGGTCTTACAGTTGTGCTTTCGCCCGTCCACAGCCTTCTCATAGCACGCATCCATCTCGTCCTCTCTAGGGTGACCAAAGCGTTCCCATAGCTCCTTCATGTGGTCCTTGATGGCGAACAGATTTGAAGCTGGAGTTGTGACTGCGGGAGTTTCGTGCGCTTCCACCGTTGTGGTTGCATCGCTCGGCTCCGTCGCATCCACGACGTGGTACCTGATGAAACCGACCACGGTGTCCGACTCATTTACTGCTACGTACAATTGGTTTTTGGGGTTTTGCACCACGTTCCTTGTGTTTACTAGGATGATCTGCTCAATCGGATGCTCATAAAAGGCTTGGTAAAACTCGTGGAACTGGTTGAGGGCCTCATTGTGAACCTTGCCGATTGCGTCAGCGTCCGAAGGCTTAGCGAGACGAATTTGAATTTCTGAAGCCATGATAGGCTAAGTTTCCGTAAGACTGAGAGCGAGGAAGTCGAAGACACAAAGCATTGGGCCTGGAAGCGGTAAGACTCGAGTTTTTGTAGTTTGGTCTGCCGAGGCGCGGAAATATGTTTAAAGCCGGAGGATGCGATTCGGAGGGTCGGGCGGTGCTTGGCTGCAGCGACCTTTCCGTTCCGGTGATCAAATGGGGCCGTGGATGTGGAGTTCAGCAGCGGCGTGACTCATCCCGCCCGGCCGATATGAGTTGAAGACCTTACTGGGATACTACAATAACAATGAGAAACTCCATGATGATAAGTAATAGTAATTTTGTTATACTAGCGACCGAACATTATGTCCGAGACCCCGTGCGTACAGTACACCCCAGGTCGGAATCAAGAAGAACCTAGCAATCTGACGGCACAGCAAACCCATCGACTCGGCCCCTCGTTCCAGAACCGTAGACAGCATCCTGCCCAAAGCCTCTCCTAGCAAAGCCTTTCCAAATAGAACACTTGTTCGCGCCCCCAGTTAAAACCTGGTCAGCTTCCAAGAGCGCGTCTCGAGCTTGGAGATGATGCGCGCTGCATGGCATCAAAGCTTCGCTGTCCAAAATGAGCTTCAGTAGGAGATACCGAGCTCCCTGCGGCATACCATTCGCGTCAAGGCCGACAGCGCTCACATCTCCAATTCCGTAAGTCTCCACCATGTTCCAGAAAACGTCGTACAGCACTGAAGCCCAAACAGTGGCCAAATCAAAGCCTCCCGTGCTGACCAGATCATTCAAGGACGAATATGTCAGCGGAGTCGTCTCCAGACTGGTCGAGACATAGTGAGATCTCAGCCCAATCGGCTGACCAGTTGCCCAATCTGCGATTGTGTAATCCGTGCTGCTAGTGTCACCCTCCTTGACGCGCAAGAGAGTAGGTACGAAGTCAGAGTATCCCTCATTGATTGAAAGTCCGTTCATGTCGGAAAGACAGCCCGAGGTAGCAGGACCACCCACAAGACGCCCTGTGACTCCGTGCATGTACTCGTGCAAGAGAACTGTCGCATCAAACATGCTGTCGCGCCGAGGAGTACCGGACCATACGCCCATTGACAAACGAGGGCTTCTTCCATCCGCCGGCACATAAATCTGCGCTGAGCCTCCCGATGCCTGCACAATAAGCTCAAGCGGGTCGCCGCTGGCACCACCTTTGCCGTTGTTGTTTGTTTGAAAGTTCCCCGCGTCTTCGTCAAAGCCCAGCTTGTAGAGGATGTCATGGAATTTGTTCACAATGTAGAATCCCTGAGTAGCCGACGCCTCCACGTATGATGCTGGATCCGTCGTGGCTGGTGAGTAGGGATACGAAAATAGCAGGTCAGGAGAGCTGGGATTGTTGCCTGATGAAATGGTAACAAAAGCATTGTTGCCGTGGAGTGTTGTGTATTCTTGAGTACCGTCGGAATGCCAGCCAAAGGGCGAAGTAGCCGTGTCTTCTGGGTTGGCAACGGATTGCCTCGCTGGTTCATCTGGGTTCATGGCACCCCATGGACTGAGGGCCGATTAGTCCAGGGAAGAAGAACTGAGTCAGAACATTTACTCACTAGACCTCATACGTAGCCGTATTTGTGTAGTCAACCACACCGCTGATGTCTTTACCAGTTGTGGCATCAATGTACGTGTGGAGCCAGTTGGTCCCAATGTCGGTCTGAACTCTCCATGCCAGCGCAACGGAACCGTTGACTTGAACGTACACCAATTTTACCAACGGATTGGTCACAGCGCCCCCGACACCTCTAATGACATATGTGCCGTCGTCATCTATATGTTCTGCTGTAGATGCCGCGACACCTGTAATCGGAAGATCGAGAAGCTGAACTGCTGTCTGAAAAGCTCCAAGGGGAGTGGTGGAGGGGCCGGTTCTCTTGGAAATGCTCAGTATCTCTGGACTGTGTTCAGAGAAGGAGCTGCCGAACGACAGAACGGCTCCATCTTCCAAGATCTTGATAACTTAGCCACGCATCTAGGACATGATAGATGAGGAGAACGAACATTCACGTTGAACTGTGCATTGTCCACGTCAACGCCATCAACGGTTTGTTGGAAATGCACATGCGCCACGCCATTGCTTCCAACGTAGGAGTCGTCCACCAGCCGAAATTCAGCTTGGGGTGCAACTTCTCGAAGTTTGAGTGTTGCAATTCCAACGTAATCAGCGCGGTTGTCTCTTCTTTCGGTGGTAGTTTTCGGCTCGTGGAAGATCGCATCATCCCCCGCGGTGTAAGAAGACACTGTATTGAATCGATAGCTGTTGAGTAGCTGCGCTCGCTTGCTGAGTTGCCGTGGTCCGTGAGCAGGGTGTCCCACAGCTCGGCTTGCTAGCCCCAGGAGCATCAAGGCGCCGAACAACACCATGTTGAGGATGAGAGATGGATCAGATTGTTGTTGCTGGACTTTTTACCGTGTCTTTTCTGACTTTGCGATGTCGCGTTCTTTAAGAAAGGGACTTGATAGATACGACGCGGGATGCTCGTATTCAACATCAAGGTAATTCAGTGGGTCGCCCGGACATTGGTGCCAGAGTTGGAAGGTTCATTTCAAGCCAAGAACCTGAGAATGGAACCTTCCTGCTCAAGAAATACCCTGTCGCTGAAAGTCTTATTGAACATTGTCGATGATCCGATGGCTCGGCCTGGAAATAAAACGACCAAATCGCTCCATCTTTTATCTGACCATCATCCCCTCCGTCCGGTGCCGTGCGGGAGCTCCCGCTTTAAAACGCCCGGCATTTGCCCCGGTCGCGCTTTGCGGAAATCCGATGATCGACGGCACGAGAAGCGGCCGTCCAGGATGCGGTCCACAAGTATGAACGACCATTATTCTCCCGCGACTGAAGTCTGGTCCTGAAGTTCGGTGCGTAAAGAGTCAATCAGACCTACCGCGATAAGTGTTTGTTCGTCGTTGTGGCTTGTCATTTTGACACTGCTGTCAACAAAGTGCGCCTCCAGGCGGCAAACTGCGAAGAAGAAAAGTTAGAAGGGAAGAAAGACTTCATGTGACTTGGAACACGTAAGTAGGTGGTCGATGTTTATCGCGCCAGGCGTTTCTCAATTTTCCGCAACGAGACTTTGTTGACACACAACAATCACTATATGTAGGGCCATTTTACATGCTGAAAGTTTTAGCATTCTGGCCTCGATCAGTTGAGCTCGGTAGGTGCAAGAGCCGTAACGCGACCAGGGCTAGGGGCTTCAACATCTTCAATCATACTACCATCCACGGGACTCGAACCCTGATACAAAAGGCTCAACTGCTAGACCTGTCATCTCGTACCTGAGCCACGCTTAGCATCTTACATGAACTGTTCATGCATAGCTATAACGCTAAACATTCGTATTCTCGATTTCCCGTCGATCTTTCCGTCGGCATATCTTGAATCATCTAACCCCTGTAAATCACGACTCGAGTCGCGGGGTTCCATTCGCGCGCTAATCGACCGAACATGCGGGGACCCCAGCCCCTATTGTGGCCCCAAGTCTTCCCCGCGCAGTCGTCATCGTCACCCGTAAGGACGCGGTAGTTCTATGACATCCTAGCGGAAGCGGCTCGGTACGATTGGCACGGGTGTGCTTAGCTCAGGGCATTATGCAGGTTCCAAGAAGCGCGGATCCGCGATCCGCTCGCGACGGTATTTGTTGTACGAAGCCAAGACGCCGGGTCGGTTGTTTGTGATCATGAACCCGTCGGGGCGACCGAGTATGGTAATATCCGGGGACAAAGCTTCTCATCGAATCACGCCAGAGAGGAGTTTTGGCAATATAAAGTCGTCTAGCTGGCCGTCGCAAAGCACCATGTCAACAGACCGAGGAATCTCAAGCTCCCAGCCATTCTTAGATGTCCACCAAAGGCCCAGCAGACCGACAAAATGAAGCTTTCGTCAACTCTTGCGGCGGTCCCGTTGACTGCACGCTTGGCCCATGCTGCGCTGGATGTGGACGCTGTTACCGAAAAGTACTTTGGCAACGACGCGCCCTGGTACCATGACCGTATTCCGTTGTTCGAATCAAGCGACTCGGAAATCACCGAAGTCTACTATTACCGTTGGAATGTTTTCCGTACTCACCAACGCGACGTCGGAACCAAGTACGGTTACATCACCACAGAATTCATCGACAATGTTAGCTGGCAGACTCAGCCGTGGGCCTCTAACAATTGCGCCGCAATCTTCCATCTTTCAGAAGGCCGATGGTGCCGCGACCCTCGCTTCAAGCAGGACCATGCGACTTTCATGTACAGCGCCGACAGCAACCCGCGTCAGTACTCCGAAAGCTTGGCAGATGGTGTCTGGAGGAACTATCTCGTCGACGGAAACCCCGAGCTCGCCATCTCGCTCCTCGACGACATGCAAAGGGTCTACAACGAATGGGTTGGAGATCACTACGACGAGACGAAGGGTCTTTTCTGGATCGAACCCCTCGCCGACGCGACCGAGTATACCATCGCCAGTATTGACGCATCTGGCGGGTACGATGGCTTTGGTGGAGGCCAGGCTTTCCGCCCTACCATCAACACCTACCAGTACGCCAATGCGCGGGCCATCGCTAAGATCGCCGCTTTGAAGGGGGGTCTTGACGACGTTGTTGCGGAATACAACAACCGCGCCGACGCCATCAAGGAGACTCTCCAGAGAGACTTGTGGAACTCCACATTTGAGCACTTCATCGATCGATTCTTCGTCAACAACGAAAACGTGACTTACTGGGACTTCATCCGAGGACGTGAGCTCGCTGGCATTGTTCCCTGGGCGCATGATCTTCCCGATGATGACGCCAAGTTCGGTGAGGCATGGAAGCACGTTCTTAGCTCCGATCAACTCGGCGGACCCTTCGGACTGCGCACTGTCGAACCCTCGTACGAATATTACATGCGTGTGTGGCGCTACGAGGGCACCCAAACCGAGTGCCATTGGAATGGTCCTTCTTGGCCCTACCAGACGACCCAGGTCCTGACCTCGCTCGCCAATGTTCTTGACCACTACCCCAACTCATCCTCGCTTGTCAACGTTGGCGACTACACTAGGCTTCTCAAGCAGTATGCCAACCAGCACTACAACAAGCACTTCGACAACATCTTGGACATCGAGGAGAACTACGACCCCGATACCGGTGAGCCGATTGTCGGACTGGGACGCTCGCACCACTACTTCCACTCCGGCTACGTTGACTTGATTCTGTCCGGCTTCGTCGGTATTCGTCCTCGCGCGGACGACGTTCTGGAGGTCAACCCCCTGGCTGACCCATCTTCCATCTCCTACTTCCGCGCCGAGCGGATCCTCTACCACGGTCAAGAGATTGCTGTTCAGTGGGATGCGACTGGTGACCGCTACGGCGAGGCTGGTCTGCGCGTTGAGGTCGGCGGCCAGGTGGTCGCTTCATCCGACAAGCTCGAGCGTCTGACAGTTGACATTGCTCGCTCAACCGTCTCCGTCTCCCGCCCCTTTGACCAAGCGATCCAGCTTCAGGCTGATATCACCCCTCCTATTGTCAACACTTCCGTTGCCAACTACGACATCAACCGCCTCCATGACGTCTTTGACGGCCGCATCTGGTTCTGGACCCAGGACACCATAGCCAATGGTCTTGATACCCCTGAGGGCAGCACGACTGAGGAATGGGTCAGCACAGAGTTCGGCGCAGCTGTCACCATTTCTCGCGCCGAGATCGCTTTCTTCGCGAACGAGGAGAAGGGCCTCGATGTTCCCGCCAGCTACAAGCTGCAGGTTTTGAACGGCGAATGGACCGACGTGGCTGACGCAACGTACGACGCGCCTCTGGCGAATGGCATTACCAACGTGAAGTGGACTGGTGTTTCGACTGAATCCGTCAGAATTCTCGTGACGCCCAAGGAGGGCAAGAAGGTCCGTTTGGTGGAATTGAAGGTTTTCACTGAGTGATCGATCGATAATGATTCATCGGGACACGCCGCGTAATTTAACTCACTTCTTTTCTAGACGACGCACATAATTCATAGAAGCTGGAGACTATCTCCATTTAAAATAATACCTGTCATCAGCCTTCCATTGGTTGAAAAATTACTTTATCCCATGATTGTCATTGTTCCAGCCATCGTTCCCTCCATCGCCGACTTCGTTTTACGCTGTTTTTTCTCGACTGATGTAGAACCTCTTGATAATCTAACTTGATTCGCCGACACAGCGCGACTGCATTGATGATACTACCCATTGGCTACGATAATCTTGTGGGGTTTTCCCCATCAAGATCAAGGTCGCTTAATCGCGAACGCAAACCATTAGGCTTGGATGCAGAGGCCTCGGGTTTGTGACAAAACACGCAGAAGGAAGCCATTCCCGCGGCCTCCGATGTTGCGCTTGCTCAACCTCATAGAAATATGGTAAATGACAGTAATAAGGCATATCCCAATACTTATGACGATGAAACTTCAGCCAAACTATAAAAAGTACGCTGGTATCACACAACATCCACTGCATTAATTTCTGTAAGGCTGTGCAAAGCCCATGCGAGTCAGGCCGGCGATCTCGGGCGACGCCGAAACCCCTGAAGTCACCAGGCCTACCATAAGTATTTCAAAACAACATACAGCAGCATACTTAAGACACCTGGTCCGCTTTATCATTTCCTGCGCTCTGCCATCTGATTATCTACAAACCTCATATTAGCCGTTGGTCGTGTCATCTTATCTGCAACAAAACAAAACCTCGAAATCACCTTCGATCCACAGCCATGAAAGTCTCATCGATTGTATTCCTTACCACCCTCGCCTCCACTGGACTGGCTTTCACCATCGACACCAACATTCTTCAGAGCCTCCATCGCCGCCTAAGCATCGAAGATCGATCCGTTCAAGAAGCAGCACCAGCCATCGCCCCGGAAGACATGCTGAACCCGGTTGTGAAGCCAAGAGAATGCGAAGAGCCCGCCGAACCCGCCGAACCTAGCGAAGCAGAGCGCAAGAAGGGTGCGAAGCGCCCCGCTAGGCCTTCTCGACCGTCAAATTGTTAAGGGGTGCCAAAAGACCAAGGGGCACATTTTAGTCAACACGCTCGAGTATCAGCGACATTTTCTTGAGATGGCCGAATAATCATTCTTTTCGCTTTCGACATATCAAGACAGTTGGGAAAGGAAAGGATCTGGTTCATCAAAAGCCAGTGACGGGTCGCCATTGTACATCTATTGTAAATCATTAACTCATGAACAAAATGCCTATTCACTAGTCAGATTCAACTATCCCGTCTTGCCAAACAATCTGAGCGCATGCCATAGCTCAATTAGCCCGCCTGAAGTTGACGAGCGGATAGACGAGCCGAGGCGCGGGAAGTAACCATTCTTCACAACTGACCTCGGGATCAGCTCCGGGTCGATCCGCCAAGCCGCTAGGGAACGATTGATGCTAAAATGGCTGACAGCGCATGCAGGTTGAACACAATCACCAATGACAGGGCGGGTGTGACTTCATCGGCAAACGCCACCGTTTTGCCGGCGCGGTGTCGCTCCCGCCAAATTGGTAGCCGATCTTCCATGTGTCACTGGCACGGCAAATGCATAAATGGTTGGGGTTCGCCCCGACTCCAATCCGCAACTTTTGAGTTGGCAGTTTCACGTGCGCCAACAGGGGCAACTTCAGACGGCAGCTCAAGCTTGTCCAAACCTACTGATTCCGCAACCAAAAGTCATCGCCGGACGTGTCGGGATTGAAACCGCGATTTTGTCGTTAGTCCTGCATGATGAGCAGCTCCGCGAGCTCCACCGAATCCAACGCTGCGTCGCAGCAGCCGGAAGTTCTCGGCAGAAGTCGGGAGGGGATGATTGCCGAGTCGATGAAAAATGGCGAAGACATTCAGAAACAGTTTCCATCAGTAGATTTCAAAGGAGCGGTTATAGAACCCACTGTCAATTTGACGTTTGACATCCAGGTACGCTGGACCAATTCTCAGACCATTCATGCGAGCATCAGCGACGTGATTCTCTACGCTTTTGCATCCTAGTATCTAACAACGGTCGTAGCAACATGTTGATGACGCAAACCAGCGAAGATACAACACCTTAATGGCCGAGATGCTCAAGAACACCGCTGATCCTGCTTTTGCGGAGAGACTATTGTGGGAAGCAAGGAGTTGTCTTCGGAACTACCCCGAGGTGCTGGGGCAGTTTGATTCCATCTTCATCAGTAAACGGCCTGTTCCAGACATGATCAGAGAGTTGCATGAGGTTTTGACGACAAAGAAAGAGACAGTCAGGCGGATGAGCTTACAAAATCCCGAGCAGGGAACCGCCACTGGGACAGCTTAAAGCTGAGAAGACTTTGACTAGGTGGGCGGCATGCTCCAACTGGCTTCTTTGTTTGTAGCCTATTTGTATAATGCCAGGCTTCATGATTGAGTGTATAATGATTACCACTAGCCTGTTAAATATATATACTGTCGTTCCGTCTGCTGACAAGGCTACCAAGTCGAGAATTTGTCGCATTTGTCTACTGCACCTATGTATGTACATTTACCATCCAATCTCCTAAGCATATGTATGTTCCACTAATATAGTCATTTTCGAATCATTTCTTCCATTCCTCAAAGGAGGTCGCGTGCCAAGGTACATCAAACGTCGGAGTGCTCAAGTGATCATACAGCTAGACCGCCTTCTAGGTATTGCTAGGTTACCATTAATACGACTGTGTCACGTATTCTTTAGCCAATATACCATCTTCGCACGTGTTACTTGACAGCTCAGACCAGTTCCTTCTTCATGGATGGAAAACAGGCCATGGCCAATGGATTCAGCGGACAATTGTATTTTCAGAGCCAGCTAATAAACATCAACTATTACCGTGAGCCATTAATAAGTATTTGAATTGTTAGAAGAAGCTGAAGACTTCTCAATGGTCGGGTAACAACGATTCTATGCCCCTTAACGTGAAGTACTTTGCGACGTACATACCTAGTGTGCTTGTGAAATGTGATTCTCATGGCACAGAAAGAGCCTGCACTATGTGAGAGGCGTCGCCAACTTTGCTCTGACGCGCATTTGAGTCAAATTCCAGAACATCGCTGAATCAGTGCGACACTGTACTCAATTGACAGCTCCTCAGTGCCAAGTAAGCTGACCGGTGCGATAGCCTGATCACAGCATTCGGGCGAATCGCCTGTGTGGTCTGCCAAGCCAGGTGGCTTTCCAATGATCAACATGGTGTCGCTGCAATGGAACATTGGCCATGGGATCATGATTGGGGGATAATTCCACTCACCTGTTTCTCACATTAGAATGTGATTGGGGGCGATGTTCAATTTTCAGAGCTCAGCTTGCAGAAACGTCGCGATGGGGCTCATTCCAAGTACCTACCTAGTACTCAGACACTGCATGCAAGATTAAAGGAATTATCTGATGAGATCAGAACGATCCTGGCGCAGACTAAAGAAAACACTCAGATCCGTAAATAATAGTTCACAGATTCATTGACGAACCCCTCAATCCGACGGTGCCAATCGGCCCATCCCAGCGTATCATTGCGTCCGGTGGCCACCCTCACAATGTCGGTTTGCCCCGAGCCCCCTCATTGTGCCCCTCCCTTTCGGACACAGCCGCCCAGTTTTGGTGAATAATCCGCTGTGTTGGTTGTCTTCAATTGTGTGTTGGAAAGGTCTTTTCATTTGGCCGAATGCTGCAGCCTGTTGCCATCCATGCCTCTGAGTGGCTCGGTTGAGCAGGGGTTCACAGCCATTGCATCTCGCTTGCCTATTTCAGACAGCTGACGGGCTTGTTGGCTGCAGGTGCTGATATCGTATGTTGAGCTACCAGCATTTTTCTATGCGTGTAAGATGGAGCCCACCCTGGTCATCTGAGGTGAGATGCAGCGAGGCTTGAGGAAAAGAGCGAGGAGGAGAGTGGGAAGGATGCGCCGGATATGCAGGCCGGCGGCGTACAGGTGATCAGCTCTGTGCTACTGTATTTCTCATAAAGAGAGACAGGCCCCCCAATTTGATTGATTGAAATTGGTCTGGTTCGGTTTTTCTTCTTCCGTTCTCTTTTCTGTCCCACACTCGATCGCTGTGCGCCATCGCCCGGTCTCTCGACGGATCCGAACCAGCCAAATTAATCGCCGCGATGTTGGTGCCATTACTAGCAGTGGCCGTGAGCCTTGCTGCCACAGTTTCAGCACAAGAAGTTGCCTGTTACGCGCCAGACGGTTCGGTTGCCAACAATGAAACCTACGTTCCATGCAACAAGCTCGGAATCACCCAGTCCGGCGTTTTCTCGAGCTGCTGCGCTCTCGACGGCCCGGCCGACGAAAGAGATATCTGCTCATCATCCGGCCTATGTATCAACAAGCAACAGCAACCACAAAGAGGGTTCTGTACGGACAAGACATGGAAGAGCAAGGCTTGTGTCAACATCTGCACGGATGAATCGGTACGGTCGTAGAGCTTGGGGAATCATTCAACTCAGATGTACTAACTCAAGACAGTCTGGCGGAAGCGCTTCCAACTCGACTATTCTGACCGCTTGTAATGACGGCACAGCCAAGTATTGCTGTGGAGCATCGAACACAACCTGCTGTGGCACCGACGCAGCGATCTCAATCCAGACCCAGGAATCAGTCTGTACTGCGAACACCACGGATGGCGATGGCACTAGCAACGGTGATGCTTTCAAGGGAGCCACTATTGGTCTCGCTGTCGTAGCTGGTGTCTGTCTCTTGGCCGGTCTTATCTCGACCTTTTGGTTGTGGAAGCAGAACAAGTCGCTTAAGCGTCAATTGTCTGAGAAGCCGGACGTACCACCGCCAGCAGAGCCTCACACACCGGCCCAGACTCTCGTCGAGCCTCAGCACACCGGCACAGACCCCCGAAGCTCTTACATCACATCTTCACCAGGTCTATACAAGCCGCCCTACAGCACATCGCCCCGAGAGTCAGAGTTCCACTCTGGCAACCTTCATAGATACTCGGAACTGGATGCATCAGTCGCGACAGCGCGAAGCGAGATGGGGTCTCCAACACCATACGACCAACAGCATTTCCATCAGCAAGGACGTGACTCTCCCGTTCCTGAAAACAACACTACACCCATGGGCTCCCCTCATATGCACCATCGGTAATTGGTCGCATCAAACTGTACTTTGTGGGTATTTTCATGCCCGATTTCTGTGGTTCATCAGTAGTTACAATGAGCCATTCAAAACTTTTGGGAGCTTAGTAGAGCTTTGGCTCCTATACGAAATGCATATCGAAGCCTCATTGCAGGTCTTGGCTACAATCTAAATATCCTCCATTTTCTTCACTACTATTCATGTGCTGAGAGCATGCTCCTTTTGCTTTCGCTTCGAGTATCAGACACGCCACGGGCTCTTGCCTGTGCCCAGTAAGAAGATGCATTGTATTTTTGAAATTTCCCACATCCTCTCTTGAGCCATGACGTCCCGAGCAGAGTCAGCGCCTACGTCTTTGCATGCTCCATTCGTCCATAGTCCCAGCTCAAGCACGCACCAATCATGTAGACGTTCTCCTCGTCAACACATCCTCAGACTACAATCTTGCAGACCTCTCCGGCTGTAATGAAGAAGATATTTCATCCTGCCCTGCGATCTAAGCCAAAACTGACTCTAATTGAAATCCATCCATCGACGTAGGCTGCTAGGATATTCGAGTCTCACTGAAAGCATATACACAGAATGAAATACATGAACCTAGTTCGGTGTCCTCCCAACTCAAATCTTAACCGTCGTAGCTTCGACATGCTCAGAAGATCCGGTAGACGCCTTAGCTATGACCGTATGATTTCCGGAGGCATTGTGCAAGGCGATGACTGCCTTTCGACCATCCCACCCATGATCAAAAATCATCGAAGCCTCCTCGATGGACATCTTCTTTGTTTCAGGGAAGCAGAAGTAGATAATGACGACGTAGAGGCAGTCCACCGCAATGTACACGGCGTAGTAACGCCATGTCAGTGCCTGCAGAGCAATCGGGTTGACAAATTGGTTAAACGTGTTGCCAAGTTGCTGAACGCAAAGGTAAATTGCAAGACCTTTGGTTCTCAGGCTGAAAGGCATAAGCTCGGCGATATACGTGTAGTTGAGCGTCGTCCAAGCGATGTCGTATGAGCCGAAGAAGAGGAACAGGAAAGGGACTGCCGCCACCCCAAGGGCTGTTGTGCCAGTTTCAGCGAATCCGGCAGAAAATCCCATCACGAATGAGTAGCTAATTATCATGCCTATCATCGATACAAAGAAGATAGGACGGCGGCCAAAGTCTTCGACGTATAGGCCAGCGATCTCGGCCACGATAAGATTCCAGCCGGCGAGTCCAGCATTGACGGAAAGAATGTCCTGGGGCTTCGAAATACCGACAGACCTCAGAACAGGCGCGAGATAGCTATGTTCAGTTAAACATGTGTGGCGAGGATACGGAAAGGTCGTAGTTTACTTACTATCCAACGATTCCATTTCCAACCCAGTTGACGCCGATTGCCATCACTGCGGAGACGAACAGACGCTTACGGTTACCTGTTGTCCGGAAGAAGTCCAGCTAGAGAGATTCAGGTTAATGAACACAGACACAAATTTTGGAATGTCCACGACTTACATAAGAGGTCTTGTGACTTGTTGCCTCTGCTTTGATGGCTTCCTTCATCTCTCGGAACTCCCATTGCACGAGTTCATCGTTGATGTCGCCGTTGGCATGATACTTCGCAAGCATTTGAAGCGCCTTGTTTTCCTGGCCCTTGAGTAGCAGAAATCTTGGGGACTCGGGAGCTGTGGCGAGAACTGATAGAACAGCAGCCGGTCCAACTAGTATCAAAAGGCAGGGAAACCGCCAGCTCCAGTCACCTGGCACATTGAGACCGATGACTAACGAAACGGAACAATCAGCAAGGTGTCATCTTTGGGAGGACAAGGAAGCCTTACTGCACATGATCGAGCTTAGGAGGGAGCCAATGTAGTAGCAACCATAGTACAGTGAACCCACGGTGGGACGTAGGCGCGGATGGGCCGTCTCTTGCAGAAGCGCCGGTGCGCTGACTTTGACCATCGCGGCACCGACTCCCATGGTGACTCTGGCTGAATGATTGTGAGAACGATTGAGAATGGGCAGACAATCCGAGTGGTCTTACAGATTATGAAATGGGTAACGTTGCGCGACAAAGCATTCCAAATGGCTCCCGCGATCACAAAGATGGAAGCAAGCAAAATGCATGTCTTCCGGCCCCAATGATTACAGATCCAGGCAGATGGAAATCCCATCACAACACCAGGAAGAAAGATTGAGGCTGAAATGATGCCCAGCCATTGTCCCTGGGGATGATCAAAGTACTCGTTCCACGATGGTAAAGCTTGGAGGCCGGTCAAGAGACCTTGATCATCTGAACGGATTGGACGTCAGTAATACAAAATTACTCGAGATACGGCGCAACGAGCAGCTTACAGCCAAGATAGAACGGGCATAACATGCATCCGAAATCGTAGAAGACGCTCCATCGTAGACCTGAGTCTTTCCACCAGCAAGGGTTCGTGTTGTCTACGCGAAGCTGGGTCAACCTCAATCCGACCTGTTCCAGTCATATTAACATACTGCGATGGGCGGCATATGTAGGACTTTCCGATTCCGAAGGCATGTCTGAGAACTTTGCAGATCGTAGGCAGTGGACGTGTCTTCGGCATTGGCTGTTCTCTAGAGATTAACCATATGTTTATGTATCAAGTACGACAACAAGCTAAGGGGTGATTGGGACTGTGAAAACAGGGGTGTGTTCCCCACGGGGCAATTGGAACACCCCACGGGGGCATTGGACCGACACTAATTCCTGTCCAAGCAATATTTGGGGTGGACTTACCGGCTGAGCCTTTGAGACGAGTCAGAGTTTAACCGCCGGCAAGAAGACGAACGGTTAAAATTCCATTCGACTGCCCCAATGAAAAGAGAATCCAGCCAGCGAGCCGAACATCTTTGCCGTTACGCTAACATTCAAAGTGCTGCCGGCTGTTATTCTCCGTACGTATCCCGAATATGGCGATGTCGTCACGTCGAAACTGTTCGCCATCATCTACATTAGACTGTCCCACATACATCATTAATTATCAAAGAATTTTGTCACTGAAGATCGCAAACTCAATTAACATGTCCCAGAAAATTGCCATCAAGTTGGCCCTCCAAAGCAAGGTTCCCGCCTTTGGGTTTTGGCTCACGTACGTGGAATACTCCGCTCCACTGCTGCACTTACCTTGTGTTTCATCTCTTCGCAGATGTGCAGAGTGAAAAGTGATCATGTTTGACGTGCCTCAATAGTATTCCGAGCACTGCTGTTGCGAGAACAATTCTTCGGGGAGACTCCGGGGCCTCTGTGCCTTTCACATGGGCATTGGTCGACGCCGAACACGGATTGATTTCTGATGTGCACTACTATGATGTAAATCGGCCGCTGAAGGCTTTCGTTGCACACCCACATACAGCCATGGTGGGCATCTTCATACCGGCGGGCTAACACTGTTGAATAGCTCGTGAATGCCGTCGGCCACGAAGGCGCTAGTCCTATCATTAGGGTTCCATCAGGAGAAGAATGGATGATCAAGCGAGCTCTTGATGCCGGAGCACATGGTGTGATGACACCAATGTGTCATTCAGAGGTAAGTGGCTATGGCTATCAATCCCACATCGTGAACCATTTCTTGATCTACAGCCTTGAATCTGTGCTGACGCGAGATTGACCTTCAGACCGATGCTGCGAAAGTTGTGTCGTATGCCAAGTACCCTCCTCTAGGCACTCGAGGTTACGGACCAATGTTTGCTCCTCATGCTTTCCCGGGCACGGAGCCTGGAGCTGAATACGACACTCTCGCTCAAGACGTTCTTGTTGCTGTACAGATCGAGTCTCGCGCAGGTGTCGAAAATGTAGCAAAGATTGCCGAAGTTGATGGCGTGGATGTCATCTTCATTGGTCCGTTCGATCTTTCGAAGCAAATGGGTGTGGAGCGCGGTGGTCAGGAGCATGAGGCGGCAATCCAGAAAGCACTGAATGCTGCGCACGCAGCCAACAAAAAGTGTGCCATTTTCTGTAAGTTGTTACATCTCACGCTGTCCACTCAATGGAGGCTACATCTCACGCTGCGGCTAATCATGTTCGAAGGCACCGAAGGGGCTGATGCTCTCACACGCGCCAAGCAAGGTTTTGACATGATATCTGTCAATACTGATGTCGGTGTACTCAAGAGAGGCATGGCAAATGACATCAGGACTGCCAATGGGGAGGGCCAAAAGGTGCACCACAGGCAGGGCTACTGAGATCCCCCGCCCAGACGCCATCAACCGTCATATCCGAGCCTCTTCTGTTCACCAAATATGAACAGATTCTAGCGATAGAGTTTTAAGACATATCTAGAAGCAGCGTTCAGGGTTGTTGCAACATAAAATTTCATGTCTGAAAGTGCTCATGCATGAAATTCTGACGCAGTCGCTTTAATTATGGTGAATGGTGAAGGAAGCCAAATGAGTACATCACAATTGTTGCCCTTTGGTTTTGATGAGAATCAGCAACATTCTAGCAATTTCAGCCTAGCGGTATGTGAGGACTCTTGCGGGAGATGTGCGTGAAGATGGGCGACTCATAGGGGGCTACCCACAGGTGAACCAATTCAACGAAACTTTATACTACTTGAGTTCTCAAGCCTTTATCACAGCACGTTTATGGTTGACACTCGGCATGACGGTGTCCATTTGTCATGTGATGGATTCGAGACTTAAAAGTCAAAAGAGAACGGCAAAATAAAGACCAACACAACTCGATCAAAACTCAAGACTAATAGTCAATTCGTAATAATGAGAGTACCGTTCCTCTTTTCTGTGTCTGGACAGTATTTGCCGTACACTATGAAAACTCTAATAGGAGTAAGTATCCTCCGGCATACGGATGCCGTCATTGATAGATCCTCCCTATAGAGCCAGTCAGTCAGACGTCATGTGTTCCTTAGGCCTCTAATACGTACCATAGCTCTTCCTCCATCCACCATGATACAGCCGCCGTTCATGTATCCGCCTGCCTTGGAGGAGAGCATCAGGCAAGGCCCGACAATCTCTTCCGGCAGTCCAGCGCGTCCTACAGTAAAGTCAGCAATAGAGCTAATCTAGTTGATGTGAAGCAACTCACCAGCTGTGCAACGCTTGGCCGCCGCGGTGGCAAAGTGATTCAAAGAAGCCGAAGCGCTTGACTTGTTCGTGGTGGTCATCTCACTCGGAAAGATGCCAGGAAGGACGGCGTTGACCCGTATTTTCATTCTACGATGAGGAAAAAGGTGTCAGTGATACGTCTCGCGAGGGCATTCTGTTTCTTCCGCCTAGGAGGATGATGGGAAGTTGACATACGGATGAAAGCGGCCAGCCAGGAGCTTGGACAGATGCAAGGCTTTTTACAGTCAAATTAGAGTATCGCTCTTTATGATGCACCTTCTTGAATCGGTACTCACCCGCAGCCTACCATGATGTAAGTACAATACATCACAAATTTAGGGTGTACTTACCTTGGAAGTGGCATAGGTCAGAGTCCCCATGGCTCTGTAAACATTTTGTTAACGTCGAACAGTAGGTTGCGGCATCATTGAGTACACACCGTTGATTCATGACTGCTGCCAGGGATGCAATGACAATTACACTCGGATCTGGAGATCTGCGGAGGAGTGGCACAAACCCCACGGTTGTGAAGTAGACACCGCTAATGTTGACTTGCATGGTGTTTAGAAACAGCGCTGAACCAAAACTTACGTGGGTGTCATACCGCTGTTTGTGCTGGCGAAAGAATCGCTGGACATTGTTAGCGATTCATAGCGTGCGGTGGAATGCACTCAATTGTTGTCAGTTCATACTCATCGAGACTTTTCCACAGGCCCTCTTGGACAGCATCCGCTTGAGAACTACGTCAGTGTTTGCAAGTCGGGCGAACGTTCAGTGGGAATACCATCATTAGGATCCCAGGCAGGATAAATGATCGATCCTGGGAGACCAGCGTTGTTGATGAGAACGTCGACCTGGCCATGTTCAGTGGCAGAACTCCAGTCAACAATTCGGTGTTACTCTTCTTACATGTTTCTCTTTGTGTTCAATCTGTTCCACCAGTTGGGCACATCCATGCTTTGTCCCGACATCCCCAGGAATTCTACGTTTTGATTAGTTTTTGGATCTGGAAGGTAGTCGACCAGCGCTGAACTGGCGTTTCTCACGGAATCACTTGGCCGCCTTCAGAGGCTCTGCCCTCTATTTCCTTCGCAGCACGATTCAGCACCTCAGCACGCCGACCAGTGATGTAAACCTTCGCGCCATTTTGAGCAAAGCCTTCAGCAAGTGCTGCCCGTGCTGGTCAGTTTAGTTCATCGACCATCATGAAGCCACAAACCTTTTCCAAGGCCAGAACCTCCGCCAGTAATCACGACAACCTTGTCTTTGACACTGAATATGTTCTCGATGTGAAACGCCATGGCGACCTGGTAAGCGGATAAAGAGCAACGGTGGCAGCGGTTTGTCGAAAAAATGCTCTTGTAGCGGGTGAGATACTTCCGTCTAGAGGGGAACAGGGCATTAGATGCTACTGAACACCTTAAAATCAAGCCTGATTTTCGCATGGCCAGCGGCCTTACGCCGGGAATGAGACACTGTTGGGCCGTGGTTCACTGGGTTTAACCGCGGACGCTGGCTTTAGTTTAACCGGCCCTCTGGGGCTTGGTGAAGGCCCGCTTTAGGTCGCGAAACTCCAAGCCGTCACTGAAATTTAACCGAATGATCGGAGGTGTCCCTGTGCAATGGCCGATTTAAAGGACAGTGGGAAACTGATAGTGACATATGATGTGCTCGTTGAGTGTAATCTGACTGGGCACGGTGACAATCTGCCTCCCTGCAAGTCTTTCACTTTCGTCCAAACCGCTCCAGGTTACTTGGAAAACATGGGGTCTCAAATTGCGAATGACGCGCGTCCGACTTACACAATCCTCCACGCCGATGGACTCTACCCTGTAAGTTGGTGTTTGACCTCACATTTGGCAGCCGCTAAAGCTCAAAAAACAGGACGACAACCTGGAGCAAGAGATTTTCAGGTCGAAAGATCAATCTTACACTGTGAACTATCATCAAGGGCATCTTTCGCCTGCAGGAGTGCCGACTTACAAACCATGGTCAACTATCGACAAGAGCCTTCGCGATAAGGTCGATGGAATTTCAATACTGAAGCCAGATTTCACCGCTGCAGATCTGGAATTATTCCCCAATCTCAAATTGTGAGTTCTCCGGCAAGTGCTTTCAACTGGATATGAGACAGGTCTGACGCGAGAATCCTGGGGACTCAGGCTCGTTCGCATGGGCGTCGGCTATGACAAGGTGGATCGCATTGCCCTCGACAAACGAGGCGTGGTGCTTTGCAACATTCCAGGTGAGAATTGAATTCGGCAGTACCTTTGAGCACTGGATCTGACATGCACAGATTATGGGACGGGTGAAATTGCTGATCATGCAATGGCACTCGCGCTGTCCCTTCGTCGCGGTGTAATCCACCACCATGATCTTCAACGGGGGAATCCGCCTGCAGCTTGGAGCCCCATCGACACTCCCCTCATCTCCAGGATCCAGAACGCCACCTTCGGCATTCTGGGACTTGGACTGATCGGCACCGCAGTTGCTCTCCGGGCAAAGGCATTTGGTTGGAAAGTCCTTGCCTATGATCCTTTTGCGCCAAATGGAATCGACAAGGCCTTAGGCATAGATCGGACTCGCGATATCAATGAGCTCTTCCGGAGGAGCTCCACGATTAGCGTGCATTGCCCAGCCACTCCCCAAACCATCAACCTCGTGAACTACCAGTTGCTCAGTCTCATGCCCAGGGGCGGATTGCTGATCAACACCGCCAGAGGCGAGGTTGTCAATCTCGACGACGTAGAGCGATGTCTGAGAGAAAACATCCTCGGCGGCGTGGGTTTGGACGTGGTTCCAGACGAGCCAATTCCGGCGGAGGGTCCCATTCACTCTCTTCTACAGGCGTATCGCAACCATGAACCATGGCTTGTCGGACGAATGGTGGTGACGCCACACAGCGCTTACCAGAGTCCGGAAAGTTTGCTGGACATCAGGATCAAGGCTGCCGAGGTGATGCGGGACAATCTGATCGACAAGCTCAATGTCAATATTATCTCGCTGAGAGAGGTCTAGGAATTAGAGCTAGGCTGGCGAACGCGCAGTAGAATTGACATTATTCTTCAAACATAAGACCCCGGAACAACAATCTAGCTTTGTATTATGCTGTATTGAATGAAATATGTCTTGGGGATCCCAGATTGAAAGAATTCAGACATTGAGGTCGGCCATGGATGTATTATGTGCCTCATTTGCTGCCATTTCAATCTGTCAATCAAAGCATCGATTCTTCCGAGTCGAGATTCGCGACTCAATATTTTGACGAAGACCCTTTGGAAGATGTATTTGCCTGTACGCTCTTGTATGCGGGTAATGGTTGGGAAAGATCAACGGCAGCTGCGAACTTTTCACGAAGCTGACTTTTCGATGGCTTCAGTGAGACATACGTAGTAGCCTACTGTCCGAATGTGTTCACAAACTAATCCTTAGGCGTTCATCTCTGCCCATGCTCTTTCCCACGAGAAAATGGCCATGCATCTGAGTCCACAGATCCGGGGGACATTGCACCAGAGAGAAAACGCATGAGATCACTGCCTGCGCTCGGTATGTGATTTGGCGACTTCTCGTTACAGTGGCGGACGCATCAGAGGCCGCGGAGCAACGAGTCTTGCTGTTAAATCGCCGGCTAAATCTTTTTTTTGTGTTGAATTTCGGTTAAACCTGCTAAACCTGCTAAACCTGCTAAACTCGACCCACCATTTCCAAGCCGGTTGTCATCACGCCACTAACACTAGGCGAGAGAACGGGTGTCCTAGCGTGAATGCATGTGTATCAAATCGCTAATGGATTGATCAAGGTCTTTCTATCATTTTAAAATGTGGAAATGCAGCACGAGTATATTTTGGATTTAGAGACATTGCCGTTCCGCAGCTCATAGATTGCTGAATCTTGTGCATCAAGCCCGTTTCCGTTGTCCCCACTAGACCTAACACCATGTCCGCTACCGAAGTCCTCGTTTCTACCGCGACATTGTCGTCGACTGCCTGTCTTGACAACAGCCCGAATTCTCAGGTATGCGAGCCTTCCACGTCCTCGGTCGAAAATCCCCGCACATAAGCAAGCTATGTCCACTTTGAAGACGGCCATTCTAAGCATCGTACAGGACCTGGAATGGCTCGAGACACTCCGGACGAAGGGCTGGACCATTGTTCCAGAGACCATCCCTAAGAACAAGGCCTTGAAATACGCTGATAAGGCCTACTCCTGGCTGGAGGATTGGGGTTACGGATTCAACAGAGCGGACCCCGCCACAAGAGGGCCCGCCCACTTGCCCTTCACGCACCGTGCTGGTATCTTCAACCGGTATGTTCGTTTGCTTTGATGTTCAGCCATTCACAATCTCGCTGACAAGTCCATCATGGAATTAGCTTCGGAGTAGCCCATGAGCAGTTTATGTGGGACTTGAAGTCGGAACCGAGTCTCATTGACAAGTTCGCGCGTGTTTGGGGTACGGATGAGTTGCTCGTGTCCTACGGTAAGATAACTATTACGTTCTCTGTCGCTGCATTTCCCAATCTAACGTTTCATGGACTTAGACGGTATCAATCTCTCACTGCCCGTCTCCGAGCGGCCAAAGACCGATCCCATCTTCGCACCATGGTCGCACGTGGACCAATCCCCTCTACGAACCGGACTACAGTGTGTGCAGGGCATTCTGAACCTGCTTCCTAACGGGCCGGATGATGGCGGCCTCATGGTCTTGGAAGGTTCCAGCGAGTACTATGCGGAGCTGTGGGAGCACTTCGATCACAAGAAGGGCGAAAATGGCTGGAATACCTGGGAGCAGCAGTTCCTGGACGAGGAAATGTGCTCCTGGCTTGAATCGAAGGGATGCAAGTGGGTGAAGGTTTGTTGCGAGCCGGGTGACCTTCTCCTCTGGGACTCGGTGAGTTGTTCCTTTGCTCTACATCCCAAAACTTTCATGGGCTGCAGTTACTGACCATGAGTCTGCCAAATAGCGAACGGTTCATTATGGCGCTGCTCCATCTTCAACTAACGACAGATTTGCTGCATGTAAGTTTGAGGCATCACCAGGGGCTCGGTGTCACGATACATTTGCTAACACAATGGTTTAAGACGTTTGCTACAAGCCTGCTTCTATGGTCTCCGACGAAGCCAAGGAGAAGCGAAAGGAGGCCTGGAAGAATAAGGACTGCACCGCCCATGATCCTTCCATCATTCGCCTTACCCCCCGACTTCCCCCGGACACTCATCATAGCTACCAGCAAGCCGTCGAGAGACCTCTTCAGGGGCCTGTTCTCACGCTTCGAGGAAAACAGCTTGCCGGCCTTGCATCATACTAGGCACGATTATACAGATTACAAGGATATGACACAATCGCTACAAGATGAGCCGGTGGATTTGGTTGGCACGTAGTAATTAGCTTAGATCGACACCATGTTGTCCTTCCTGTCATTTACAATGGAAAATAGCCCAGTCTTCCGTTTCAATGGAATTTCCTTGACGAACTCGCTGATAGTCGCATGAAGATTCAAGTTAATACAATGCTTTTTCTTGAGGTTGTCATGATTGTCAGATGTCCTGGTCATTGAGGATTGGATCAAGTCAAACGACCTTCAACTGGCTGGTCGCAGAGGCATACCGGCTAGAAAACACATCTTCGATCACGCACCGCCGTTTCGGATTCAGCAAAAGTTTCAATCTGGAAATGTTTTGACTGCACCAAAATTACTGAGAAGCTTTATGCAGAACTCGGATAAGCATATGAATTGTAGAAGGACGGGCAGTCATCGATGTCAAGGGAGCCAGCTGTTTCTCTCGGTAAGAAGCCCATTACGTAACCGTCAGTAAGCGGGTCCGTCTCATATTTCCCCAAGAACCCCAGGTTAAGTCCCCGACTTCCCCTCATGTTTCTTTCCCTGGCATCGTCTCCGCTCGACCCCATCTCAAATATCACCACCATTTTATACTTCTTGTGTCATGCCTGCCATGCAGGCACTCGCAGGAGACGTAGAACGAGCCAGGTCCTCTGCCCTCCAGGAGCTCTCGAGTCGACCGAAGCGCAAACGGAATTCTGTCAGTCTCCCGGAATACTTCTCGAGGGTTTTGATGATCCTAATCCATCAGTGTAGCGTGCCTGTGATCGATGTCACAAGAATGCTTCGAAGGTATGCTCCCCCTCGAGTAACACAGGGTTTCATCTTAACCTCATGAGTTAGTGTTCTCCAGGAGTAGAAGGCATTACATGCGTTCGCTGTACCGAGATCGGTTCCGAGTGCACATACACCAGGCCCAAAAAGCGACGCGGTGTAAGCCTCTTAGATAGCAGTACAAACTAGTAGTACTGACCTTTCAATATTTAGCCATCATCGAAGAAGTCCAGGCCTGCCGATGATGATGCCCAAAGTGTCGAGACTATTCGCTTATCGCCAGAAGACGCTCCCGCTGTGCTCACCCCAGAAGATGAAGACATCAGGAACGAAACGCGGAACCTTGCAGACAACGACGGAGATTCCTCCTCACAATTTCGAACCACACTCGAGCATGAAGTTATCGAAGGACTCGTAGATGTGTTCTACTACGTTGGATATCCTCTGTGCGTGCAGCGTCTCAATCCTGCAGGATATCTCATTGGTTAAACACTCAACTGACTTACCCACGCCAGGCGGCCATATTTCCACTGGCCAACTTTCCGGTCGCAAGTGGAGCAAAAGAAGTATGAATCTGAATGGGGTGTGTTCATTGTGACCATGGCGGTCTGCTGCTTCGCAGCTGGGCGCCTGAATGACGGAATTTCAATACCCTCAGGTCTCCACAATCTGCGCGCTGAAGCTAGCTTGAAGTCCACCGAATGCTACGACGCGGCCATGAAGGTCATACCAAAAGAGCTCACAGAAGTTACTGATTGGTACTCGTTGATGAAAGCAAAGTCGTTGTTGGCTTCGGCGTGTCTTCATAATGAGCAACTCAAAAAGGCGTTATTCCATGGAGGAGACTATGTCTCCTTGTCGGTGAGCCGCGGTTTCCATGATGAAGCCAATTGGCCCGAGGACCTGAACGAATGTGAGAAGCAAGAGCGAAGACGTCTGGTAAGCATCGTCCCGGAGTACCATCTCCCAATAAGGCCAGAGATTTTAACACTGACCTGTTCCACCAAGTTCTGGGGTTCTTATCAGCATGACCAACACTTGGCCAAAATGTTCGGCTTCATCTCTAGACACAGAGAAGCCAAAGCGGCTGTACAATACCCCTCTGAGGTATATGACGACGCAGATATCACACCGAACGGGATACAGCAAAGGCCAGCGGAAGCCACATCATTTCTCCAGGGCTGGAACTTTTGCACGGATCTTTACCGTATTCTGGAGCAGATTGATGCATGCAGCAGGTTCGATAGACAAACATCAGTTGACAGCCCGGGGGGCAAAGTCACAGCCTTCCTTGCTTGTCGTCAGTCGCCAAAGGTCTTGGCAGCAGACAGCCTTCGACTTCTAGCCCAACTGTACGAAGGCCTTCCTGATGATCTCAAGCGTATCAAAGCCATCACAGGAGACCCCCAGAAGGATAGACTGGGCTTCATTGGTATGGATCCCACTGCTTTACGCACCAGATGCCCACTTGTAGATGCTAATACATGGTGGAAATCTCTCGCAGCTTCCAACATTTTGCTTACTCTTCAGACGCTAAGGATGGTACTTGTGGGGAGCGAAAAGCCAAGCGTACACTTGCATTGCGCCATTGCAACCGAGCTTCTCGACGAAATAAGCATGATACCTCTGGCGTTCTTTCACGCATCAAGCACAGTAACCGTAAGTCCTCCTCATTAAGTAGGAAAAGGCCCGAAAGGAATCTGACGCCAGTCTAGCTACATCATCTGGCCCAAGTTGGTCACATGCTCGCCGGTGTGATTCAACAGCCTGTGTCTGCGTGGACCTACTTGCACGTCAGAAACATACTTCTCGTCCTGGCGGAGTTTCTTGAGAGAGTCGAAACAACTCGATCTTCGTCGCCCGGACTGGCTGCAAAGCTTCGTGTCCAGATGCGTCGAATCGACAAATGCATGCAACAACTATCCCAAAGAAACCCTGAAGGAGGCCTTTCTATGATAGGGCGGACGCTTCTATCTGAGCGCTCCAACATTCTTCAAATGAATCTGCCGGATAACGTAGAAGTAAGTCTGTTGTCGTATATATCGTGATTGTATCCTTTCAATTCTCATTCTATGGGTGTGGTTCTGACCGGACATCTTACAGTCTCCGACTTCCAATCTGGACTTAACAGGCATTTCTGGGGAAAGGCCAGAGACACTGTCCCCGGGCCGAGTCGATGCTTCGTTCTTGCAAAATTTACAGACTCCTTTCAACCAGCAAGGCGAGCCACTGTCTTATTCAATGGGTCAAACGCTCACCGACATGCCGGGGGCTCCCTTGACAAATGGATTCGATCTCTTGGCGTCAAGTTTAGCCATGAATCCACAACACGATTTGAGCCTTTTGAATACTGCTCAGTATACACTTCCAAACGATTTGTTCAGCAACTGGCCGCTTTACCTTGGGCCAGGCGACATCTGAACCCGCACAAATCTCCCAGTTCGGACTGCTAGACGTACCTCGTTTGGGTTACCTGGGCTAACGTATCATACTGACGGTATGGGTACATTACTTCGGCCAATTTTGAGATCCATAGGAACATGCAGCAGATTATTTACCGTTCAGACCCCGGTACGAGATGCATCCGGCTTGTAAAAGTACTTTTAGTCAGTAAGGCGCAAGTTCTCGTTCTATCCAATCCCAAAGTTCATCTGCCAATTCGCTATCTGTAGCAAGTTGGCTTGCTTTACCTCCCACCCCCACAGGCGCATAATACTCCCCCGATACTACTGAGGCTGATACAGAGGCCCATAGCTGATTGTGAGCACCCTGCTCAACGGTCGATGCAAAGATCCTCACCACGGGAAGCAAGATGGTGCCGGCAATGCGGAGCAGTAGGCATGAATCGAGCCATGTACTTGCCAGGTTGGTGTCCACGTTACCGGGTGTAACAGATGAGACCGTGAGCTGAGGATCATGCCGCGCTAAGCTTCGTGCGAAAAGAGCATTTGCTAATTTGATCTGTCCATAGCGTGTCCGAGTGCTATATTCAATGGCCACCGACTTCAATGAATCAAAATTGATGCCGCCTTCTGGTACCATATTGTGGGCGTGAGAAGAGAGCACAACTACACGCACGTCTGCCTCGGACTTCGCCGCTGTCTCCACCAGAAGAGGCAAAAGAAGCTTTGTCAGAAGTGCGTGCCCGACATGGTTTGTGCCGAATTAGATCTCATAGCCTTCTTCTGTGAGGCCGGGAGGAACAGCTATAATGCCGGCATTAGCGCCCACCCTAAGGCAATTAATTAAGTTTGAGGCTTAAACTTAACTTAATTGCTATATTACTATACTATACTTAATTAATTACTAATTACTTATAAATACTTACTAAGTAAAGCTATTTAGACCTACTTAGTAGTAAAATTATACCCCTCTTATACTATTACTTTATATATTATAGTATTTCTAGCTTTTCTACTTTTATTATTAACTTCTATAAAGTTTAAATAAAAAATATAATACTAAATACTTTCTTATAGTTAGATAACTATAAAGATATTATTAATATACTTAATATTAATTTATTTAGGTAAAGATATTTTTTTTTATAAATAAACTATTAATTAATAAGATTATAGTTTATTTACTTTTATAAACTTAAGTATTTCTCTAATTTATTTAGCTTTTTATTATTATTTTCTCTCTTAAGTATAATAACTTTTATTTAAACTTACTATTTAAAGTTATTTAGATTATAAAGTTCTAAGTATTAGTTTATATTTCTTATATTTTCTCTTTTTTTAAAAAGATATTATTAATTAAAATATCTCTTTAGAACTAACTTAATATTAGATATTATATTTTATTAATAAAAAGATTATTAGTTTTTTTTTAAGTATTTTATATTAAAACTAAAATAAAGAAATAATATAGTAATATATAAAAATAACTTCTCTATTAAAATATAATATTTATCTAATTTCTTCTATTTATTATTAATAGAAATCCTTAAATATTATTAGTTATTACTATTTATCTCTTCTAAATTAGAGATATTATTAATATATTTATAATAAGTATAAATAAATAAAAAGTTTTTATTAAATTATTTCTAAAAAGTTTATAATTTTTTTAATTTAAGATCTTAAGAATCCTTACTATTAATATTATTATAAAAGGTTTTCTAATTTTTAAAATAACTTAGAAAATATTTTATTATAATAATTACTTTTTAAAGTTTACTATATAAACTATTTTATTTAAAACTTTATATTTAAAATATAAGTTTCTAAATAAGTTTTAAAATTATTATAATTTCTATTAACTATAGCTAGTTATTAGAAATTAAGATATCTTAAACTAATATAAGATCTTTAATACTTTAAAAAGAATAAAAACTATTTATTTTATTTTTAAAATAAATTATATACTTAATTATAAAATATATAGAGTTCTATTTTATAATATTATTTTAGATTAATTTAATTTCTCTAAATATCTACTAAAAGAGAAGAATATTATTAAATTAACTAAGTCTTTTTAATATCTTATAAAATAGATTTTTAAACTTCTATATATATTATAGTAAAATTCTTATAAACTTTATAATATTATAAAGTTTATTAATAAAATTAATTTTTTATTAATACTTAAAGTTAGTTTTATTTTATTATAAAGGAATATATATATCTAACTATCTCTTAAAACTTTTAGAGTTTTTATTAAATAAAAAAGTTTTTAATATAAAGCTAAAAATATATTTAAAATAATAAATCTTTTAAATTTAAATATTTTATTTCTTTTTTATAAAAAAGTTAAATTAAAAAATTAAACTTATTATATAAATATTATTTAAGCTTATATTATTAGAGATTAAAGTTCTTATTTAGTTTATAATATTTTAGTTTTAAATAACTTCTTTAAAAATATTTATAAAGTTAATATTATTATAAGCTTTAAATTACTTCTTTATAGTAATTAAATATACTTAAGAACCTTTCTCTTTAATAATAAAGTATATAATAATACTTATAATAATATATTAGTTTAAAGAAATCTATAGATTAAAATTTAAATAAATTTTAGAGTTAATATATAAAAGTTCTTATTATATAACTTCTTTTTAATATTTCTAAATACTTTTAAGTATATAAACTATTAAAATAGTAAATTATAATAATATTTATAGTTTTATATTAATATTAGAGATTATACTCTAAAAAATAAAGTTTTTATAGATATTAAAAACAAAGTTAATATTAATAATAAAATAAATAGTAACTTTTTAGATATTTTTAGTATAAATTTTTATTAAACTAATAAAATCTAAATATTATCTTTTATATAAAATATTATTAGGTTTTTTAGAACTTTTTAAGCTAATAAATAATACTTTAATCTCTTTAGTATAGTTTTTTTTAAAGTATTTTAAAATAGATATAATTATTTTAATATAAAAAATAATCTATTTATTTTTAAAATTATAATAATAATAAGCTTAATAATTAGCTTTTAGTTAATTATTTAGCTAATAATAAATAAGAAACTAACTATAACTTCTTATTTAGCTTATCTTCTTTTTTATATTCTTTTTTTAAAGTTTTAACTTTTATATATATATTTTATTATTTATTATAATTTTAAAGAAGTTTTTAAATAAAAAATAGTTAAATAAGAAGTAGTTTTTACTTTACTTAAGCTATAATAAAATAGATTTATATTTTAAAAGTTAGCTAAAAATATTTAGAAGAAAAGTTAAAATTAAATAGAGGATTACTAATATAATAAATATTTAATATAAAATAAATAAAATAAAAAGAAAAATAAACTTAATAATATCTTTATATTTAAAAAATATTAATAAATAATAGAAATAGAGGATAATAGTAATAAAATAATAAATTTAATATAAATCTCTAAAAGATCTTAAAAATTAGTTTTTAACTTTTTTAAAAAACTTAGCTATTACTTCTATTTTATAAAACTTAGAGAATATTATAATTATACTAAATTTAGTATAATAATATTAGTTTAAAAAAAAAAAAAGAGAAACTAAATAAGTAAAAAGAAGTAATTTATATTTTACTAAAAAGGTTTATTAGAAGTAGAGAGTAGATAAAGAAAAGTAGGGATATTTAGTAATAGAATATTTATTTAATCTATATTATAATCCCTATTAAAAGAGTTAAAGTAATTAATTAAGTTTAAGGGTTAAACTTAACTTAATTAACTAGTAATAGCCTTAAACTTAATTAATTAATTAATTAAACTTAATAAGTTTACTTGCCTTGCGGTGGGCGCTGGCCAGCATTGAGCATGAGAATATCCAGACGCTTAGCAGTGAATGAGAATGTTGCGACTGCTTCCTTGATAGATTTGACGGAGGATAGGTCCAGTTTGAGAAGAATGATCGGCACCCCAGGCACTGTGCTACGTATCTCAGTGGCTACTGCTTGCGCTTTGACGAGGTCGCGGGCTGCCAGCCAGATCTGCGCTGGATCGTGTCGGGCCAAGTCAATGATGGATTGCTTTCCAAGGCCGGTATTACCGCCCGTGACGAAGATGGTCTTTCCACATAGCGACGGAATGTCTGCAGCGGGGTTGAAAGATGGTGGCATTGTGGATGAGGTGGAACTGTAATTCTGTCGAGAGAAGAAGCAGCATTCGGAGGGCGCAAGCCAACAACTAAATACCGAAATCTTTTCTCAGAGATGAACGACCACATTGGCAAAAGATAGAAGGAGGAAACGATGGTGTAGTGATAAAACAGAAAGAAGATCCAATTTCCCATCCCAATGTCATCGAGGATACTCTACAACGGACTTTAACCTGGCCCTAAGTCCGCCACCTAGCTCTCAATTGTCTCCGAATATTCGGCCGAAACTCTTCCTTGTCGGTCTCCTTAAGCTATCCGAGACCGAAACCGAAAGCAAATTCGAAACTTGTTGTATGATTGAATGCACACGACGGAGGCCGCTAAATGGTATGCAAAACGACAGGTCTATCCCAAGCGAGTTCCACTGGACGCTCTCTTTGATTACATTTGCATTACAGAGTACACGTCCGGTAGCCCTTACAGTAAGGATAAGTAGATTTATCTAGGCTAAGCATATATTTAGAGGTATTAAGCCTCATAGTAACGCCATGTCTCTTGAAATAAGAATCATGTTCCTAGTGCATTGGCATACCGGATGGATAAGCTCCTGGTAGATTTCTAGAACATCAATTCTCATCAACCAACAGCATGTCATCTGAAAGCTCAAAAGGGGTTCCTAGTAATGATTATTCAGTAACCTGGAAAGTACCTTGGGCTAAGTTCAACGTTCCCCGGCCCACAGAGACCGTATGTCCGCACGTCTGCATGTCCGCATGTTGTCCGCATGTCGTCCGCATCTCCGCATCTCCGCATGTTCACTCGTCCGCAGATCAGGATGGCGTCTTCGCACTCACGACATAATCCGTCACTATTAGAAGGTAATCATCCTCAGATGCGTTTAATCATGATTGCTGTATTCATCAATCCTACTGCCCTCAGTAACAAACGCACAGAATGAATGTCCCTGGGCTTAAAACCTACCACAAGGAGTCTTACGCAGCCATTTCTCCATGGTTGCCAGAGCTAAGTCAACAGGAAAACAACATACTCATCACAGGTGGAAGCGAAGGCATCGGCTTCGCTATTGCGAAGGCCTTCATTGAAGCGTCTGCCAAGGAACTGATCGTTGTGAGTCGTAGTGAGGAGAAAATCAACCACGCGGTGATTCAACTCACAAGACACGCATCAGAGGTGAACCCGAGGTCTCCCACTATGGTCATTGGTCGAATCTGCGATGTGTCAAGCTTGAGTTCAACCGACTCACTGTGGACTGGCCTTCAGAGAGAAGGCAAATATGTGGATGTACTGATATTAAATGCCGCCGGAGTTGGTGCCATTAAATCGCTCCTCGATATGGGCAGGGATGGCGTATTAAACGAGTTCAACTTCAACTTCCGCTCACCCTTGGACTTCGCTGAGCGATTCTACAAGCAAAGCATACCTCTCAAGACGAGCAAGCGAAAAGTACGTACTTTTATATATTCTTACTTCTTGTTGGCTTTTTCTTTTCTTTTTCTTTTGCGCGCATATAGAGATTGTAGACTTACCCGCTGTCTTACTAGGTTCTTGTCGCGCTCTCAACCCTCGCCATCTATTTGTGGAACACTGTTGCAAGCCGTCCTGCGTACGGACCGTCCAAGAGCGCTGGCACCTTGATTCTTCAGCAGTTTGCCCGGGATATTAAGCCGGATCAAATGCAGATATCCATTGTCCACCCTGGGGCTATCTGGACGGACGGAATGGCCAGATCTGGCGCAAATGCTACTACATACCGATACGATGATAGTAAGTCTCGATGAGGCCATGAATTCTCTATCTCACAGTGGTTGACCTATAGCTCGCAGTCGATTTGCCTGCACATTTCGTCCTTTGGGCCGCTAGCCGTCAGGCGGAATTTCTTCATGGTCGTTTCATTTGGGCAAACTGGGATGTTGACGAGCTCAGAGGCGAAGCATTTAGGAACGCACTTGAGGATAACCCAAACTTTTTAACAGTCGGAGTTGAGGGTTTGTCTGAGACAAAGAACTTGCCTGTCGTTTGAGGTTAGGGTCATGATTGCAAATGATTGGGATGAGTATTGGGTTAGTCACCGCTCAGATTCTAGTACGAAATGTACAAAGCTACAAACTTCCTCTGGTAACAGCCACGAGTCAACCCGAGGGGCGCTGCATCGAAGAAAGCTCAATTATGAACAGCCGCACTCTGCAGGTCTGCTCAGCTGAGATACAACAGGACAAATGAACCTTATCCCATCCGATACAGGGAGGTGTGGGACATGCATTGCAAAGAGACTGGGGTTTCGTAGCAACGTAGCTGTCATCTCCTACCAGCCCACAACATAGACTTTCGATCTAGCCGTCTTATGTCTACCAACTGTACCTAGTAGCCGCTCAAGTCTCAACTTTCCAGAACTTGTAGTTGAACCACTCCAATCTGCATCGCGCAGAACATGTCATGATGAACTTTTTGCAATGTAGTGTTAGGGTAACCTGAAGCACTTGTCATCCGATGTCTTTGTTCTCAAAGACGGATAAGTGTATGTACCGCTGAAAAGTCTTCAACAAAACGTTTATCTACTTTCTTTCCGGTTAATTATGTCCTATTTATTATCAAATGAACATTCGGTAATGCCACATTATCTTGGCAGTAATCTAAAGACATTGACAGTCGTTGCTAGTCGGTGGGTACGGGCGAGTCGGAACGTGTCGTCCCCGTTTTTCTCGGAACCGGTTCAACCAATGTGGCAACTTTCTACCGAACTCTTATGTCTCCGACGACGATTTAAAGCATTCTCGAATAACTCGCCGGATGTCAGAAGTGTATAAAGCTCAGCTTTAAGACGTCCCGGGTTGATAGATCTGCTCAGAGTACAGGTCATCAACTCACTCATTAGCAATACCATCTTCTCCCAACTTTTTACTTCAACACCATCCGGACTCTTTGCTCAAGTTGGGACACACGAGTTCTTCAATACGATCATTCTTCAAAATGCGTGTCATTGCTCTTGTTACTGCTGCGCTGGCTTTTGCCATGCCTATCTCCGTGAGTATTTTTCTTCAGCATACACGTCAGCGACGGAATCGGGATATGGATAACCAAATCTGACAACAACTAGGCTGGTGTTTGCGCCGCTTTCGGCGTGTGCTCTCAGAACGGAGAGGTTCACAGCTGCACTTCTGGTAGCTGTGTAGGAAAGGTTGGAACCGAATGCACCGTATCACTCGCGGGTCCTGTTCTCTGCCCTCTCTAGTATCCGATATTTACTCAAAGGAAGGTGGTCAGGATACATTTTTCCAGGTCAATTGCGATTCAGCAGAGGTCTCGCCAATGTTGGATGTAGATTAATCACTGTCAAGCAAACTTGTTACTGTTGAAGAGCTTTCGAGACTCACGATGCACGTGCACGTATTGATCTTTGAAGAAAATAAGAGTGTGCCTTCAGGTGGCAGACTGTCGTAAGCAGTCAGGCAGTGCCGCTACACCATGCCGATGGCTTTTTGACAGAGTCACTCTGCTCTCGGGATGATCTTGCCAATCAATCAAAAACAGGGCGACGAATTGCAATGTGCCTGATGGTTGCCTTAAAGAATTGAACGCTCCATGGAGGCGGGGTAAAAGAATTGAAAGCTCGAGTGCCGTCTATTGGGTCCGGCACTCACTCAAACACAGGTACATACTACAAGATTCGGAGTCGCCGATGCCAATCGCGTCTCAGTCCTACTATCATGTGCTGTGAGACATCGAGACACCGATCCACCTAGGGAATTGCCACGCTTTCCAATCGACCGGCCAGTTCTGCTTTTTCACCTGCGTTGGTGTTTCCGTATCGCCGCCTATACGCTAGATATATCCCGCCGTAGTATCGTGGACGACAATTATTCCATGATCGGATTTACATGACACTAGTGTGCTGCACAGAACTTTCCGAGCGGTAGTAGTTGAGTAAGTGTGTACCTAGTGACAGTGGAGCCTCCATGTCGTTCTCCCTCTCCTTTTGCTGCATAGGAATCACCCCGAGTCAAAATAGCACGCTCCCTTTGTGTCAACCTCACCAATGTCAAAATCAAATTCTACACACGGCAGCGGATAAGGCGTTACATTTTGCTTGGTAAAGTCTAGAAAAAGAAAATGTTTGGTATTCCATCCAAGTTTGTGACAATCTGCATATCTCATGGTTTCTGACGATGGAGCATGAATTGGCTGAGAGGAAAAGTTACGCTCAGCCCACATGCTTGCCTCAGAACGCCTGCGCGGCTTAGCCTTAGAAAGAGCTGTGGCTCGGTCAGTGATCTTTGCGATCTCCTACGCAATGGCTTTGGCGGCAGCCACACCCTCAGCAGTTCATTGGTTCTGATGGTGTCTTGGTCATATCGCCTGCATGCCGCCACTATCAGCGGGCAGTGAGACCCCTCCAACTCAGGTGCTATGAAGGGTGAATTTGAGTGCCACATACCGGCAGCCTATGGATCTGTGAGATCCATAGGCTCCAGGACTAGGTAGTTTCGGGGGCTCGCCAATATAAAGTGACCCCTTGGCGCCCTGCGTCTTCTCGAGGCATTTCCATCGGCAGTCACCTCAATCTTCGAAGGGCATTCAGTAAACCCTCAGAACACATTTTCATCCCATGGCCACTAGGGACATTGAACTGGTATCCAGCCTGGATGTCATCATTCCTAACGGCACTTCAGTCTTCGGATATGACGTCTCGAAAATATGGCTTCAGTGGGAGGGGGCATACTTGACACAAATCGCCAACACCGTCAACAACACAGATAGCCCGGCAAAGCTCATCACAAATGGGTGCAACGTGTCCGAGTCCACGACCCTTGATTGCGCCAAGGCGTGTCGTGACATAACAACAATGTTCGAAACCCCAGCAACACTATGGAACTGCGTAACATTGGCGACCTTGTCCGTTCTTACAAGAAAGAATCACCACATAGATAACGGAACGCAGAATATCAACAAAGCCCACGCAATCGAAGCAAACAGGATTCTCAACTTCGGAGATCTTAACAATTTTGACTTCCCGTTCGCAAATTACCGACCTTGTGCCCTGGAATCCTGCATCCTCTTCGGCGGATGTGAGGCCGACATCATCCAGTTCTTAACAACCCAAATCAATAACTCCAGGATCGATGAATTGGCTTCCATCATGAGTGCATACTACTGCACGTCTGCTCAACCGGGGATTGATTCAGACATTGCAGGACCCGGGGTAAGTCTCTCGTTGCCTTCGTACGCGGCGTTAAGTTCTTTCATTTTTTCCAGTATCCCAATCCGGCCATCCGATCTCACGGAGCACCTGCTGATGGCTTGATCTTAGATTATCATTGCGTATTTCATCCAATTTGGCCTTGTTTTGTTCTTTGCCGTTTCCTACACTATCATCGCAGACTGGATGATAATTCCGGCGCCAAAAATAGACCTATCAGAAGAAGGAGCCTCAAAACCGGGCTTTTCCAGGGTTATCAAGGCTTCCATCATCGATCTCCAGGAGACACAAGCCTCGTTTCTGGTGACCATCGCTAGTGCTGCCATCGCAACATTCCTTGGGAAGAAAGGAACCGGTCTGGAGAACATCCGTACTGTGGCGTCCTGGTTCACCAATGACACTGCTATGAAGGGCCTGGTTACGGCTGGGTCATACCCCCTTCTGTTGATTCAATTGGCCCTCCATGCAGGAGGAATACGAGGGTGGTATACTCTATTGTTCGTCATTGCCAACGGCATACTTGTGTACGTCTTGCATCTGTCGAAAAGCATGGACCCCGGGTCTTTGCTACCCCATTTTCAGGATGCCGCTCGAGACTTGACGAGCTGCGGAAAGCATGCCGGGCCGAGGACATTTTGCCGAAAGGCTCTAGCAGACGCCAGTTCTCAGTCTTCCAACAAACAACAAAATTATCTTTTCGAAGTCAACTCTGGAGTTCCGTATCCTGTATACGCACTCTCTGCGATTCTCGTTCTTGACTGGGCTGCGCATACCATTTACCACAAACGTCAATCTATATACGCACCATTGAAATTGGCCGTGGCCCCATTCAAACACGCAACCGTCATTGCCTCGGATCTTCTGGGCCATCAATACAATTTTCAGAGCTCGATTCAACGCGTACGATATACTATGAAGGCTGCGTATCGAGGATTCTGGGCGTTTCTGGAGCTTGCGACAGCTGGTCTGTGCGTGCTAGCCGTCATAGAAGCAAAGCTGTTCTGGAACCTTTTGATAAGAGACTCCGACGGTGACCTGAGTATCACCAAATGGCCTTTCGGCCAGTTGATAGCCGTTGCAGTCTGGTTTCCTCTCGTTCTAAAATTTCTTTCTCTACTTATCCGTAAGCTATCTCGTTTCTAATCCATAGCTTTTCAAAGAAACAAGCCAGGCTGACACAGATTTCAGAGGATATATACTTTCCCCCTGGCGTATTGGACAGTTCTCGAGTGCCCGAGATGGCCTCGTGGCGTAACATACGCAACTATGTAGAGGTACTTGCGGCGAGAGCGAAATCTTTTTCGAGACCAAACGGAAGAGACGAAGAAAATTCGGATACGGAAATGGCCCTTTTGCGCAACAACGCGGCGTAGAGCAAGCTCTGTGTTTCCGCGTACACTGGCTTAGGCTTACGACATCACCTCATTATTGGTATTGACGACGAGTTAAGATTGAAACTTTGCGTTTTAACGATTTCCTTTCCAGGCGGTTCCTATCTTTTAGGCACGAAATATATGATTAGCTGATGTTTAAGCCTGCCTTACGTGTATGCAGCCCGACGACTGTTTAAGTTGTCGCTGATACATACATAACCTCGCATAGATGCACAGACTAGGCCGGGGATGTGGCACATGCCGACCAGTCTGGGGGGTCAGGATGACCTTGGCTTGGCGCGAGCTGAGCGCCCGCTACAGACGTCCGACCCACCGCGTAGTGCCAAGACTCAAAATACCTCATTGCAGGCCGTCTGAACTAAGATCTCACTCGTTGAATCTACCCGGACCCGGGTTGCCTCCCCTTTCACCAACGGCGCCTACACCGCCCACCAGGTATGGATATCTCGAGCCGCAAGTACCGTGAGGGAGGCGATGCACGTGCTGCCCCAGATTTGGTGAAGTGACACTCCCGTCCCCGTCATTTCTCGTCCCATGCCCCCCTCTGCGACCAAAGTGCCTGTCGTTGTCGTTGGCTCTCAAGCGGTGTCGATTTGTGTCCTTTCTTTCCCCTGTTTCCCCGCGTGACTGTGTTTTCCGGTTTCCGTGTGAAGAAGAGCGAAATACAGCCTGCTTTTCCTTGGTCCTTTGCCAACAACGACGACAATCAGACCCCAGACCGTGAGGCATTTTCATTTCATGTACCCGCGATCCCAGCGCCCCGAGCCCGCCGTCCATCCCAAGGCCTTCCGACCCAGACGTGAGCAGACCTGCACCGTTCACGAGAGACATGGACTGGTCCGCCGTAACGAACTTCAACGTCGTCATCAGCGTTCTTGGCGGCTGGCTCGTTCTCTTCGGCACCTTCTCGTACCTCATCAAGGAGACATGTTACCTATCTGAAGCCCGTAAGTCAAGACAACTGAGACACCTTCTGCGGCTATCTCACGACTGTCGGGATGAAGCAGAAGACTTTAGCTTGAAAGTTATTAACTGACCCTCAACTCAAGTGATTTCCCTCCTCGGGGGTGTCACCTTCACTCATGTCGCCAAATGGATCAAGCCCGGCGAATACGCCGTGTCCGAAGATGCCGTCGCCTCCGTCACCCTCGACTTCAGCCGCCTGGTCCTCGGTGTCCAGCTCGTCCTCGCTGGCGTGCAACTCCCAAGTCGCTACCTGCGCAAGGAGTGGAAGTCCCTCTCACTTCTCCTTGGCCCTGGTATGATTGGTATGTGGGCCTTCACCAGCGGCGTTGTCTGGCTGCTCGTCCCGGATCTGCCCCTCGTCCACGCCCTCGCCATCGCGGCGTGCGTCACCCCAACTGACCCTGTCCTCTCCACCACCATCGTAAAGGGTCGTTTCGCCGATGAGAACGTCCCAGAGGACCTGCAGCAGATCATCGTCGCTGAGTCCGGAGCCAACGATGGCCTCGGGTACCCGTTCCTCTTCCTGGCGCTGTACCTCATCAAGTACACCGAAAGCGACGGCAACCCCGTATCGGGCGAGGGCGGCTTCGCCACCGCCATTCGCCTCTTCTTCGGCCAGACCTGCATCTACGTCGTGCTGATGAGCGTCTTCTACGGCTGGGTCGTCGGCTGGCTCGCGCAGAAGCTGCTCCACTGGGCCGAGCGCTACAAGTACGTCGAGCGCGAGAGCTTCCTACTCTTCCCCATCGGCATGGCCATCTTCATCCTCGGCACCTGCGGCATGGTCGGCAGCGACGACGTGCTGGCGTGCTTCATCGCCGGCAACGCCTTCACGTGGAACGACTGGTTCCGCCTCGAAACGCTCAACGACCCCATCCAGCCCGCCGTGGACATGATGCTCAACATGGCCATCTTCATGTGGCTCGGCGCCGTGTGTCCCTGGGAGAGCTTCTGGACGTCTGAGCTGATCGGTCCGGGCCGTCTCTTCGCGCTGGGTGTTCTGGTCCTGTTGCTCCGGCGGTTGCCTGTCATTTTGGGCCTGCACCGCTACATCCGCCAGATCCGTGGCCCCGGGCAGGCTTTGTTCGTTGGTTATTTTGGGCCGATCGGCATCTCTGCCATCTTCTATCTCTACGTCGGTCTTGAGTTCCTCGAGACGTTGACAGATGAGGACGGTCAGCGAGCGGATGCCAAGAAACTTGGCGATACTATGCTGATCGTCATCTGGTTTTTGATCATTTGCAGCGTGGTAAGTTTTCTCTCATTCACTAGCCTTGCGGTATGTCCTGACATCTTCAAGGTTATTCATGGCGTCAGCGTGCCCATTGGTAAAGCCGGAACGACTCTGTATGCCCGACTTCACCAAGGCCGCATCGCTCTGCCTACGTGATGATGATACATATTCTCAACGACATTTTGCATGATTTTCCGGGTGACACGCTACATTTCCAGTATCTTCATCATTTTTCATGCATCTAGCATTTCATCATGTGTGGGGTTCAGTGCTCTGGGATTCCGGCATTTGGCGGTATTCATCGATTTGAGCAGTTGGTTCGGCTGCAACGCATTGTTTGATTCGTATCTAGCGAGCATCGTCCTCCGCGGTTTGTCTCATTCGATGATTCTAGATGATATTCTTCAGTACATATTCTGTCGTTTCGGTCAACGTGCACACTGTTTCCGCATCATCATTATCATCCGCATCATCATTATGATCAGAAGAGGTTCTCAGTTATTGAGTTGATTCATGTAAAGTCATTGATACTATAGGTTCATGTTCTAATCATACGTCATCTATCAGGGAAAGTTGCTCTATCTCTCAATTTCAATCGTCCTGCTCCTCCTGATCTGGTGGTCCTCTTCCTCGTCTCGGTGAAGCTGACGACCTGGGAGCCGCACTGCATGGTCAAGTGCAACCGGCAGCCCTCGATGCCTTCCGCGAAGCATCACAAGACACAGTATGAGCTTGCTACCCGTGTGCCATGCGCCGCAAAAGCTGAATGCGTCAGTCGGGAGACCCACTGAAATTCCGACGCAACCATAGGCCGACACAACCTCAAAGATGATGTTGAAAACGGAGAAGGTGACGGGATCCTTGATAAACTTGGATGTTTCAATGATTGTGATGATTAAGGTCGCCAGAACCAACCACCAAAGGTCGTGTGCGAGCTGTCCACGGACTTGCTGACTGATGAAACTGATGCGACTCTCCGGTCTGGGCTGATCAGGCCCCGGGATGCCAGGTGCCCCAGGTTTTGGAGGTGCAACACCAACACCATGGAAGCTCATGAAGGTGCTCTTGAAAGCACGTCGTGCATCAGATACCGGTCCAGAGCGACTCAGACGGCGAGCTAGAACTGAAGGGTGGGCAGATGCTGCACCGAAGCTAGTGGTGCGGGCTAAGGTCGGCGGACGGCTTCCCATGGGTAGCAGCGGTACACCCGCCTCTGGGTCGGGCTCTGAATTCAATTCCATATCGTCACTGTAGATGCCGAGTGACCGCTCCTCGTAAACGTTGGAGTGACGCATGGTAATTACCACGGGATAAACGGAGATATACATCATGATGACATAGAGTAGTTGGAGTCCAATGAAAAGCCCCGATATGGGTACGACGTAGAAGCCACCAGACCGCACGGCTAATAGCATGGTTAGTCCATGTCTATCGACATCTTGGAACTGAGATTTCTGAAGATAGTCAAGCTTACCTAGGGCTTGGAACAATCCGTCAAGGATACGGGACCCGGTCGGAATCTTCTCGATAACTGAGTTGCCAATATTAAGAAGCTCAAAGGCAACCCAGTCCACAGAGTTAAGCCATAGAAGCATGAAAAACAGCCACCAAGACGCTCTGGATGGGAAGAGATTTGTGTAAACCCGACGGGGGTATTTCAGGATAAATTCCAAAGTGGCCTTAAGATCGGCGAAGGCCTCTTGCGGCGTCGCAAGATTCAGGATCCGAAGCATACCCCAGATAATGAGACGGAGGAAGAGTGGGTATGCGGTGTTTCCAGCCAGAATCAACAGTCCCATCGTAATCAAGACATAGTATGCCTCTTGAAAGGGAATCATGTTGGCGTCCAGCAGTGACATGCCCGAGTTGTTGAAAGCCGACACTGCGTTGAATATGCCAAGCCACCATGGATTGATACCATTGGCTCTTGCCGTATTAGGCATGTAATTGTTCATCCAGGCTCCGAGGGCAAGGGATGTCAAAAATTGCCACATGAAGAAATAGGCGGGCACGATGGTGGCAAGAACCTTGAGAGCACGGTACTCGCAGCCGCCGAGATGATCGCGCTCTGCGCTGCTGAGGTCGTGGAATTGGCCGTTGCGACTAGCTGAACGGTGCTTCAAGAAGTGCCGAGCGTCGAGGTCGATATCGGCCGAGTCTGTGGGTGCCTTGGCAGGCCTCCTTGATGGAAGGGCCACTCCATCGCCTTGCACAGAAACACCAGTCGAGGTGGCCTGCGTGGCATTTGGGTGTGGTGTGTCGTCGAACGTAATATGGCCTGGGTTTTGGGAGTCTGCAACATCTTCAACATCCTTGGGCGTGTTCTTGTCTCTCGTGTTCACATCTGGCGTAGACATAGCCCGTCGGAACTGCGGCGGACCTTCGGTGGTGTTTGAGTCCTGATAATCCGGCGGAGGGTGTGTCTCTGATATTCGGCTTCCAGTCCCTTTGAAAGACTGATCTGGAGGCGGGACAGTCTGAGCCTTTCCGAAAGAAAGTGCGAGCTGGAGCTTTGGCAGAGTCAATGGCAGCCGTGGTAATGCCAGAGAGATCGTGCTGCCTTGGCGGCTGAGTTTGCGGGCGCGCTCTGCTCGGACGATTTCATCGAAGCGTTTCTCAAAAACGTGCTTGCGTGCCAAGATAGTCCAAATGGAAACCCATATCGTGCTTCCTAGTAGCAGCAGAAGGAATAGGATGGTTTGTTGCCACGTCGTCAACTGGCTGAGGTTGACGGTGTTGAGGCCAGCCTCGGTCATAGCAGACACCACGAGAAAGAGGCTGTCGGTGTAGCTCACCTTGAACTCGGCATCGGATGAGGCCCAGAAGATGACCGACGACAAAAGACAGACGACAATGAAGTATGCATAGTGAAGAGTGATGAAGTTGAGCGGCGGGAGGAATCTGTTTAGGGGGTTGCGAGCGAGCAAGCGCTTGGCAGCAGCAACGGAGCCCATGAGACGCTGCTCACAAGAGATATGATGAAGCTGAGGAACTGAGGATGAAGCAGATGCAGTGAGACCCTAGGAAAAGATGAGGTTGCGCTGCATGGCGATGAGATCTGATCAACCAGTCTTGTTGATGCGCTGGCACTGGATTCAGACGCGACAGGACGCTCAGATGACGTCTGCCAGTAGGCTGTCTCAGGCCTCGTAGGGAATACGTACCCCAAAGGCATTGATAAACAAGGGCAAGTGCCGGCCTTCCCTCACTAAACTTGGGACGAGCTTGCCTCGAACCAGTTTAGAAAGGCTAAAAATGGGCAGGTGAGAGGCAAGTAGCAATGGCACCTCATGGCTTTCTTCGTGGAGGTGGCTGTGCACTGGCGCTGACTCGATGGCTCTTTTAGAGGCATGCGCCCGCTTAGACTCAATATGCGCTAATTAGCCTGTTCATTATGCTATGATGGTTACTGTCGCCGTTCAAACATCGCGATTATATGATTCGGGGGCATTTGCTTAGAATGAAGGTCTCTTGTGGTTGAAGAAACTGAGTGCAGCAAAGCATTCAGCAGAGCAGCATCACGCAAACTGGTATCCTTGGGTAAATCACCCAGAATCTGACGTCGGGTTTTCGTTCAACTGTAATTGAAAAAGAAAATGACACAATTGAAGCCTGGAGGTGACTAAAGAACTACAACATGTTGCTAATCAACCGTCAGGGTATTCTGTTCAAGTTCCAGGTATTCTATGTTATCATCAACTCACTCGAAAAAGGTGGTGATAACGATACTTAGGCTGGATGATGGATGTTGCGACTTAAGAGCTCAAGTACATACAGAGCTACAGCTTCATAGTAACACTTTGTTAGCTGCAATTGACGATCAATTTCTATTCATCGAGGACAGCACTCTCATTCCATCGATTACGAAGTTGTATTTTCGTAGGCAGGCGTCAGAGAACAACCACTCACGAACAGTCAACCTTTCCACACACCGGGCCATTGCCCGGGGCCGGCTCCGGTGTTAAATGAAGTTCAGGAGGGCCGAACGGGATCGGCAGTGGGACCTTACCCCGGCCCACCTCCTAAACCTTGCCTTCAGCTGACACACCCCTTAAATCTCGGATACGATAGACTTTCACGGCCTAGTAGGGAAACAATCAAAATTCCCATGGTTTTCTTCAACTGAGATGCGAAAACCATCCGGTACTCTGCTTCACCATGGAAATTGTCTGCCGACAGAACAGGGCGGGAAAAGTCCCGGGCGGGGCGTTTACGACATCTCCATCATTTCTCATTTTTCGAGAAACCGCATGGAATCCAACGGACTCAGGGTAGATAAAGGTCTTTCTTCGTCTTCCATTTTGGTAATGAGCGACTTCACCACCACAAGTCGTTCAGGTCGTTGAACCCCACAGTTTACCCCTGTCATCCGGCAAGATGAGGTTCAACATTCACTTCACTTTCCTTTCTTGGGCCCTCGCCCTGGCCTCGCTGGCGAGTGCATGTGTCACTCGCGATGTCAACGCCCAGAAAGCCTTCGCCCACCCGGGTCTCCTTCACACCGCCAAGGACTTTGAACGCATCAACGGCTTCCTGAAAGCCAACCGCGCGCCTTGGACAACCGGCTGGGACAAGCTCGCCGTACGCGCCGTCGCCAGCTACACCCCTCGACCGGTGGAGACGCTCTGCCGCGGCTCCGGCAGCGACTGCACGGAGAACTATTCTCTCCTCTTCCGTGATGCGGCCGCCGCTTACGCCAATGCCGTCCACTGGAAGATCAGCGGCAACGAAACTCATGCCGAGGCTGCCGGCCGTATCCTTGACGCCTGGAGCAGCACTTTGCTCCGCATTTGGGGCTCCTCGGACAAGTTCCTCGCCAGCGGCATCTACGGTTACCAACTCGCCAACGCGGGTGAGCTTCTCCGCGACTGGAGCGGGTGGAAGGGCTTGGATGCTCTGTCCAGCATGTTGACCAACGTCTTCTACCCGATGAACCACGACTTCTTTGTCAGGCACAACGGCGCCGCGATCGATCACTACTGGGCGAACTGGGACTTGGCCAACATGTGTACCATGCAGGCCATCGGAATCCTCTCGGACAACGCCACCATGTACAACGAGGCGGTCGACTACTTCAAGAACGGGGCTGGCAACGGCCAGATCGAGAACGCTATCTGGAAGATCCACGAGGAAGCTGGCTCTAAGAAGCCCTTGGGTCAGGGACAGGAAGCCGGCAGAGACCAGGGACACGCTCTGCTCGACTTTGCCTTCCTTGGCGTCTTTGCGCAGCAGTCATACAACCAGGGAGATGACTTGTTTGAATATCTCGACAACAGAATTCTTGCAGGGTAGGTGTTAACGTTGGGATCGAAGTAAACATTGGCTAACATGATCTTAGTGCGGAATATGTGGCTAAGTACAACCTCGGATACGACGTCCCATTCGCGAATTTCACAAACAGCCACGGGACGGCTACGGTCATCAGCGAAGCCGGCCGCGGCGGTCTTCGACCCATCTGGGAGCTCATCTATGCTCATTACGACTCTATCAAGGGCTTGAACGCCTCTTGGAGCGGACAGATGCGCGACCTCGTTAACGAGGGCGCCGGTGGTGCCGAGGGTGGCGGTGGTGACTATGGCCCGAACAGCGGTGGCTATGATCAACTTGGATTCGGAACTCTTCTCTACAGACGCGAGTAGGGATGAACGTTCATCTTGCGGCATATGAGTTGGTTGTGGACGGCTTATTTTCTATTCGCTCATTCACATCATTTTTTTTTACCTTATTCCTCGTCTCATAGCTTTTAGTTGGATTATCAGTAGTGCACACCTGATCCCATCCGTACATATTCAATCAACAAACCTTGCAAGGATGATTGGAATCACCTTACAGTGTTGTCTTCAGCAAAAATTGAGAAATATACCGGGGTAAAGCCTCGTTTTGATGATTAGTGAAAGTCTTGCGTACCACTATCAAACTAAGTACCCGAGATTTCTTTCTCGCCGAAGATATTGGCTTCATGAGGTATGAATGCGGGATGAAGGATCTTATTTTCAGACAAGCTGCTAATAATTGTGCAGTCCTTATATTGTATGTACATCATGAATTTATTTCAATAAGCCCAGATCAAGCCGCCCCAGCTCGGATGATCAACTCGGCTCAAAGGCCCCTCAGGTCCTACTGTCTGCTTCGCCTTCGTCGTCCACGGCGCCTTTAGTCCTCTCTTGACCACGTACTGGTAATAGACAATGTCCCACATTGGGTTGTCCGCTGTGACACCCCGCTTCTCCTGTGATATGGCAACCCAAGGACCGCCGACAAGGACCGCCTCGCAGCGGAACCACTTTGGGTCGTACTCCACCGTCTCATTCAAGTTGAACTTTGCCGTGTACTCGGCCCCTTTGAGAATCAGGCTGTCACCTTGACTGTACAAGTCCGATCCCTGACTTTGCGCAACTCGGGCAGCTGTGGCGGCCCAACCAATGCCTGTCATAGTGTGGCCTAGAACACGTCAGTCATTCAAATCGTCCTGACCAAGATGTCCGGGGCACGTACTCTGATCACGACCGGACTCGGATGATTGTCCGGTCTTCTGGTCGAACATGGAGTACAAGCCCGCGCAAGGGTTGTTCAGGTACTCGTTGATGGCATAATTATAGAGCGTAACGTCGTCTAGGTACACTGCGAAGCTAAGTAAAGCCTTGATACTCGCCATCCCGTAGTTAGCCTGCCCAATGGCGACAGACTGCCGCGAGAAGAGCCAGTACAACTGGATGCTGAACCCCGAGCCGCCTTGCCACTTGGCCCCGGCCTCAGTCCAGTTGCCTTCCCAGCGCATGATCTCTGCCGCATTCACGAACAGGTCGCCCTCTAAACCAATCAGAAGAGATCGATCCGTACCAATGATATCGACAAGCGTAGAGCCCCAGCTGTCTAGGATCGTGGTGCTGCGGTTCCAGTGCGCCTCGTCGCGGGTGATGTACCACATCAGTGCGTTCTGCCATGCCGCACGAGAGTCAGAGGTGAAGCTGCTGTGATTGCTGATGCTCCCACGTGAGAGCACCGCCTTGGGTCCCTTCATCTGGTAGGTGGCCTGGCTGTAGCTGTCGTTACTGAATACATCGAAGGTGGACTTCCATGGATCTTTGCCCTCAAGTACACCATTCCGGATACGCTCGAGGTCTTCATGGGTGTGCCAGATCCCGGGATGCACAAAGCCGCTTGGACGGCTCTTGAGAAACTTGGAGATGTCACCTGCGGGTGTTGGGGTGAGCGGGTAGACTGGCCCGAATGCTCCTGGTATGTCGGCCACTGTTGCGAGGCATGGCGGGGTCAGGAGGCCTGCCAGAGACAAGGTGAGGATGGATGCCAACTTTGGTTTCATACTGTCAGCATTGAAGACATGTAACAATACACAGTGTTATCTGAGCAGTTACCTTCATCTCAATCGTAGCAATGCGACAGTGGCAAGAGGATCAAGCCGTGAGTGGTGGAAATTCGGAGGGAAAGCTTGAGAGACGAGCCGGAGCGTAACATATCACTTTATTAAGCGGCCAAAAGGTCCCGAACAGGCCTTCAAAATAGTTGCTCGGATCAACGCGGCCATTTGAAGCCATGATCGGAGCCGGGATAGGTAGCGGGCCGGAAGAACTTGAATATGTGATGCCGATTTCAGCAGTCATGGTGTGTAGGACCGGCATCAACGCCGAGCAAGGGAGACATCAAATCGCGGGGAAGTTTGCGGAGAAGCTTGTTCATCCTTCAGTGATCAGAGGCGACTGCAACAGTGGAGGGGTTACAACACCAGCGCCAATTTTAGACGAACTGACGGGGAACCGCTGTAATTTTAGGCGGGACATCTCCCGGGAGATGGTTAGAGATTTGAGTTATGAAAATCGAAATGGCGGGCTCTCATCACCACGACGTACTGCGCATCGTCCGTGAACCCACAGAAAGCGGATGATACCTAGTCAATAAGACGAAAATAGCAAAGGGGGTTTTCTTCAATATAGAAAATAAAAAGCCAAACACAAATTTGCCGTGCACAGCGGAATGGAACGATGACTCATGACGTGGTCGTGTGGGGCTCAGACGTGGACCATACATATACATGCTTAGCGCTCCTCGGGGCATGAACCACTTGGTTGTGTAGTGTAGTGGTTATCACTCCGGATTTTGATCGTATCAAAACTTCCGGCAACCCCGGTTCGAACCCGGGCTCGACCTCACTTTTTGACGTTTTGTTCAATTATTCAATGGAGGTCCGATGTTGCAATCGCTGCTTTTGAGTTTGAAGCTGTTTTTGAGATTCTGATGCTACTGCCCGGCCCTCCGATGCATAGGCAACCTAAGTATGGACATAAATAGGGAGGACCCTCATAACATAGGTAACAAATAAGTGGTCTGCGGTCTTCCGTCATCTCAGTTAAACATTGGTTCAGCTGTCCTAACACAATCTGTGCGTCTACAACTCCGGAGAGATTTGGGATATACATTGCGATAAACTTAGACATCTGGCTGGGCTTTCATGACAAATCTCCTACAGTAAAACGCTATACACTTTCGAACTGGAACGAATACCTGCAACTCGAGCCACGCCTAGGCTCCATCACTGTGCAGTCTCCTCCATATTTAACGACCCGTAACTTTCAACAAGATGGGTCAGAATATGATCATCCACTTCCTCCTGCTTCTTTACAATGCTGACTGGCCAGTGACTGCGCACAGCCTGCACCATGTCGTGCTTCTCCATCTCTTGCTCGTCGTCAAACGTCATCGAACTTCTCAAAAGGGCCACTTCTTGTGGACGCATCCGTCCCCTGATAACTCGAAACAGCGCTTCAGCCAAGTAGTGATTTCGACGCTGATTCTGCAGCCCTTTCGCAACTAGAATCAGCGTGGACCGCAGGATTTCGATCTGATGCTCAGACTTCTCTTCCAATATCGCGTTAATGCAGTCGTATCCGGTGAGCATGAGGGGTATCACGAGAAATAGGTCCATAGCTTCGTAGCCGTGCCGGAGATAGTAGAGGCGGATCAAGGTTTGGAGGTATTTCTTTGCGTCGGCAACGACTTTTTGTAGTGTCAGGTCGAGACCTTTACTGGCGGCAAGTAAAGGCTCGTAAATCATAAGTAGCAAATGGTAGTAGTATATGCTGCGATGAACAATTATTAAAAGGTCCGTTCGTTCCGTACGTTGATGACTATGGGTGGCAAAGCAGAATCTTTGCCTCGGGGCTAGACACTTACTGCAGCTGGAAGTGACCTGGGAGGGCAATTGTCTTGGGCTTAAGTGGCTCTGGCATGTCACTATACCACCTTCTCAATTTCTCATGAAGCTTATTGGCTTTATCGAGACTAATGACTCCATTCGGAGAAAATGCTGCGTCGCAGTACTCATTCATGATGACTCTAAACTTGGCCCTCGTTCGAAAGATGTGACCAAAATGAGTCGGTTGAAGGTCTGGAACCAGTGGGTACTGAAGCCAGATTTCGCCATACCACCCACCCTCTTTTGCCGGGTCAGGCAATGGCCAGTCCGGAGGCTCTGTGACTAAAGGCGGTATCATGAAGGAAAATGCAACCAGCCTGTAACAGTTAGATGCTATCACATAACCTTGAGTTAGTGCACTTACGTTTCCCAGTTGTAGAGAGCCCAGGCGGTGTACGCCCAGCCTTTTCGTTTCGAGTCATTATTTCCACATGAGCTCTTAGAGAAGAGACGCAGCCTGCGTGCCAAAGTCACGCTGTGAATTCTGTATGGCTGACCAAGCTCATCTAGACCGCACAGGTTGTGGAAAACGCTGAAAAGGACGCCAGCTTGTATGGTGGTCACCCGTGGCTCAGAGGCCTGCAGTTCCCAGAGACGCTTGGCTTCTGCAAGGAAGCGGTACCCAAGCGTATTGGGGTTCCAATACTCGACGCGATTCGAAAACTGTTGATAGCAGACCTATGCCTGGTTAGTTGCGTCGGCTGCGAGGGCATAATCAACATACACAGGCATATGCAAGCGTTATATTGACAAGTAGTGAGGAGCAAAAGTCTTGCTTTTGTGCGACCAAGTCTTCGAGGAACAGGTCTTTCTGAAACGCCGCAGAGAATTGATATTCGCACCTAAACAAGGCCCTGAGGAGGTCTCGCATGAGTGAATCGTCATCGCACACGTTAGTCCACCATGATATCTTGGCGTCGGACAATCGGGGCTCGACAACTTGCGCTGCGTGAAATGGTTTGGTGTAGACACTTTGGAGTTCCTGCGATCCGCCAGCGGTGGCATGCGAAGGCCTCTCTTGCCCATGCGCAGGAAATAGCGATGCCGCTTCATAGATGAACGAACTCAAATAAGGGTTGTTTTGGACGTAAATCTCAGGCATTTCGGAACGGTAGGGGAAGTCATACCGTAGCCGCGTTTCGGGTGCAACGGCCATCTGAATCAACAAGTCTCCAGCCTCGACATGGCTGACAATGGTCGCGGCATCGGCCCCGGATCTGATCCTCTGGAACACATCCTGGGCAGCCTCTTCCGGTAAGCTTTTCAATAGTGCTAAGACTTGCTCGTGGATCGTCGCTCGGCCTTGCACTTCATTGTGTTTCCGACTAGTGGCCTGCTGTCGAGATTCACCAGGTCGCGTGGTGTATTCGCAGGAGCTACGCCGGTAAAGACACACACTGCACGTGGGCCTCTCTCCAGTACACTACAGGTTATATGAGCATTCCGTCGCACTTCCCAGGTTGTGTAGCTCAGAGACAACGTACCCTTGACTTGCGCTTACGGCATGCGTTACAGGCAGCTTGCACCGGCCGAGGTCTTTTCCTCGGGAGATTATCGAATTTTGCTGGTTCGGCAGGACTATCTTGCGCCGGCAGCAGCGGGCGCAACGGCTGCATGTTCTTCAGCGGTTGCGTACGTTGTTGTTCATTCATGCCGCCAAAGTAACTGTTGCTGGGCTTGAAGTATATTCTGTAAACACAGCCATGGCGCGAGGAAATGAGTGCGCAGCCTGGGCGAATGGCACGGAGCCACGTGACTGTTGGAAGAGTATTGGTTTGCGGCGTCGGAGCTTGCCCCGTAAAGACCAAAACTTGAGAGACTGGCGCATGATGATGTCAGCCGTTTGTATGTAATACTGACTCTCGTTCTCTCATCCTGAACATCACATTGCGGCAAAGACCTAGGTACCAACGAGAGTGAAGCTTAAGAGGTGAAACCCACGGAATGATATTCACTGATGCATTTTTAATACTATGAAAGCTGCATTTTCACCAGTAATCCAGAGACCCTTTTCGCTCTCACATGAAGCTAGCCCCCTAACAGTCGTAGCGCTGTATGCAGGCACAGGGCGACGATCAGACCCCCAAATAAGAGAACTGCTTGCCGAGGGCCCACTGCAACTGTCCTCCCGTTGTTGCAATTGAACCCCTGTGGCCAATCGTTGCCAGGTTTGTACAGCTTCCCGTCCTCACCTTTCCCGTCTTCACCAACCCCAGAACCACACCCTGGGCCAGAGCCAGAGTTGGAGTCAGACCCGCCCGGTGCTTGAGCACCAGGGCCAGATTCGCAATCGCCCGTTGGCGGAACTGCGTTGGAGCTGGCAAGCTCAACGTTGGATCCGGGATTTGGGATCATCACGTCTGCGTTGTCGACGGTTCTGCATCCGTTGCCGACATTGGCGCGAAAGATGTCTGGTTGGGAGCCAAAGTTGTTGCCACTGCCACCGCTCCCAATTTTGATGACAGCACAATTCATGTACATCTCTCTGTTGCCCAGATTGTTGAACCATGACCAGGCCAAGATGGCTTGATCCGACGAGGGAGTATCGTCAGGCAGAGTGAATGAAATCTGGTAACCATCCCCGGCAGGGCAGCCACCAATGACGCTTCGAAGGACTTTGAAGGTGTTGCCGCCATCCACAGACATAGACACCTGGCACGAACCGCCATTGTGGGTGGTATGGCCTGAAAGAGTGATCGTGTGATCCTCGCCAGCGTTCCAGGTAGCGACGGGATCTGCTTCTGAGGTGCCCAGCACGCTCAAGTGGCCCTTACAAGGGTAATCGGATCCGCTCGATGATAGAGGGTTTGTGTAGCTGTAGTCGATATTTCTTTCGGCGGTATTTGGGTTGATCTTTGCCTTCAAGGGTGGTGGATCAGACATCATCATGTGTGCCGAAGAGAGATGTGTGAATGTTAAGATGAACATGGCAACCGCCCAGAATGAGGGACGCATGACTGCTCGATATCCTTAGCTATGTAGCAGTCGTTTGCAATATGATTAGCATTGATGTTGCTGTTTCTTTGTCTTGCATTGCGGGGTATTGAGCGTGGAAACCTGGGAGAGCGGATCATGTTCACAGTTCACTAGTTAAATAGTCCACTGAGGTTTGGCAACTGCGTGAAGCAGTGAATCATCTCTCGAAATGTGAGCCGTGGAAGCGGCGCGATTTCAGGTGAATGTTTCTATTACCTAGCACCGATAATTAATTAGTTGTTTTATTCACCGATCCCCCAAATGATCATGTCCTTGCCGCCCATGCGATTAATGCTGCGCCAACACCACTGCCATCTCTTGCCATGCCGATTTCGATACGCTTCTCGCCTTCACCGCCGATCTCAGGTACTTCCCGCAGAGCTTCTCTGATGTTTTCCTCGAAGTTTGGGAAATGCTCGATTAGAGAACCATCGACGCCAATGTCAATGACGCCTTCTTCCGCATCGTGTGAGACTGCACCTGCTCCGTGCTCTGGCCCTCGGAACGTCGGTGACGAGTCTTTGGCGGGAAACTTGATATGAACTTTGATGCGTAACCACTTGGCCAGCACCTTCCAAGCACTTCTCATGCCGTAGAACAAAGGGGCCAGGATATGAATGCCCATGCCCCGCGGTGCTGCAGTTGATTTGACAGTCGCCTTCGAGACGAGCCTTCCGGACTGCAGCGCCACACCCGCGATGGCCACCGATGACAGTCTCGCGGCGCGAAGCCCAATTGCTTCGGAGATAATCTTGATAGCTTGTGCATCTGAAGTCGATACATTTGTGGCACAGAGTATTGTCGAGATCTGCTCACGTGCAATTTCCAAGTCCTCAGTCGAGTCCTTCACAACTGAAGATAGCAACGAGCTGTCAATACTGTCGGCGACATGAACAGCAGACTCGGGTGCTACTTCCATGTCGAAGGCATCTTTGTGTGAATTGAGAAGGTGGGCCAGTATCCGCCTCAGCAGCTCGCCGAGATACATGCCGGATATGCGCTTTTCGAAATGTTGATCGTCTGGGTTGACTGATTCCTGGTCAAGTTCTCGGTCGAATCTTGTTGTCGGCAACACTTCTAGCTTGTTGTCAAATCCACCCCACTCCGTATTCAGAGCCATCATTGCGTCAGGTTCGTATTGTGAGGTTCCTTGGCGAGAGTGCAGCTTCGTGATCCGAGAGAGGCGTTCCATGTACGCCCCATTTGTGCCTGTCCCGAAGATGGCGCCAACGACAGTACTTGACCTCCCCGGAGAGGTATAAGCACGCGCTGCCAATGTTCCAACAGTGTCGTTTGCAAGCGCAGTTACCAGTAATGGAAGTTCTTGCTCGTCGAGTGCTTCTTGGAGCATGGCGCAGGGATCCCGCCCAACTGCATCGGGTATGTCGAAAGACTTTGTCCAGTACAGCAACTCGCCTTTGTTGAGTGCGTGCTGATCGAAAGTGAAGCTGAAAGTAAATCCCAGACTCTTGGAATGCGAGCGTCTCAGCTCCTCCGTGAGACCACCGTCCTTCACGAGAGTTTCCCAACTCTCGAGGTCCGATGCATGATGCTTCTCCATGAAGGCTTTGGTTTGCAGCGCTATGAATCTGAAAAGATCCTTATATGTTGGTGCCAACATAAGATGACGCGGGATAGTCACCTTTGACTGGGTGAGAGAGTAAGTTGAGTCTCCATGCAGCTCGACTGAGCATACTCTCAAGTTGGTCCCTCCTAAGTCGATGGCCAAGCAGACGCCCTTTTCAGAGCCGTTTGGAAGCTTGGTGACGTACGACGGGATCTGGCACATTGATGTGCCATCCTTCTGAAGGCCCTCATCTGATTCGTGTTAGTTAATCTTGCTCGAGTAATGACCAGGCCTGGCCGGGGTGGTTGAAGGACTTACTAAGCTGCTTCAAGAAGTGGGTAGTTGCACGACGAACATCTTCCTCGGGGAACTCGAATTCTTTGGCAATTTTCTGAGCCTCAGATATCAAATCCGATCTCCGGACCTCCTCGAGGCTGTTGGAATACATTGGAGCACCAACACCCACCTAAAGATCTTCGATAACGAGTGTGTCGGGACAGGAGCCAGGTTCATGGGTACCGCATCCCAACATTCAGCAGACTACCCGATCAAGTATGTAACTAGGAACGCCCAAAACTGGCGTACTCGCCAGATAATCAGTAACTCAGATGCAGATTCAGAGTCCCGTCTTTCCCGCTCAAAGCCTCTTGTTCAACATGGCCGTCGGGTGGTTCAAGGATCACGACCCGGTAAACCCGGACCGGGTGGAACCGGTGGATCGGTCAAATTTCCCCCTCACTTCCCTCCAATGACAACTGTGCCGCCTATCTGGGGCCCAGTCCAGGCTCGCTGGAGATCGCTAGCGTCCAGCTTCTTCATAAAGTCCGGCCACCCCGGCTCAACCGGCGAACCAGAGTCTCAACCCCCGATCCCACATCACCTGTTTCACCGGTCCTCCGCTGAAAACAGCACAACAGTTGATTGCAGCCGGGCAGAGCACTCTGCAAACACCGGAAGCTTTGAGCACGCAAAGTGGATCTGTTTAGAGAAACGTTCCGAAAAGCTTGTCAGTCGTCAACCATGTCGCTGCAACACGCGAGAGACGGAGCTTCGGTGGATGGGCCTGATGATGCGGGCCCGTCCAAGGCCCGGAAGGCATGCGGTAAGCCCACCGGTGTGCGTCTGATGCGTGGCTGTGGAGGCTGACCACTGCCTACGCAGTCAATTGCAGAAGACAGAAGATGAAGTGCAGACTCGACAACGGGTCGACATGTCGAAGATGTTTACGCGCCGGTGTTCCATGCGTGTTTGTACCCAGAGCCAATGTATGTGTTCTCGCTCCTGGCCCTTCGTGATCGTTTCTGACGCGGCATTTGCTTAGTCCGCGTCCCATCGTGAAAGTCTGTCATTGGCTTCAATTCTCCACAGTAATGAGCAAAGTTCTTCTTTCAATAAATCTGTGCTCTTAAGATTGAAGCGTCTTGAGGAACACTGCGGATTGTCTGGCCTTGGCAGTCTTGAAGAGGTCGAGTCGCCAGCTTCGCCTAATTTGCCTGATGTTGAGCTCGAAAGTCCCGGGGATGCGGGGCTCAGCGCTCTATGGAATGCTGTTGCTGTCCTTCGAAGGACATGCCCCTCGAAAGTCAGCTCCAACATATGGGAGAAACATATGATCAAGAGGCTGTGGCTTTCGTGAGTACGTCTTTCTTAAGGCAAGGACTGTCTGGCTGATGTGATGTAGATTTCATGAGAGCATGCCGGGGCTGCACTTTCTCCCAAGCAAACAGACATTTTCATCCCCTAGGCCACTCATGCTGGCATCAATGCTTTATTGTTCAAGCATACGAGGTTCGCCAGATGTTGCCGTACTAGCACCCGACTACTTCACCGTGTTGTGCAGTGCTATCTCACAACTCTGCATCCCCGATAGCGAAATCGGCCAACCACCAGACGACCCCGCATCAGCGGAGGAATGGGCTTTTCAGACCGTTCTCGGTATCATACTGGCCGGTCTCCTTCGGGAAGCCGTAGTCAAGGAGACGGGGCTCTGGATCTCAGTGGCATATCGGTTGATACTGGAACACTGCCCCTCTAACGTCGACGAGAGGTCCCGTGAGTGGCGGCGTCTGTTCTCTGGTCTGCAGGTACGAGTCTCCTATGATCGGAAGTATTCTTTATCCCTGCTAACCTCATGCTAGATCGTGGATCTCGAGCACGCCTCGATCCACCTCTCTTGCCCTGTTATCCCCATCGAGGCGCCGCTGCCTCGGCTCAAGATCGCCATGCAAGATCAGCTGTACCGGCTGTCTAGGATGATGCATACGGGCTTGACGCACTTCACTGGGCGGGGCTTACCAACTATCTGGTCATGCTTTGCTGGCGAGCCTAGCGCAGCCCCTGATGCGACTGTCTCGTTCAGCGGTGTCGATGGGGCGGTGATCCGCGATTGGGCACGTCAGCTAGACGACTGGCTCGTAGAGTTCAGCGATAGGGAATTCGAGTCGGAGCATGAGAAGAAGCTCGTCTTTAGACAGTATATCCTTCACCGTCTGCTGGTTTTGTCCATCTATCACCCTGCGAGGGGGTGCAACTTGTTTTCCAACACCACACCGAAAGAGCAACATGAGCTTCTGGTGTCGGCACGGGCGGCCGTCAAGCTACAAATTCTTGACTCGGCTATTTGGTCTAATTGGGACCTGGTGATGATCACTTGGGCATGTCTTATCGTGCTCCAGGGCGTGGATGGTGGTGTAGGAGAACCTGATGGTAAGTTGTTCGCAGTTGTCATCGACCCTCTTACTAACAGCAGTTCCAATGCAGATCTGGAGAATGTCGGGGTTCATCTCCAGAAGTTGAAAGAGATGCACGAGCCAAAGCCAAGTCTCAGAGGCATCTTGGCCACACGGCTTGAAGAAAAGCTTCAAGGGCTGCACACCCCTGCTTCGGGTGACGCAGAGATGTTCGAGCAGGAAATACAGAACCTGGACAACTCTTGGTATATCTTCGATCAAGCAAGTCTGCAGGCAGGTTACGAGTTATGGTCATATGAAAACCAAGGAGGCTAGCCTTCACTTTTGAAACATCCAATACCAGAAATTTCGTATGTTTTACTTATTCTAGACGTGACATTTGTGATCAACGAAGTCTATTGCCATAACCCTTTACCATACCCAGATTCATTCTCCCTCGAAGTTCAAACTCCCTACGAGACAGATGTTCAAATGACGGGCCACGGTGAGATACGAGAAGACATGCTGTCTGGTGTCAACTCAACCAGGTGATCGTCGTCCAAGAACGGCTTCGTGTCTGCTGGCGTTTGAGGGGGGCTGGCAAGTGACACTGTCCTGAGTCTCAGGGGAAGCTTCTGCTCGAACCCCTTGCCGAGTCCAACCTTCTCGATGCTCTTGAAATACTTGACTGTCTTGACCTGCAGCTCTAGTGTCGCGTCTTCGTCTGCAACGATCATGGAGTAGGGGTGCAATTGTAGGCAAGACAGAGTCCACATGTGGTTGACGCCACCCTCGATTGCTTTTTGCAGCGCGATGGATTTGGATGCACCGTTAACGATGATGACAACCTCCCTGGCCTATTTGTAACACTGTTAGTTGGCTCGATCTATGTCGATCTGTTTCAGTGGGAACACACCTCCATGACAGTTTGAACGCCAACAGTCAAAGCCATCTGAGGAACCTTCTGCAAGTCTCCGCCGAAGAACCGAGCATTGGCCCGGATCGTATCCATGGCTAGTGTCTTCACTCGTGTTCTCGAAGCAAGACTTGATCCTGGCTCGTTGAAGGCGATGTGACCATCGGGACCAACCCCGCCGAGAAACAGATCAATGCCGCCAGCAGCCTTGATCTTGTCTTCGTAGGCAGCACACTCGGCGTCCAAGTCCGGTGCGTTACCATTCAAGATGTGCACGTTTTCGGGCTTGATGTCAACATGGGAAAAGAAGTGACGGAACATGAAGCTGTGGTATGATTCGGGGTGGGATTGGGGAAGCCCAACGTATTCGTCCTGCAACGTCTAGTTAGAACTTGTCATTGGGCCACAAATGCATGCTTATCTTGGCTTACCATGTTGAAGGTGATGACATTCTCGAACGAGATACGACCGGCCTTGTATTCTGTGACAAGGATCTCATAGATCTGAATGGGGCTACTTCCGGTTGGCAGTCCCAATACGAAAGGCTTCTCGGATGTCGGGTCGAAGGTTCTGATACGATCTTTTTGGCATTAGTCGGAGGCCGGCGATATCACATTGATTTTCAAGCTAAATGACGTACCCAAGATGTAATGGGCAACATGAGCAGATGCAGATCTGCTATCGGGTCTGATGATGAGTCTCATGGTGTAAGTGTATCGGTGATTTTGTTAAGACTTGTTCGTGTCGTTTGGCAGTCGTAATGAACAATTTGGGTATCGATCGAGAGGTGGAAAGAATGATGATCAGGAGGCAAAATCTAAAGGCAGTCAAGTTCTAGGTGGTTGACCCTTCTGTACCAGATACTCTTGGGGACTTCAGGTGCTATTGAACCTACAACACCAAGTGTAAGTGTCAGAGACACTTCGGCAATTTCTCCCGGTGCCGGCATTACGTGTCCGACATCACCGGTAGCTCATTTCAAAGAGACCCGTTAGAGCCCCCACGCGGCTAAAACTCAAAGATCGGAATGAAAGGCAAATGCGGCCAGGAAGTGTCCCGAAGATCTGGGACCCTCTGGATCACTAGCCAGCGTGACATGCCTTCCGTAGAGCCGGTGTTGTGTGGACCTGTGGGGAGAGGGGCTCGTTGCATGCGTCACGAGTGCACGACATATTGCGCATTGATTCGCTTGGAAAGATTGGTTTTGTTCTAGGCTAACTACAATGATCCATGCCATGTGGCTGCCAGTACCACCCTCTTGCAAAGAACCTGCAACTCGGGGCTCTGCTTCTCTGCCACCTTTTGCTACCTTGATTACTAAATATCCCATTAAAACGGCATGGGGATCGTTGCAGAAACTCGAAATTTCCGGTGCACAATCAAAATCGTCTAAACGTTCCGTAGTTTACTCCTCCTTGGCCTGAAGCATCTTCTCGCTGTACTTCGACCCAGCCTTGAACCACCATGCGCCAACGAGAACAGTCAAGCCACCAACGACAACGCAAGTGTAGTTCATGTTGGCGGGCTCAACAGGCATAACATACGGGAACGAGAAGAACACGATGGCGAAAGTAAGCCAGCACACCGTGATACTGTTGATGATGGGTCCCCAAGTAGCTCCCATGTGGAACACTCCACGGTGCATGTTCTTTCTTCTCGTGAGCAAATTGGTCAAGATCGGGAACATGTAGGAAATGTTGTTGATGGTGACCGCGGTACCCAGCAGGGAGTTGAAAGCCGTGGACGAGCCGAGATAAAGGCATCCCAGGGCGGCGACGATGGCAGTCACGGCCAGCTGAGAGTTCAGGGGGATTTGCCACTTGGGGTGGACTCTAGACCAACTATCGCTTCAGTCAGCACAACTGCTCAGAGCTTTACAATGAGGATCCGCTTACAGTCTTGAGAAGGGCATCGCTCCATCACGGGAGAAGGCCCAGAAGACACGGCCAGTGCTCAGCTGAGAGCTGACGACGCAGGGGCCGAGAGCAACGAAGAGGATGAATGTCAGACCAAAGGCTCCACCGGCACCCTGAGTGACCTGGCGGAACAGCTCTGCGAGGGGAAGGCCAGTGTTGGTTGTGGAGAGAGCATCGAAGTCCTGCACGGAGAACATGAGGGTGATCAGGTAGGTGATACCCGTGACAAACGCGATTCCAAGAGTGATGGCAATGGCCAGGGGCGCGTTTCGGGAAGGCTTCGGAACTCGTCAGTACGCAGGCAGATTCAGTAAGATGTCAGGGAAACTCACGTTAGGCATCTCCTCCGTAATGTGCGTCACACCGTCGAGACCGCCAAGACTGTACAAAGGATTGACCAAGCCTGTGATGAAGCAGATGACCTGGTTTTCCCAACCAGTGTTGTTGATCCAGGTCTTGAACACGAATTCAGCGTTGCGATGGGTCGGCGCGCATGCAGCAACTGTGACCATGACCACGAACCAGCCAATCTGCAGGTAAAACAGGGAAAACTTGTTCAGGCCAGGAATGATCTTGTTGCCGAACATGACGATACCGGCGGTGATGAGGTTCAAGCCCTGGTAGACGATGAAAGTCTGCCAGGCCTGGATCTCAAGACTCTCGTGGTAAAGCGCGATCAACGCCATGAGGACTTGAGCGTAAATCAAGTTTGTCGATGCAGTCGTGAAAATCCCTGAACGAAAAACTCGGATTAGCAAACATCATGGCGTCTCAGGGGGGTGTTCGGAACTTACAGCCAAGCACACTGAACCATCCGGTGAAGAAGCTCAAGACGCCCGTCATCCGCCTAGGCGCTACAGCAGCAATCCAATGGTACATGCCACCCTCAGTAGGGTACGATGACACAAATTCTGCCAGCGACGCGCCCAAGAAACATTGCAGCAGCGTCACGAGAATGAAGCCGTAGATAACCGCACCGGGTCCACCAGCATTGATCTCGGTGATGAGGCCCAGGCCCAGACCCGTCCATGAGATGGTTGTCGTTGACGCGAGACCGATGAGACTGAGGGTGCTGAAATGGCGCTTCAGTTCCTGAGTATGGCCTGTACCGAGTGGTCAGAATTGGGTGCTGTCAATTTAAAGGAGCATGCAACTTACCCATCTGCGCCAGACGCATCTCGTCGGCGTCGAGATGCTTCTCTCCAGAACCGTCCATGCTCTTCTTAGAGCTCGACGAGATGTCGATTGGTCCCTTTACTTCGGCCATGATGAGTTTCGCGGATTGAAGTTGACGATAATCCACTCAATTGTACGTGATCGCGTGCCATCTCCAGCTTCATCGCGCGAGTGGGCGCTGAAAGAAACATATATCCATCGCGAATCACGGAAAAAGCCCCGATCCGGCGTTCTGGCCCTCCGATCCCGTTCTCGAAATCCACAATTGATAGCGGTCATAAGACGAACATTAGTTCCTCAGCTCATGGACCCTAGTTGAGGCGACAAAAAGGCGGATGTTTGCCGCGTTCCGATTGCTACGGGCCCCGATAAAACTATGGGGATAACACACACCCGCGAAAAGAAACAGATACGATAAAAGCCGCGGTTGATAGAGAGGGCAGATAGACCCGGTGAAGTCCGGCCCGGAGCAGGATATCCGTCTATCGGACCCCAAACCGCACCACGCCTGCAGGTCGAACTGCGGAGAAGAACAGACGACGGGCAGGGGTGCTCGAGTCATCCGTTGTGACGTTCATGGGGTATCCTTGTGTCTTAGTCTCCCCCGACTTTTGCTCACCCTTGCCCTAGACCACGGTGCCACGGCATCGCTATCGCGTTTTGTCTGTCCTTTCGCTCGGGGATGTCCCGAGTTGCTTCTTTCTCACCTATTCCCGTTCAATGGCAACGTGCCAGTGGCTAGCCATGCCATGCCTGGCTAGTTATTTCCAACGTGCCCACCAGGGTCCGAAGGGTCCCATCGACTCCATTCCGCTATCACCTCCGCATTCTTACCTAACCTGGTCAACATCACCGGGCCCAGCCACCGTTAGCTGGGGCCTCTACCGGTTGGTAGAAGTCTTGGGTGCGCGTCCACTGCTGTCGTGTGAGGTCACGCGGGTGCCCGGCTTCTTGATTGCTGCAATCTACAACGATGACGATCTGGTCCTTGGCCCCGGGACTGCACCGCATTGCAGCTCTTGGCCGCGGGAAATTTGGACATGACATGACGCTGCTGTATCTTGAGGGTGTATATTAGGGAGATGGTACCCCTCCAATGAACTGGTGTTCATGATCTCCTCTCTCCCCAGGACTCCAAGGTCGCATCAATTGGGTCTCCCACGTGCTCGTTCAAGATGATCTCCAGCATGTCAAAGGCAACGGCGCTGCTTGCCCTCGCTGGCACAGCCACTGCGTCTTCATACGTCGCGAACCTGTCCACCAATGCTCAGGGTCTCTTGAATGAGTCAATGGCATGGATGGACCAGTACTACGACCGTTCAGCTGGCTATCTCTACGACTTCGGTTCCGCCTCTGCCCTCCGACACGAAACGCGCAGTTCCGTGTGGTACGCGCTCGGTCTTCTCGCCCGTAACAACGGCGACGACGCTGCCGAGGCGGAGAAGATCATCACCAACACCATTGCGGGGCAGTTCAAGGTCGAATCTGAGCAATGGTAAGCTACCCTCCCGACCCCGTTGCAGACTTGAAATCAGCCATTGACGAAGCTCTAGGTACGGTGATTACCAGAAATACGATGGGGAGCCTTACGTCGGCTCAGAGAACTACCCGGGGAGCATTTACAACTCCTGGGACCCCAATTGGCGAGGCTTCGTTGGCACTACTCTCATCATGGCCCTCGAAGAATTTCCCCACCTCCTCAGCAACGATACCCAAGACCTCATCCTCGCGTCGCTGCACAACACCACCAAGGGCGATGAATACCGCGTTGGTGGCGTCGACGACGACAACCTCTACCCCGCGTACAGCAACCCCGCTATCATGCGCGCTCTCGTCTCTGGCTACACCGGCCGTAAGCTTGGCGATGCCAACATGACTCAGTCGGGCGAGAACTATGCGCAGGAGATCATCGACCTCTTCGACCGCGCCAACACGCTTTCCGAGTTCAACTCAGGCACTTACACTGGTGTTTCCCTGTTTGGTTTGATTCTTTGGAGCAAGTACCTCCCTGAGGACTCTATCATGACCCAGAAGGGCCCGCAGATGCTCACCGATACTTGGAAGGCTGTCGCACAGCTCTGGAATCCTTCTATGAAGAACATGGCTGGTCCCTGGGATCGTGCCTATGGATATGACATGAACCGCTACGTCAGCTTGATGGCTCTGTGGTTCTGGACGTTGATTGGCAAGGAGAATTCATCTCTCATCTCCGCTGTAAGTTATTATCGATTCCTTTGGACCGCTCAAGTACTAACGGTGTACAGCCCCAAGTCATGTCCCACGCCGCAGACTATGCCTGGGCCCCACTCTTCGCCGTCCTCGCAGACTACCACCAGTCTCTCCTTCCCGAAGGCCTGGTCGCCAACTTGACGACCTTCTCTGGCGACCACTTCTTTACGGCATCGACCTACTACCCTCCCTACGACTACGTTCCTCGCAACATCACCAGCTGGCTGTCCGAGAACCTCACTATCGGCGCCGAGTCCTTCAATGAGAACGTGATCGGTGGTCCTTCCGAGAACCAAGCATCCTTCAACCCTGCCGTAATCCAGTGGAACACCGGTAACGAGATCTCCTTCATCTCGCTCTACCCCACTGAGATGGCTCTCGATGTCGCGGTTGAGGCCAACAAGCTGACCCTGACGTACCCCAATGGCACGGCCGATTCCATCTTCAGCTTCGTGGTCGGCACCTTCATCAAGAAGCCGACCGTCGCCGGCTGGGCTGACGTCCAGGGCTTGAACGTGAGCGTATCCGGCAACATCAACGAGACATATGCCCTGTCCTTCGCGGGAGAATACGGTGGTTCGGACTCGATGATCCGCGACTTTGAGTTCTGGAACTTCACGTACTCCATGCCTGCGGGCTTTGAGGGTGCGCCTACAGTTACCCTGGACGTCACTCTTCTTTAGAGAAAGGATCGCTAATATGTATATACAATACTACATACAAAACCGGAGAGAGTAATGAATAATGAATGATGTTGCTATCAGCTTCACTGTCGTTGCCTGTGATCCTTGTCATCGCCTACATGGGGTTGCCCATAGAGCTGAAGTTCGGGGAGGGCTTGATGAGACATGAGGCATGTGGTCCGCCTCCCTGTAATCCAGACCTACGCCGCGATTTGGAGCCTCAGTACATGGCTCAGTTACTGATGCGGCTCTCGCACACGGTCAACCTCAGGAAAGCCGCACGTGGCGGGCTGGACCTTTCTGCACTGGCTGAATTCGCCCAAATTTTAAACTCCAAGCCCCGTTTTCATCTTTTAATAGACCGTTCGGCGAACACCATTCGGACAATGCATAGTACGGCGGTAGCGGGTGTCCTTGTTTGCGGTGAAATCTGCTGGAATTTAGCGCCAGGTCTCACTTTTTTCGTGCCGTCACACGCAATCACGTCCCCAGATGCGAGTGCGACGAGATAGCTCCCGGGAATTTTGAGCTCATCATTTGTGATCTCACTGTCTTGCGTGCGACAATCATTGCCTTGCATAGACATATCCGGCTTGCCCAGTCGGCGTTCGTTTTTGAGACCGTTGCCAGGGTCCGAACACCGACCCCGAATGTTGACGTCTGCCTCCCGTCTAGAGACACCTTCGAAGTGGATTTAAACCGGCCCAGTTTTCCCGCCAGGGAGCCTTGATTTTGGATGTCACTCAACACCATCGAATTGTCACTTTCCCCATTCCGATCCTGAAGGATTCTCACACCTTACCTTACCCACTGTTACCCATACAACAAACCCACATCCTCCACCATGTCTTTCTCATTCAACGGCAACCACATTGAACTCGCCTCAGAAGCTCTGGGCTCGAGCTTCGAGTCTGAGGCCAACTCCAACTTCGTCTTTCTCGAGACCCACGAGCCACTTTCCCACTCACAAGAATCCGAGCTTCAATCCTACGGCGTACGCTTCCTCCAGCAGCTCACCGAGACAACGTGGCTGTGCAAATACGAGCCCGCCGACCTTGTCATCATCCGCGGCCAGGCTTTCGTAGCTAACGTTGCCGTCGTCGACCCCCGTCACAAGATTGCTCCCACCCTGAAGGCCCCCATGTGGGCCAGGAAGAAGAGCGAAGAGAGGGAGGAGAAGCACACTGTTCACGTCAGACTTCACGAAGAGGCCGGAATGACGGCGCATCAGGTGGCTAGGAGGATGAGCGAGGTTACTGATGTGTCGATTGAGGAGATGGTGGTGCAACGGGACAACACTGTGACGTTGGACGTTGCCGGGCAGGTGCTGTTGAACATCGCCAAGATTGACGACGTTGCTTCTATTGAGAAGGTTAGAGGAGAGGTCGAGGTTTCTTGATTTAGCGTACTTAATATTGATGTTAATCTGGAGCGAGTGCGATAAATTAAGAATGGAGCCATGCATTTCTACGTAGCTTACTGAGCCTGTATCATGGAGCCGAGCAGCATCCGCGCTTGCTTGAGTGATTGATTGACCTGTCAGAAAGAGTGTTGACAAGCTGCTACTGGCCGAAACCTACCCCATGTGTCTTTGTCCTCTAACAGTTTCGAGTTCAACATTGTACCTTCTGATAGTCAATACTTAGATAATCAGCCGTTAAAAGCATGCCTAGTCAGAGTCGGGAGTAACAAATAGCTTAGAAACATCTGCTACACAAATGAAGGCTCCGTTGTTAGTTTCTGAGAAGATAGCGCCCGCTCCCTGACTGCGTCCATACATGATGTATTAACTACGTGTACTGAGCTCCTCTGCCGGCGTCTCTGCAATGACCACAAACCATGGCTACCAACCACCACACACCCTACCCTCTGGCGTCGTGTAATACGCGTACCACATTTCGGGGTTGTCCAGCTCGAGATAGAGCTCAGGCCCAACGGCACTAGCCCTGAGATTCATCCAGTCCTTAGAGCCTGGAGACTCAGGCCAAGCCCGAATGAGACCGACATAGCCATTCCACAGTGCCTCGCCATCAACTCTAAGGGAGAATTCATACCTCGAGCCCTGCGGGACATAGTCTACGCTGGACCCCACGTCGTTATCCTCACGCGCCCAGGCTTGGAAGTGGCGCTGTAGCTCCTCGATCGGGGCGTTCTCGAGCGCGGGGTCTTCCATGAAAAGGAAGTTCATGTTTGCGGCGATGGCGGGCGCGTCTGACCTAGAGGTAGATTCGCGTATTCCCTGCTAGATACTTCGTTTGAGGTCCTCCCAGTCACCGTCAAATTCCTTGGCATAACAGCAGCGGTAGACAACCCACCTCGATCTGTCGTCTCCGAGCCACTGGACTTTTGCTTCAGGCGAGAGCTTTTGCCAATACTCGCCGGTGATGGATTCGCGCGGCTCCTGTAGAGCGAAGAAGGACTGAGCTGATGAGCAACAGAAGCAAGGCCAGCACTTGATGCGCGCGTTTGTATCTGTGATTGTGGCCGTGGTCGTGGTGGCGTCTTCAAGTGAGCCGTGAAGAGTGCGGCCGCGGGTCGTCGGTTGATGAGTGGGGCCGATGCTTGTTGACAGAGACTCCGGGTCGGAGGCAGCTGGCGGCGATTAACGGTGCTCGGGATGGACCTCAGGGGAATAGCAGTGCAATTATGCGGGCGAGGCAGCCATTGCTGGCTGGGGTTCGGGTGGGCGTGCGTGTTGGGCATTCAGGATGGGAGGAGGCCTCTACTTCAAAGCGGGTGAGTGTTGTTTTGCCCTTTGGGCGCCTGGTTTGCCCCCGAGCGGTTGTTGCCTAGGAAGTCAATGAGCTCGGGCTACGACTGAGGGCCGAGGCTGGATGGAGATTGCTTCGGTCACTGGGCCGGCTACGCGAACTTTCTGCTTTGGAGCCCAATATTGACAATGAACAGGCAGGCATTTCGTTTACTTGGCATCGCCTGATTGGTTGTTGATATCAAACTCATGCACGCCGCTGTTCTCAAGCAGTAGTTTGCATGGATGATAGTGGGCATAGAGTGCCGTGCAGCTTGGAATCCAATTATGACTAATGATCAAGGCCTCCTATCAGCATTCTGACATGCAGGTTCATAATCTGGTCATCTCTGCTCCCAGCACATTTTTCCTCCCGAAGTACGCGCCGCAACCACCACACCACATTTTTGAGTTGGAGACGACTTGACGAACGCCAATTTACTGAATTCACAACCAAGTTCTCAGCATACGTCCTCATGAAACTTGCAGAAAGATGTTCCAGGTGGGATCCGTCGAGCCCACGTACGGGCGAGTCGTCGCACGATTATATGGGCAGAATCAAAAATCACTCGACACCATTCACCATCACGAAAGAGTCTGAAGATTGCTGTGACCTTTGCCACAATCTTCTCAAAATGGTTGTTAAGGTCATCGGACCACATTCCAATCCTGATGAACTTCAAGTGTCGTACACTTGCTATCGTAATATTCTGGAATTTCACGTCCATAAACGATTTCTTCCTGAGGTATCGCTGCTGGGTACTACCTTTCGGGTCTTTGCACATCCTGGTATGAGTCATCCCCCAAAGCTAGGAAACAACGCTGACCATTTGGCACCGCGCAGAAACACCATGCCCTTGGGGAAGGATTCAACCATATGATTCCCTATCTCTTGAAGTGGAGGATAGTCGCTTGGCGGAATGCGACGACAATCACACGTGCGTTCCATCGAAGGAATCACCTCCCTACCTTCCAAAGCGAGTGATCAGCGTCGGCAAAGAGCCTTCAGACATTCGCCTGATGGAAGGTAGCGGCATCCGAGATCGTTACATTTGCTTGAGTCACTGCTGGGGATCTAAACAGCCCCTGGTCACAACTAAAAGTAATCTCAAAGACCATTGCGATTCTATCCCATGGGATAAAATACCACGCCTCTACCAAGATACTATACGTCTTGCCTGGAGATACGAAGTGAAATACATATGGATTGACTCACTCTGCATCATCCAAGACGATCTGAATGACTGGGATTCCGAAGCTCACCGTATGAGAGACGTCTATAGCGGCTCGTACCTTACAGTGGCGGCAATTGCGAGCCCGGACTGCAACAGTGGTATTCTGGACAGCCCAGTGGGGAACTCAGCGTCTTTTGAACATTTTGTTCCATTAAAGGATTCCACCTCTGAGGGGCAGGAATTCCGCTGGCTTGCAGTGCCAGATGACGTGTACGACAGCTTCTGTCAAGCATGCCTTAGTCAAGAAGGGAGATGTTTAAGACCGCTTGGCAAAAGGGCTTGGGTCCTTCAAGAACAGATCTTGTCTCCTCGCGTGCTATCAATTACAGCAATATATTGCGCTTTGAGCTGCAGACATGAACGCGGACAAGGTTGGAGAGGGAATGCGTTCAAGTGGCGTCCACCAACGCATTCATTCGATTCCGACTTAGTGTGGAACCCCACCGCGCAGATTAGATTCGTACATGATATTGCGAATCCATTCGCGCAGAGAAGTCCATCCATAGATTATGTGCAGGATCCGAGTGACACTTGGTTTGATCTCGTTGAAGAATACTCCAAGCTCGATCTGACGAGGCACAGTGACCGACTGCCTGCGATCTCAGGCTTAGCAAACATCTACCAGAAAGCAATGCCAAATGCTAGATATCTGGCTGGTATATGGGACAACTGGCTGATTCCAGGCTTGTTGTGGGTTGACGATTTGGCAGACATCAGCGAAAAGGTGTTCGTCAACGACGGGTCACACGGAACTGTGCTGAGACAGGATATGAACACTTTCCAACTTCCCGGAGCACCCTCCTGGTCTTGGGCCGCGATCAACAGCCGGGTTAGATTCATAATGAGGATGCCAAAAGCTAGAAGTCGCATTCACATCAAACTACTGGCAGTTGAGTGTACTCCTTTGGGCTCATACAACACGACGAGAATTATCGAAAATGGCACGCTCCGTATACGTGGCCCGGTCGTTCGGATGGACGGCCATAACCCGTTGGCATTTTCTAAGAAATGCTCCTCATTTGGTGGAAGATCCGTGATTTTCGATCAGGATCATCAGCAACGAAGATATCAAATGGACCGAGGCGCTTTCGAATTCTTGATCTTATATACGCATACGAAACCCAACAGGCCTTTTCCTTCGCAGACAGTTGCAAAGGGTCTAATTTTGCAACTGCTTGACCGCAAGACGTGCACATATCGTCGGGTTGGTGTACTTGTAACATACCATAGATATCTGTGTCTACACCACATGACACCATCGTGGAGGAAGAGTCGTCGTACGATTAATCTTGTGTAAGGGGTAATTGAATATCAACAAATCAATTTCATGCTGCCCCCGCGATGATGAAATGAGGATTGCTGATGTATCGCCAAGAAAGGAAGGTCGAAAAGGATCCGCCAAGCAGAACGGTCTAGACATGCATGGTCGAATCCTTCGGGTCATGTCGGCGTTTTCAACCCCTATATTGACCGTCTCATCGCTCTCACTGATAAGCCTTCTCTTTAAATCGCATTAAGTTATGTTTAAAGTCGGCTATGATGGCACTGGAGCAAGAGCCACACTCTCGGCAACACATCCATGAGAAGCACACCTCATCCCATCAAGACTCCGATGACGAAGACCTCGAACTCCCCCCATCACGAGGCAACGAACTCTCGACATCACTCTTAAACCACCGCGATGACCCATCACCCTCCAAACACCGTCGCCAATACACCCTCTCCCTCCCCATCCTCATCCTAACAGTAACCACCTCCCTCCTCCTCGGCATCTCCTCCACTCTCGCCCTCCAAACCCTCCTCTCCCGCACCCCCTCCTCCTCCTCCCGCAACGCCAACACCCTCGCCTCCCCCTCCCCCTCCGACCTCAACACAACCTACCTCCTCCCCTTCCCCTGCGGCGCCACCCCCTCCGCCGCGCGCGCCGCCGGCTGCCTCTTCGACCTCATCTCCTTCAACTGGCTCCCGCCCGCCTGCCACGACGCCGCCCTCGCGTCCGCCTTCGAGGCCGAGCTCCGCGCCGCCGGCGAGCTGGCCTGGTACCGCGACATGAACCGCACCGCGCCCCTCACGCGAGACCAGATCATGACGGGGGAGTATACCGGCGTGTACGTGAGCCTGGCGTACCACCTGCGGCACTGCACGGCCATGTGGCGGAGGATGCACCGCGCGCTGATGCAGGGCGGCGGCGGGCTGGGGAGGGTGGATAGTTATATCTGGGGGTACCATCATACGCTGCACTGCGAGGAGACGTTGCTGGGGCGTCGGAATGAGGCGGAGGCGGAGGTGTTTACGACGGAGGTGAGGGTTAAGTATCCGGATTGCGGTGTTGTGATTTAGAAAGCTTTGCGGGGGTGGAAGAGTAGACTTTTAATACTAGACTTCAGTCCAAGTAGCACTGGTCAAGGGGCCAAACATTTGAACAGCAGTCACGTATTGTGTGATCGGAGTGTCACAACTTGTAACTTCGAAATCTAGAAAACACGGGGTATCATTCCCATTACCTCACTCCTCCAACCTCACCTCCCCAATCCAACTCTCCAAACTCCTCTCCTTCTCAACCTTCTTCTCAACCCTCGTCTTCAACTTCCTCCCGCCGCCATCCTCCTCTCCATCCTCGCCACCAACGCCCCTCGGCCTTGGCTTCGCCAACAACTTCCTCGAAAACGGGATCCTCCACACCCTCAGCCCGTCCCCAACACCATCCCCCTCCTCCCCACCCGCCTCCGCAAACCCAGCCTCAATCGCAGCCCTCAACCGCTTCACAGCCTCCCAATTCCCCGTCACCGTCGTGATCCCCTCCCTCCACCCGTACAGGAACGAACTCACCCCCATCGCATCCAGCCCGCTGCCCTTCCTGCCCACCGCCAGCGCGACCCGCGGCAGCGCTCCCTCCTCCACCAGCCCCCGCGCCTCCTCCCAGCTCACACCCGGCACGACCTCGACAGGCAGCTGCAGATCTTCAGGGACGGGGTGCTCCGACAGCGTCTGCAACTTCCTCACCCTCTCCCTGCTGTCTTCACCCTCCCCCAGCGGCTCGAATAACATCCTCGTCCGCGCCTTCTCCGTCTCCGTCCCAATCCCCCCCAAAATCTTCAAAAACGTATCCGCCGCCTCCTTTGTCGTCACCAGCCGCCGCGCTCCGAGGGCAGGATACATCGTCGTCACCAGCCGCGGCCCGTTCTCCACCTCGTCCGCCGCGTCGAGCCGGTGCTGCGCGCCCCGCAACAGCGGGCTCTCCGGCCCGATCTTCAAATGACTACAATCGCTCGCCAGCGCCATGAAGACGGAGCAGTCCACGTTCAGCGTGTCCGTGAACCCCGCAAACGGGTCCGCCAGCACCAGGTTCCGGATAGCCTCCCCCAAACCAGGCGTCGGCCGCGCCAGGATCCCCGCGTCCGCCGTCTCAACGACCAGCTCCACCCCGGTCCCCTCCCCAAGCCGGCGCACGAGAGAAAGCAGCCGATCCACGTGCGCATTCCTCCCCTCCTCGATTCGGCTCATGAGGATCACGCACCGCGGCCGGCGGTACCCTTCAAAGCTCCCCCGCGCCGCGGCGATCATGCACCGCGCCACGCGTGCGACTTCCACGCTGCCCTCGCCCTCCTCCCTCAGCACCTCCAACATCTCCTCCTGCTCCTCCTCGTCCCAGTCCCACCCCGCGTCCGCCATCTCATAAAACAGCCTCCTCTCCGTCGTAGTCACAACCTTAACCCACTCTGTCCCTCCCTTGACCACCAAATCCACCACCGCGCCAACCCCCTTCCCCTTTTTCCCCTTTCCACCTTCCTCCGTCTTCTTCACAGCCAGTTCCCTCCTCATCCCCGCCAAATCACAACACCTCTTCGCCACCTCCCACACGCTCTCATAAAACTTGTAATTACTCGCGTCCAACCTCAACCTCGTCTTCCGATCCAGCGCCTCCAGCTCCTCGTCCCCGAGATCATCGGTGTATGCGTCCACCATCCTCTCGAGGTGCTTCTTCTCCGACACAACAAGCCGCTCAAACGGGCCCAGGCCGGGGACGGCCTGGTTCCACGCCAGCGGCTTGGTGCTCGTCGTCGGGGAGGGCCGGCGGCTTAGCGCGTCCTTGAGCGCGTCGAGGTCGCTGAGGAGGGTGGTGATGTTGGCGAGGATGTGGGTGCATTGCGTGAGCAGGGGTAGGGCCGGGTCCGGCGCGGAGGATGGTAGGATAGCCATTCTAGGTGACCTCTTCTTCTCGTACTGTCTTCTTCTGATTGATGTTTCGTGAGAACTGATGTTGTATGGTGGATCTGTCCGAGGACGAAATGTCGTGAGACGTCCGTCTGAGCTGGTTCGACGTTGTCCAGCACGGAGCCCCAAAAATGGATGGAGGGGCAAGGTCTTGGTCAAGATTTGACGTGTCCGCTCAAGGGATCAAAACCCGGCTGGGCCAGGCCTCGCTTCTAATAACGGATGAATTGAGCTCTAAAGAGGTATTTTTTCCCCCGCTTCGCAGCTCCAGCAGTAAGAACTTTGGAAGAAAGTTGAAGAATCTTACAAGGTCGCGGGGTTGGAATTTTCGAGCAAGGGCGCGCGCTTATCGATAAGACAGACGAACGGAGTCGTCTCCGATCCTAGGTTGACAAAAGATTCTAGCTCGCGTGGCGGCAAGGATGAACAAGCAGGGGTTGTCGACGCGATGTGTGCTGCCTCGTTGAAAGAGCTCAGCAAGTCCGGGTGGGAATCTGACGTCGCGAGGCCGGTTCTGGAGGCACGCAGAAGCACTGCAAAGGGAGCACGTGAGCGAAATCCGGACACGCGGGGTCCACCCCACCGACGCGGGGCCGAACCGGGCCGTCTGTGGGCGCGTCACAGTGCAGCCGATAACACAAGAGGTCTGTCACAGTCGTGAAGTTCGTGTAGGTGAATAGAGGAGGTTCGGAGCCTCAACTTTTTCGCGTTCCATTAATCCTCCTCGCCATTGTTGGCCCAAGTCATGTTCATTAAGGCGATGTAAGCCGCCACCCAAACCCCGTCATCCAAAAGTGCCCTTCATCCACTGCCATGCCCCGTCCCCGGATTCAATGCCCAAAGTGTTTTTCGTCTAACCAACGGCGCAAACAGAGGTATAGTGTCCGATACAATGCGTCCTCCCAGAAAAAGCATACAGCAGGGTTCCGATTAGAAAACAGTTCCGTCGCTATCGATCAGGATTGGGGGTTCCTTCGTGTTCGGTCGGCTGAACTCGGCCATTTCGCGGCCGCCCTGTAACGTGTTAGTCTGTGCCGTGTATGCCGTCGGTGCGGTTGTTGGCTTACCTTCCAGCTGCCTGCCTCGAGCAGTTGGGCGAGCGTAAGCTCGTGGCCATTGAGCTCGTTCCTAAGGTGCTTGTTGACCTCTACACAGAGCCTGTCCAAAAAGCCCACTGTGATGCCGCGCCACTCCACAATAACGTCGTCGCTCGGCTCGAACATAGGCGCAACCTCTACAGGCTTGACATTTGTCCTGCGGCAGTACTCGTCGTAGTGCTGGAGGCCCCTCTCCGTATCGTCGGCCTTCAACGTAAGAACACCGAGGTCGATAAAGAGACCGCCGTTGCGGTATTCAGGAAGACCGGTCAGTAGCTCAACGCCTGCGAACTGGATGCGGAGCAAGGTCTGCATCGGTTGCATCAGGCTGTAGCAGAGCCATTGCGTGAGCTTGTGAAACGGAAGAATCGACTCCCACGCTGCGGTCGAGTTCTGGGCAGAAGGGGGGAACGGTGAAAACTGTGAAGTCGTCGGGCTTTGCGGTGGTTGCGGCATGGAGTGGCAGGGCCAGGCATCGCCGAGAGACACGCCGTTGATAGCGGTCCGCGACTGGGGCCAGATTGGTGCCAGGCCGTTCATGAGGACGTTCCACAGAGTGGGAATGATGACGATTGGCGTAGACGACGCTTGCGTTGAGGGGTGTGCCAGCAAGTAGTCTAAGACGCGTTAGCTGTGGCCAGAGCGGGGAGTGTCTTCAATGCCGGGCTGCAACATACCAACCATGTTACCTGGCCGGCCATTGTCTCCAAAGTACTCTCGCTTCTCAGTCAGAGCGGTTGCTAGCCTCACGAGAAGATTTGTCCGGCCCTCGACGCCCGCCATTTCATTGCCTGGCTTAGACTGCAGCCCAGCGGCCACCTTTTCTACCGTCAAGTTGCGCAGGGCGTCCTTGTCGACCTGGAACTTGTTTCTGGGATCGCTGGAGAAGGCGCCCTGTACCACCATCAGCAGCCGTAGAATTCACGCATACACTGGAAAACGCACCGTCTTGAACATCTCCAAGCTTGCCACGGCAATGCCTTCTGACCTGCGGTAAATGCGGCCATTTTCCGTGCTCTTGTAGCTCCACTTGGTACCCGCACCGGCATCCAGCAGTACACTGACCAAGAAGAGGTCGATCATGCGGCGGCATTTTTCGCTATTGTCGACGTCCTCGGGGAAGGTGGAAAGGAGCTGTGCAATTCGGTCTCGGCCTCCGATGCAGAAATGCTGGTGTCGTCCGTGGCCGGGAATCGTGTTGAATGGTGCATCGTAATCTCTCTGTGGTGGATCATCAGGTCAGTACACTACCATTCGGCGAAGATTACAGGGGACGGGTGTTGCAGCCGGCGAGCCGCTCGATCACGCGAGCAGCGCGAGCTGCGGCAAGGTTGAAGGAGGACTTGGTCGAACCCTACCTTGATGATCTGAGAGACAAACGACACAACGTCGGCGAACTTGCGCATGTCCACGTCAAAATGCTTCAGCTCATTACGCAATGCCTTTTCGGTGACGATCTTGCTCCTCTCTCTGACGGCTCCCAGACTTCTCAGGTAGCCCGCAGGGTCCAGCTGGGGGTCGGGTGGGCGCGGCAGGTCGACCTTTGGTATCGGGAGTGGTGAAAACGGCGTCAATGGGGTGCCGGGAGTGGTGCTGCCAGCGGAAGTTCTGTTCATAGTAATGCTGCGGGGCGGTGGTGACTTGATGCTGGAGGCGCCCGAGTTGATGCTAACACTCGAGGTGTTGATAGAGGGCTTGGAGCCTTTGGGGGCCTTTTCCTTCCTCGAAAACAGGCCCATTTTGGCGGTTTAGGGGGATGGCAAATCGATGAATTGGCGGTCCAGTGGGGTTCTGCTGGAGGGGTCGAAGTGCTGCTGAGTCGAGCCGGGTCGACAGCGATGCGACGCTCGCGGGCGATCAGTAGTCAAGACGTGCGACGGCAGTCGTGACCGGGGGGGTATCGGAGAGGCGGAGGACGACGCAGTCGGGTTGCTGACCTTGTCGACGACGAATAGATGATGATTAGGGAGTGGCTTTGAGGTCGAAGACGCAAGGAGGGCAAAGGGGAGAGAAAAGACGGAAGATAGGAAGTCGAGGTTCGCCGGGAGTGGTTTAATATGAAAGAGAGACGGACGGCCGGTTGGTTCGACTTGCGGGGAACAATTCCAGCTGGTGGACAACTGCTGGAGTCGGGACAGGACAGGACAGCTGCGGCCCTGTAGGCGACGGTCTGAATGCGCTAGGAGGGATGCAGCAGCGGCAAGCAGCAAGCAGCCAGCAATCAATCAACCCGGGCTGGCCCTCCACTGAGATGGATGGACGAGGCAAGACAGGAGGACTGGACCAGTGGACTGGACAGGGCAGGGCACTGGGGGTGGGCTTAGGGCGGCGCCTGTCGCCGGTGGTGGCCTGGGCTGTGTGAGGCCTGTACCTTGGCCTGTCGGGAAGAGACTCTGAGAAAATGTCGACCGACTTGAGGTGACCCTCCCGTCGACGGAGGAGGGGTGCTACTGGGGGAGGAGCCGGGGCTCTGGTGTTCAGACTCAGGAACAGATTCCCTTATTGGTGTTAGAGTTCTGGCCGACGTCGATCTGGATCAAGGGTGACCGCTGGGAGTGGGCGAACTGCTTCTGGCTTGGTTAGCCTCGAAAAAATGTCGAGCCACTTTGAGCCATTCCCACTGCGCCGCGCCGCACGCCGGACACAGGCAGTCAAGCGCGACACCGGAAAGATGGAAGGATGATGGGATGGGGTGGGAGTGAATAAAAAAAGACAAGTGTGTTTGGGCAATATGTGTGTATGTCATTGAGTAAGGTAGGTATGTCTTGTATGCGCGTATATGCATTTTGTGCACGTCCATGGCCGCCCATCGCCAATTTGGAAAAGCCGGCACCAGCTCCATGGGGCATCCTTCTGCTCCCCCGTCTGAAATCTGCACCGGCCATTTTTAGACCCAGAGATGGAGGACCTTGAGATCGAGGCTATCCATGCAGGTGTTGAGTGCTCTGGGCAGAATACGCGCAGAATGCAGAATGCACGGCGACGATCTCTCGGAGCAAGAGATGAGGGTTCGGAGGAGAAAAGATGGATACACGTACGGTTCTGAGAGGAGGGATGCAGCTCGTTTGCTCGCTCTCGTTTGGAGAGACGACGTATGGACGAAGTATGCGATAGAAGAAGCTGTTGCTTCGAGTTGGGCAGTAGAAGATGCAATGGTTTAAGCCTGGAGGTTGTCAAGCTGGCAGCGGGAATGACGGCGATAAAAAGCGTCCGAGGGTCAACCGGATCTGATCTGGGCTAGCAGGACGGGATCTAAGAGGCGTCCAATGTTTGCAGCCGGTGGAAATTGACGATCAATATGCGGCCCTCTCAAGGCACTTGCTGTGCTTGGTGCTGGGGACACAGGGCGCTGCAAAAAGCAACACCAGCGCGGCGGCGGGCGGGCGACGGCCAATTGGGGGCCAGAGACAGGTTGCGTCGGTCTTGAGCTTGGCCTCGGAAGGCTTAACCGCTGTTGCCGTGTGTATCGACGACGTCGCAGTGCAGCGCAGGGAGTCTGATGTTGAGGCTTTGAGACGGACAGCCGCCAGTGAGAAGTGACGGCCTCGTGGGATTCAACGAGTGATGCGATGACGACTCTTTTGATGAAGGGCCACTCGGAGGAGGGAATCCGTTACTCTTCTGCACGATCCGGCAGATATCGTGCCTTTGCAGACGGAGAAAGCAAAAAATAGAAGGAATTGGAGAAAAGAAATGTGCAACGGTCGGAGTCTGGCTGAAAGCAGAGACCACGAGCAAAAAAGCAAGAAAGCTTTGTTGCACACACCGGGTCGAGACGAGGCGAGACGAGGCGAGGCGAGGCCGGGAACGTGGGGAGAGAGTCGGAGGGCGGAGGAGAGGAAAGACACGGACGGACACAGGAAGGCCGAACGAACCCAGCCAGGGGCAAGTATCAAAGCTTGAGATGTGAGCAATAAGAATAAAAAGCCCGGGAGATTGGACGGGAGTTGAACGTGGTATGTCTGCGTTGAGGTAGGTAGGTACTAGGTAAGGTATTCTGGCTGAATATCTGGATGAATATCTAGATGAAAAACCTACCAAACTCAAAGGGAGGGGGAAGGAGAGACCGACCTCATATTCCTTCTATTCTTATCATTCGTTCGTCCCTTCTCCTTCCATCCATCGTCCTTCCTTGCGCAGGAAGGCGGCCATCAGGGACGGCACGATGGACGGGAAGGAAGGGACGAGCCAGGCCACACCTACCTTCCTGCCTTATTACACTGGTTGATACAAAGTACACACAGAGGCAGGAAGGAAGGTGCAGCAATTGGAAACAGTGGGGAGACGGCATGGAATCCCGGGCCAACAATGCCATGTCCTTCATCTCTTTAGTCACATACCCGTACCATGGTATCTTGCACTCACAGTGAGTGCACTTTAAAAGCTGCGGATGCTCGTCCCCCGCCGTCAGGATCAGTGAGTGGGTGGTGGTGCCTTGAGGGACTTTCTGGATTGCTGATAGCTAGCTGGAGCTGCTGCTGCTGCTGCTGCTGCTGCTCGGATATGGCATTGTCCAAACTGGGAGACATCCCCACTGGGCACTGTACTTGAAAACCTCGCCGTGCTGATGCTTGTCAAGCTGTCTCTCTCTTCTCTCAAGTCCAGTAAGTGTTACTACCTAGGTAGCCAGCCTCCCGCTGGACTGGATTTAGCGAGGCCCCGTCGTCCAATGTCTGCTGCAGGGCTTCATTGGCAGCACGGGTGGCCCCGGCAGGAACTGGAGCTCCAGCTCGGATACTGTCCACTCGTCCATGCAGTGTACTTTAGTGCCTCAAGTGGGTGGTCGGGTCCGACTAATGGTCATCCGGCGCTGCACATTGGACGCACCTCATTGTCAATGATGAATGAACCATGACATCTTGCTGTAAGGCATTGATGCTATTGAGATGGAAAGAACACTGTGAAGGTGCCTTCCATGTAATTGTGGGTGGTCAGAGCTTCGTTCTTGCCCCGACCAGATGGCAGGAACCCAAGCGGCAACAAGCAGGAGGCAAGAGCAAGCAACAGCGGAGGCAGGAGGCAGGACCTGAGGCAAGAGGCAAGCACCTTCCCCAGATCATCACCACCAACACCAACAACCACCGAGACCGACCGCCGCATCACGCAAACACATCCACCTCAACCACCACTCAACCATGACCGCCTCGCCGATCTGGCCCACCGTTGCAAATCACCAACTGATTCAGTCTCTGCCGCCTGCCTCCAGACCCTGACGAGACCCGGACCGCGCTTCAGGTCGCACTTGCGATGGGGCCTCTCAGGCGCCGGAACAAATCCCGGCGGGCTGTGACACTGCACTGCTCAGGTCCCGTCTCTCAATGATCCATCAGTGATCATCTCGATAATAACAGCTCTCCCACTCTTCAATTCTCCCACGAGGCTGCTCAAGGTTTGGCCCCCATACAGTGTCGACCTCTGACAGCCCCATTATGGATAGTCCTCCCTCGGATTGTACTACGTCGTCTACCTGAGCCCCGTCAAAAGATTTTTTCAACACCCCCAAGGACTCCAGTCGAGATGTAATCATGGTACGATCGTCCCATCTCTTGGGCCAGGGACCATCGTCTGAGCCATTGCTCCCATGCAGTCTGCGAGGATATGATGCCAACCTGCTGCCTATCTCCCCCGCTGACCCGCCTAGTCAACAGTGTAACAGTGGAGGACCTGGACGACAAATGTCGACAACCGCAACAAGAAAACGTGCCTCGAGCACACTGCGGATGCGCATTTGGCTTCAACCACTGGTGTAGGTAGTAATTACGTGCAGTCACCAGGGTCTGCAATACGCGGTCCAGTTTTTACGGTCCTCCTCTCCTCGACAGACCCGGACCTCAACCTTTCGTCTGAGTCTGGTGCTGTCTCCAAGGGCCCAGCAACTGGATCCTCCTATTGGACCCTGCTCTCATAGAACCACGGGCCTTCGACGATTCCCATGGCTGCTCATCTCCCTGCCGCAGCAACATTGGATTTACACGGAAATTCGGGATCAGACCAAGCCGTGCCTTTTCCGCCGTCGCGACCAGACACCGACGGTTGACCACACACCTGTCGTGTACGGTACTGTCACCACTCGCGCACTCCCTCATCGCCGTCGTTTATGAGAACGGTCGGGATCTTAGAAACGATTGCATCGCGTCACGGCCAGTGCGGCTTGCGCAGCGTGCCGCTTCAGCTAAGTCTGCCCGGTACCCGCGTCGCGTCTCGTCTAGTCTAGCCCTCTCACAGGGCCGAACACGAAGCAGCATTCATCGTGCCGAGGTCGACCGAACCGACGTCCAACAGGATGCCTGCGTGCTGCTGCCTTCCCAAGTTCCCTCGGACCCATCTCCAGTTAGGTTTGTGAGAAGTGCGAAAATTTTGTTTGCTTCCAGATGCAACGTCGGCCGCCATGCACACGCAAACCCAGCAAGCTGCGTGCTTCGGTTGCCTGGTCCTGCAGCCTTTGCGAAATGGGGAAACACAACATCGCTGCCGGCCACGCAGACAGGCTGAAATAAAAACCCAGACAAGCAGCCAGACGGCCCGGGGAGCCCCTTCCACGCCCAAGGAAACCCCTCCCTGTGCAAAAGCTCGACTGCACCCTCGAGACACGGTACCAGGGACTTGGGCTCCGTGGGATGGAAGGATGACCGGCCTGTGTTGCAGTGCAGCCGATGCCTGCAAGGTACGGGAGACGGTGCACCTTTCTGGAATGGTCCGGCCTGGGAGCTGCATGCCGTGATGCGCGATGAGCTCCGTTGCACTCATTGTCTTCGCGTGGCCTACGATTCGCAACCTCTGTCCGTTAATGGTGCCTCGCATCGCCTCTGTATTGGACAATGCGCTGCTGCAAGGCGTGCCCGGAAATGCGCAAGTGTCCTCCAAATCGGATGAACACCTCCACGCCCTACCCACCATCTGGGTAGCCTGGCTTTCGAGGGTACAACAAACATGCAGCTAGAGACAGCTGTCACAGTCGAAGGCTTGCTTGTTTGAGACGAAAACTTTGGCAATTCCAGAGGTTGTCTGGCAAATTCTGCTTGTTGCGCACTTCATATTCGCCGTCAAGAGGCCAAGTTGACATATTTGGTTGTGCTGCAGTTCCCGTATCGATTGGAGGAACGTCGTAGGCCGATCCGACGATATTTACAGCCAACCAACCGCCACCTGCGGTCTGGAGCGCCACAGCCTCTAGGAACGGAAGTGACAGCAGAAAACATGTGGAGAGACTAGGATGAAAGGCGCGGGCACGGTTTGCCTCGTGTCGTGGAAATCGAGGCACGGACGCCTCCCGGGGTGGTGTTTGTCTCGAAGGTTAGCCAGGAGACATCTCTCAAAACTCATTTTCGCGGACCTGGGCGACCGAGGTGAAAGGGTCAGGAGCAAACCTCCTGAGCTCCTCAGTCGTCTCGGCAAGCTTGACAAGCTGCAGGCCGGCCAGCTCATGACTCTCACACGTACGATCTTTGCAAAAGACCCATGGCTGCTTCGTCGACGATGGACGCGCGACGATCGACAGCTCGGCAGCAAACAGACAGTCCATCCTATTCCGCCAAATCCAACGACAGCTCACCTGTCAAATAGTGCGCCGCAACATGGCTTCGCATCGCGCCGGTGTTGAGCGACATCGACACCAGCTGAATGGCGCCGCGTCAAAACCCTTGGACGCCATTCAAAGGGTCACCCGTCGGCTCGTGCCACTTTCTTCACCGAACCGGGTTGGTTGTCCAGACCCTCCCCGCTCACCCCCGACGCAACTCTTAGCCCCCGGCCACCAAGCTCAGATCTAATTGTGCACAGTGTTGCCCACGCCCAGGAAACCCAGTCTTCTCGAATTTTGAAAACTCCAGGGCCTCGCTCGACTAACTCGTTACGGAAGCTCCTTGACCACACGTTCACTTTAATTTTCCCGTTGGGCTTGTCGTGTCCTTTGTGACTTGCGCTGTTTTACACGACTCCGCTCCCGGCCTTCATTCTCGCTGGTGACAAGTTCTGCTTTCGGGAATCCTAACTGGACAGCCCCTATTCGCTTCCATGCTCGGAGGCTTGCTGAGGCCGGGCGAAGCATCTCCCCCTAGTCCGGTTCCGGGGACGATGCCGAGTTGCGCGATGCTGCCACGAGGTGGCCATGCTGAGCGCCGGCGTCCTGGGTCTTGAGGTGCTATTGGCGTCCACGGTACGAACGGGCGAGATCTGCTCTTGCCATTGCCGGTAGTGGGCTGGCTTCAGCGCGGTCACTGATCGATCTACGCGACAGCTCGAGCAGCTAGTTATCATAATCGCAACGATCTGGAGGGAGAAGATCTGCCATTCGCGCACGTCTATCGAGCAGCTTCAGATGGCCACGGGAGCTCGAGCGCGGGTCGCGAGCGGTCCGATATTTGACCTCACCTCTCGTCATCCGGTAATTCATCAGCGCGTATGATAGACACAATGTCTCACTAAGGATGCGGACACCATCGCGTCCGGAATGACCTTTTACACAACGCCCGGCAGCAGTCGGGTACGGTAGGATGTGATAGGGTCCAGCCTTTCACGCCTCCACTGAGCATCTTCACTCAAGCCACCCTGAGACGCTAGCGCCACAACTACACTTCTGATCTGCCTGCCGTCTGTGAGGACCTTCTGAAGCAAAAGACGAAGCAAAAGAACTATCAAAAGAAAAATGATCAGCGCGAACTGACCAATGAGCAAAAGATTGGACGAACAGGGAATCGAACCCTGGACCACTCACATGCTAAGCGAGTATTATACCACTAAACCATTCGCCCAAAGGATGATTTCGCCCGGACTTGAACCGGAGACCTTCAGTGTGTTAGACTGACGTGATAACCAACTACACCACGAAACCAGTGATTGTTGCAGTTGGTCTCGTTACGTGTGTCTGAGAAGGTCTGCGGGCGGGTGCAGAATTTTCAGCCGGCGTTGTGGAGTTGGGAGACCCATGCGGGCATCGGCGCCGAGAAATATGGGTCCGAGCCTGCGGAATCCGCGACAGGTGGTTGCTGTTGAAGTCGGACAGTGTAAGGTGCTTCAAGACGATGGTTAGGATAGGTTTTAGGATTGAATGCTCCGTCTCAAGATTAAGTTTTTTGAATCGTTGAGAAGCGTTTTCATTATAGGTTTTTGAGGTACGAATTTTCCATCGTTACATTTACAACAACATATTCCAAGTTTTAGCTTAGTAACAAACTTGACGTCCATTTCATTCAAGACCCTTCAGCTTTAAAAAGATGAAATATTCTGAAAGAATGTTTGCTCATTACTTCGTGTCACAATAGACTTAAGTTACAAAACAGTCTATGGTGTGTACTGGAGTGAAATAGTAGATAGATGCATTGTTGCTCAAGGTCTTCTTTCTACTTGCTCTCACCAGCGTAGGCTTCTGAATAAGTCAGAGGAGGAAGAATGTTTACTGGATCAGGCGCATGAAGTGCAACCTTTGGGGGTATGGCTTTTGGACTTCACGATACCCATAGATACCCATATGGGGACTACCCATTACCCATTACCCATTACCCATGGTCCAAGTACAAACCCGTGGATACCCATGGACAGCCACATGTTTGGGTATATCTAAGGCCTATCAATATGAACTTTGGATTGGCGGGCTCATGCGTTGGGGTATGGCCTTGCTTGCCGTTATGGCAAGGCATGGCTTATTGACTGCTATATTCTATGTAGTTTCAAGACTTCGTGGAGGGTTCGGGGCTTTCCCAAAGGATGAGTGAGGCAAGCCGCAACTGTCATTTTGGACATGCCGGCTTCCCTCCCCTCCACAAGAGGTTTTCTTTTCGGTCAAGCTCGGCGTGGGAGGGTATGAGGGTTGCAAGGCCTACGATATATGCCGGGCAGAGGCCATGTTGAAGTGGAAAAGTGGGAGAGGGCTGGCGGGTGTTAACACTTTTTCTGCCGAGGATTCGCAGATCTAAGGATGTGTTTGAGTGCAGAGGTATTCAAAGGCTGCTGCTAAGGTCATGTGCACTATGCTGATGAACCCAGACGCCACAAAGTACCTTAACGGGAGAGAGGTCGAGATGGCCGGCGTTGTGGTTTTTTATGGTTAGGAAAGTTGGTCTCACTCATTACGTCTCAAAGCCCACATGGACGAAGTGAGCCCCGACAATGCTCAGGGTGGGCGGCTTACAGGACACATCTGATTGAGCCGCACAGCGTCAGGACAAATTTGCGTAAAAGCTTCAGGGGAGTGATTCTTCTATTACCCCTTGATGCAAGGTTACATGGTATCCAGACGGACACACACAGCCTCTCCCATATGGTACAGTATCTCCCCTCTCCAAACCTCCTCCACTTCCCCTCACACATTTTCATGGGGGAATCTACGACGCATCCCCAGGAACGATCTAGATGTACACTGTTCATGAACAAACACACCGCAGCTCTTTCTCAAACCCGTTCATCCACACAAAACCTCTCTACCTCCGTCGGCCGTACGTCTCCTCTCTGCGCGCCTTCTTCAGCCGCGCCGCCTGCTCCGCGGCCTCCTTGGCGGCGGCCTTCTTCTCCTGGGCCTCGAGGTAGTCGCCCGCGCCGCCCCTTGCGTTGTGGATCGTCTGCTGGATGCTGGACACGACGCCCTTGATGGAGCCGTCCTCGGAGCCCGGGCGCGGGGAGGGCGCCTGGTAGGTGGCGGTGGTGGAGATGGTGCCGCCGTTGTATCTGCGGCCGCCCGAGGGCCCGACGACGGGGAGGCCGAGGGCGCGGCGGATGGCGGGGCGGGTGAGGGTGTAGTTCTGGACGACGCCGATGAGGCCGGAGACGAAGAAGTACCACTGGACGGCGGCGGGGAGGTACAGGGTCACGGCGACGGAGATGGGGCCGATGACCCACATGAGGATCTTTTGCTGGGCCTTTTGTTGCGGGGAGGCGTTTGCGCCGGCGGTCTTATGGTGGTTTGTTAGTTGAGTTGCGGCGTGAGGGGAGGAACAGGGGCTCTTACCTTCATCATGGCGAACATGGAGATGGGGCCGAGGATGGGGAGGATGTACAGCGGGTCGGGGACGGAGAGGTCGGTGATCCAGCCGAAGCCGCCGTTCTCGAAGCCGGGGACGGGGATGCTGGAGGCGCCGTTGAGGACGCGGAACATGCCGTAGCCGAAGGGGATCTGGAGGAAGCCCCAGGCGGCGTTGAGGGGGTTGACGCCGGCGCGCTTGTTCATCGTGCCGAGGTCGCGGCGGAGCTCCTGCGTGCGCGCCGTGTCGCCCATGCTGAGGGCCTCGACGGAGGCCTTCTTCAGCGCCTCGTACTGCGGGTTCTGCTGGACGAGCTGGAGCTTGGCGGAGGTCTCCTGGGCCTTGAGGAGGGGCTTGAGGAGGAGGAGGCGGAGGAGGACGGCGGTGACGGTGATGGAGCCGATCCAGGGCAGGCCGGAGTAGACGTGGACGTGCTCGAGGGCCCACTGCATGACGGAGGAGGGGCCCCAGCCGAAGTCGAGGCCGAGGGTCTTGAGGTAGCCGATCTGCTCGGGGAGGTCGAGGAGGGTGGCGGCGTCGATGGAGGGGAGGGAGGAGGCCGTCGGGTCGACGAGGGTTGACGGCTCGGCGGGGATGGAGACGGGCTCGGCGGCGGGGGCGGTAGAGGCGGCAGCGGCGGTTTCGACGGCGGGCTCGACGGGTGGTGAGGGTGCCGGTGGTGTCTGGATTTGGGCTGGTTGTTGGGGTGTGGGCTCGGATTTGCCCCAGAGGGAGATGGCTCGTCGGGTCTGGAGGGCGCCGCCGATGGCCACGGTGCCGGCGAGTCTGCCGCTTGAAGTCCTCAAGCCGGTCCAGGGGGCAGCGCCGCTGGCGGTAGTGCGCAGGGAGCTGAAGTTACGTCCATCGCCGAGTCGTCTGGGTGACCTAGAGATCTGGCCATTGAGTTAGCCCGTGACTTTTTGGGGATGCAATGGCGGGGGCACTGGGTCCGGCAATTGAGGAAGAGGGAGGTGCGTACGGCTTGGCTGGATATGCTGCTGGCCGCCCTCGCCGAGGGGAGGGAGCGGAGGACGCCTCTGCTGGGCAGCATGGTGGGCGATTGTGAGGAGAGGGGTGTGGTGGGTGGGAATTGAAGGATGTCGCTGTCGACAGATGCGCGGGTGCTGGAAATTTTTGGGGACCGCAGACGCGCCGGGAAAACGTCGGGTGGGTGGCCCAAGCTTCCCGGCTCCGTCTCCCGGGGCCTGGGGCGGGCTGGTGGAGGGTCAGCATTGGATATGAGGGATGACGGGGAGCTGATTCGTTGCTTTGCTTTAGTCAACAGCCGCTTTTGTTTCCGGAGGTTCAGAAGACAAGAGGAAGTAATTTGGTTCGTTTCGTTTTTGATTCTACCGTCATGTATGTACGATTCAAGATTCTTGGACTCGTCCCTTTCACCCGGTCCGCGCCGCCTGTCTAGGGGTCTTGTTTGTACACCCTCCATCTTCCGTACGCCGATGCATGATTTGTGTCTATCCTCTGCCAGACACGGTTTCTTCCAAATTTTGGTTCATTTTGCTGCATATCCTTTCTGTCGGGCAGCGTCGCCATCCCGACGAGAGACGATGTCATAACATCGATACCCGTGAAGCATCATCAGCAGGATGCCGTCGGTGCGTCTAAGCCCTCATTCCCATCCGCCTAGTCATTCCAGGCTCGTCAAGTCTTCGAGACCTGGGGACGGGGCGCGGCGCTTGTCGCGGACCTCCAGGCCAGGGCCAATGGGGTGGGCTCTCCTCCTGGACATAGGGAAGACCTGCCGAGTGTTAGCTACTATGTCCTGTACACATCGCCTTTTCCAAAACTGCATCATGCGCAGGTCTTCGCACGTAGCAGCGAAGGCACATCGCCCAGTCTCTCCGTACCTTGGTACCGCCCCATCCTAGCCTGAAGGCCGCCTCGTGGGCAAACAGCTCTCCGAATCCCAGCATCATGCCGTTGATGAAGGGCAGTAACAGGTTGATGGCTGCGCCGCGAACCAGACCCCAGAAGGTAGGCGGCTTGTAGAGGATGATTGGCGAGTTCGACGACGGGGGGGAGGGGGTCTCGGCCTGGGAGTACTGCTCGCTGTCGGAGCGGATCGTGACGCCAGACTCGGCCAGGGGGTGGAGCGAGTCGTCGTGGGAAGCCATCGTCGACGGAGGGGATTTCGTATCGGATGGGAGGGAGATGGTTGAGGCGGGATGTTGGGGAGCTACTTGGTGACCGCAGAGTAGATCCAACGACGGCGAGCGAGGCACGTTTACCGAATCTCGGCGCTGGGCGAGGTGCTGTGACGAGGATGGACAGCTCCGGCTTCACTTCGGGAAATCACCACAGCTAGCTGAGGTGCCTGAGCTCTCCAAGGCGGGACAAGACGGGATCCATGGATCCAGATTAGATAAGCGCGGGGTCCGGTGGATATCTGATCCGGCTGCACCTTGCGGCGCCCAGGGAAGGTGCTGTGGTGGGGTTCTGGAAGGTGCACCTGGGTGGCCTGGGTGGCTCCATCCCACGTCACAGGGAACGTGCTAGAGAGGTACAGGAACGGAAGCAGCAAGCTCTAACTCTGGCAGTTACGACCACTAAGCTGCCTGCTCTAGTCCGTTCATCACCAACACCATTCACCACCGCAGGTAATCACTTCCTTTTGCCTGAACCTTGGGAGGACGCAACCTTGAAGGGACACACACCTTAATTCACCTCTTTCCGGATAAGACGTTCGCTGCAACACATAAATCCCAGCAGCGACAATTGCATCGCTCCGTCTCTCATTGCAATCCTCCTTCTCTCTTCCCCACCATCCGCCTGCAGAACCGCCATCATCATGTCCGGCAGCAACAGCGCTTCGCGCAACAACATCCTGCGCGACTTCACCAGCCTGACTGGCCTCCCCGAGGCTCGCGTACGTGCTTGCCTGTTCCATACAATCCCGTCATTCGTTGCCCGCGTTCCTGGCTGACCCCTCCTCAGTGCACAGAGTACCTCGAAGCCGCAAACTGGGACATTGGCCTCGCCGCCCAGGCCTACTACGCGGACCACGACTCCGAAGACGATGCTCCCCAACGCGCTGCCGCGTCGTCATCCCAGCCCGCCCCTGCCGCGGAAGCATACACCGGCCCCAGAACCCTCGATGGCCGCCCGGCCCCCGAGGCTGCTCGCGGCGGTGCTGCCTCGAGCAAGGCACCCAAGAAGAAGGGTCTCGCCACCTTGAGCTCCCTTGGAGGTGGCCACGCGCATGACGACGACGATGATGAGGACGACGAGGACGACGACGACAGAGGCAGGGGTGATTTGTTCGCTGGAGGAGAAAAGTCTGGTTTGGCCGTTCAGGATCCCTCTCAACAGGAGGGAGGTGGCGCCAAGAAGATCATCAGTGACATCCTCGCCAAGGCAAAGGCGTAAGTGCTGGCCACCGCTACCCCGAGATCACGACTAACATCTACAGGAACGCCTCCCGCCCCGAGACAGCATCTCCGGCCGGACCCTCCCGCTCCACCTTCAGAGGCACCGGCCAGACCCTCGGCGGTGAGGGCACCGAGAGCCGCAGCATTCCCGACCCGAATGCCTTCCAGGAGGGCTCTGGCGGCCCTCCAGGCCAGACCGGCGAACCCCAGGAGCGCACTCTTCACCTCTGGCAGGACGGCTTCAGCATCGACGACGGCGAGCTGCACAGATTCGACGATCCGGAGAACGCCATGGATCTGAACATGATTCGCGCCGGCCGAGCTCCCCTTCACCTTATGAACGTGCGCTACGACCAGCCAGTCGACGTGAAGCTCCACCAACACCAGGAGAACTACCGTCCCCTTCCCAAGAAGTACAAGCCTTTCGGCGGAGAGGGTCGCCGTCTCGGCAGCCCCGTCCCAGGCGAGGGCAGCTCGTCAGCCGCCGCCCCTGCAGCTTCGACCACCACTGCTTCCGCCTCAACCACCTCTTCCGGCCCGCAGACCACCGTCGACGAGTCTCAGCCAACTCTGACCCTCCGCATCCAGCTTCCCAACGGCACGAGACTCCCCGCGCGCTTCAACACCACTAACACTGTGAATGACGTCTACGAGTTTGTCCAGCGCGCCTCCGCCGACACTCGCACCAGATCTTGGGTGCTGGCCACGACATTCCCCAACAAGGACCACACCGATCGCAGTCTGGTGCTGGGCGAGATGCCCGAGTTCAAGAAGGGCGGCACTGCCGTTGTCAAGTGGGCTTGAGCGAGGTCTTTCAAAAATGGCGGGGTAACGGCGGCGTTTGGAATTTCTTTTCAGCCCAGCCTTCACACAATGGGTGGTGCGGCTAGGGTGTACGAGGCCTTCTTGCCTCTGGGTGGAATGTAGATTCGTCCCGACAAATAGAAGTACTCAAGAACATCTTCAATGATTAAGTGATGTACATGTGATTTTGGTGTATGCTATGCTAGAATGTCGTGGTTCCTTCAAACGCCCTCTTAAATGGTATCATTAATCATCCCTGCCATGCGCCACAGCAGCTACGAGGCTGCTGCCCAGCGTCACACAATATTAAAAAAAACAGATCTACAGTGCGTGATGTCTCTCTTTTCCTCTCCACCCGAGCCACACTCTCTCACGCAGGCCCAGCCGCCCCGCTGTGCGCCATCATCGTTGCCGGCCCGTCGAGAAACTTAAAGTGCTCAATAGCAATCTGGCAATTGAGCATGGCGGCGTTGAACCGCGCCTCGCCAGGCGGGAGGACGACCATCAGGTACGTGTTTGTCGTGAACTTTAGGATGAACAGGTTGAAGCGGGTGCCGGCCTTGTGCTCCATGCGAACGAACTGCTCAGCATTGCGCGGGGTCCCCGTGAAGCGGGAGATGGTCTGCTTGAAGTGCTTCATGATGTTGGACATGCGCTCGAGGCGGTCCTCTGTGGGGTTGCGCTGGCCCTCCTCGGAGGTCCAGGAGGAGACGGCGAGGAAGGATGTGCGCTCGAAGAGGAGCAGCTCCTCGGCCTCGATGGCGACGCCGAGGTTGGCGAGGTTGCGCTCGATGGTGGCGAGGTTGGGGACGAGGTCGTGGATGATGCTGGCCCAGGCCTTGTAGAGGGACTGGTCCCAGATGGAGGTCGCGAAGGGGGTGATGTCGAAGGCGCCCGTTTGCGGCGGCTGCTGGACGGGGCTGCTGGGGTCGTTGCTGTCGTCTGCCTGCTGCTGCTGCTGTTGGTGGGAGAGGTAGCCGATGGAGTTTGCGTACTCGGCGGTCTTCTGGCGGACGACGCGGACGCGGTCGTCGTAGACGGACTCGCGGTGGGCGGGAACGACGAGGTCCATCTTGTGGATGAGGACGTAGATCTTGGCTTGCGGGGAGAACTGGAGGAGGGCGGAGATGATGGAGACGTAGGTGGCGAGGTCGCGGTCGATGTCGCGGGACTCGATGTCGAAGACGTAGATGAGGACGCCGACGTTGGAGAAGACGTGGACGCGCTGCTGGGAGAGGTAGTTCTCCATGAAGGCCTCCTGGCCGCCGCAGTCCCATAGGTTGAGGGTGAGGTTGCCGAGGAACTTGACGTGGGAGAGGTCGATGTCGATGGTGGCGCCGAGGCGGCGGGTGTCACGGGCGATGTAGTTGCTGAAGATGATGCTGCGCATGCTGGACTTGCCGGAGCCGGACTTGCCCATGAGGAGGACCTTCTTCTTTTTGGGTTTCTTGACTTCTGCGAGGGCCGGCGGGGGCCCTTCCGTGTATGTGTCTGCCATGGTGTCGGCCAGGTGATTTGTTTGCGAGGATGGAGAGGGGTTGCGAGATCGAGGAGCTGGAGGAGGGAGCTTCCGGGCCGGTTGGGGCGGGCCTTGCGGGCGCGGCGCGTGGATGTCTTCGGCTGCGGATGCGTGAGATGCGTGTTCAGATGGTACAGGCAAGAGGGGTTGAGCAGGCTGCTGGCCGACGGCGGTGGTCGAGCAATTGGCCGTTGTGCGCTGTGAAATCTCGTGTGAGGTTGGGAAGCTGGAGGTGTTGATCTTCTGGTCAGCGACCTGATTTCCTGGAAATTAGGTACGTATCCTGGCTGGAGAACCGTGCTGGGTGGCTGATAAGATAAGGCCCCCACAGCTATTACCCGGCAGCAAGCCAAGCTGCTTGCTTACACTCATCATCCTTCATCCTCTTCATCGCATCGCGATGTTTAAAGGTCTTGGCTTGTTGCAGTCTGAGAGACTCGAGCGGTATAATGTCGAGAGATGACGGTTTGAGAGTGTGCTCTCGAGACAAAATCGCCTCACAAGCCTTTTTGGAAGAGGCTGGGATGGCCTTCAGCTGATGCTCCTACACCACCATCACAACTTCAGAGAAACAGATCGTGACGCCGAATGCTCAATGAGCTGCATCATGTCTAATCATCGAGTCGGAATCGGAGCGGCCAAGACGAGGTGTCACTCTATTTTTATGCAACCCAGATATCACCAGCTTTGTTCGTGTTGAGGGACCGATCACAAGGGATCCGGTGTCGGATTCCCTGCTTCTCGGCAGTGCCTAGTCGAGGCCGGGCAGACAATAACTCGATCCGATGTTCTACCAGCTCCTCGCCGATCACCCACTGAAGATGCGGATTCCCTCAGAAATTTGAATCAAACAAGATTCAGTCATCGTCAGCGCAGTAAAAAAAGCCATCATCCGGCTCCCTCCTGCACACCATTACCATCCACCAGCCATCCAGGGAGTCCAGCCTCCGGCATTGTGTGCCCACCTCAGCCGAAGGGATCCGAAGGGAGAGGTGCGCCGCCTGTCCAATGATGTGAATCGAGCACACCAAAAACGGTGAACCCGCCCCTCGTTGGAGCGTGAGACCGTGTCTCAGTCGCAACGACCCTTGTGAAGTGCGCAGACTGCCAACATCGCTTCTCCCTTGCCGGCGTGGGCCAATGGATACGACGGGTGTTCGTCAGGTTTCGGGATGCCGTCTCGCACACCAAGGGCATCTGCTGATACCGGGCTAGCGATGGACTAGCGATCGGGCTATGGGTGTGGATGGGCACACTGTTCAAGATTTTGCTCATCCCTACGGACAAAGATGTTGGGAGAGGGCCACAAAGAGGGCAGATATGAGTGTTCAACACCCCCGTTCGAGGTCGAGGCCATCATGCCGTGGATGCTCTTCAATTAGTCGTGTGGAGAGATACTCAAGTTTATTCGAGGTATTTCCTCGACTTCGACTTCGCTGTGCCTTCGTTGACAACTCCACCGACGTTGAGTTACGTTCTCGTGTAAGTCGAGCAGGCTCCCACTCTACACGATGACCTCGCCCTTCTGGCACACGCAACACGGCGTGAGCTCGCCTCTATGGCAGACCCAACCCAAGCCGCCCCGTCGTCCTGAGCGTCCCGAACGCCCTGCTCGCCCAGACACACCCGCCAGCAATCCCACCCCACACCCGCGGAGCAGCACGCCGGGCCGCAGAACCAGGGTCGAGACGCAGTACCGCCCACCGGTGCCCACCAACAGACCCCCGATCCGCTCGCGATACACCGCGCCGGAGGACGAGTCTCGCCCGAACCCGAACGCGTCCTCCATGCTGCCCCGGCGCGCCAGCGGCTCGCCCGGCCGCGTGTACAGCTCGTCGACACAGCCGTACGAGTGCCGCAGCCCCGTCATGACGCTGAGGATTCTGTCACCGAGTCGGCATGGCGCGAGAGACGAGAAGGAGCGTGATGGCCAGGAGAACCGGCCTGTTCAGGAAGTGGTGGAGCCGCCGTTGCCGTCTCCCGGGCTGGCGCGGTCGAAGTTGACGTCGCCCAAACGTCGACGGCTTCCTCTGAGAGACTCGATTCTGCTGAAGCGGAAGGATTCCCCTGATTCGTCCAAGGTGACGACACCGACGAGGGAGAGTATGCCTGTGAAAGCTCCCGAGACTCCGGAGCAGCGGGTCGCGGTGCGTGGGAGTCTTCCACCCACGCCCTCGACACCGTCCAAGTCGCGGCTGAAGGGGTTCCCGAGGTAAGTACACAACCGATACGAAGGAGAAACAGGTTACTAATGTATACAGACTTGGATCTTTCTACCGTGACTCGAAGCCACCGCCGCCTCCTGATTATCGCCAGTCCGAGCAGTTCCCCCCTCGCAAGGAAGTACCGGTACCGGAGATCAACAAGAAGCTGCCCGTTCTGCCATCTGATGGACCAGCGGCTGATGCTGGTGGCACACTGGTCTCTCGAATCTCTACCATGATTCTTGACGAGGGTGTCGGGGCTGGCGTCGACAGATCTTCTGCCGCTCTGAAGGTCTGGGACGCCGTGTCCAGGTGCCTGGATGGGATTGCCAACGCTTCTACGACAGAGACTCCCAGCAAGCCGCCGAAAGAGGACCCCCCGTCAGACAAAGTCTCACAGGAGACGCCAGCCCCAGCCTCCAAGTCAATTCATCCATGGCCGCTTGAAGCGTGGGGTCTTCGACATAACCAAAAGCACAACATTGACTGTCGACATGTGGGAGAAGGCCCAAAGGAGGGCGAAGGGGATGTCAAGACAGATGCTCCGACCAAAGCAGCGCCAGTCGTCGATGTCCAACAAGCAAAAGCCATCACGACGGCGCTCCCTTGCCCCTTCAGAACGCGCAACCCTGCACGCTTCAATGTTAGTGATAGCTGGCACTGCGCACAAGGGCAGTGGAAAAGCCTTGCCGATCTGCAGTAAGTCAACCAAGGCCCAACAGAAGGATTCCACTGATCTCTTGATAGGCAGCACATCACGAGACACCATCGCCACGCCAGCGACTCCCAGCTGTTCCAGTGCCCGCGATGCGAAAAGGGGTTCCCTGAGCCGAATGCTTTCAAGGAGCATTTGATGCTCCCGAGGGAGCAGATGTGCGATCCTCGCTTGGAGGCTGTTCCTCCTAGCAGCGACCCGGAGGATGGCATCACTGCCGGTAGGGCAAGGATACTTTCCGAAGGAGTCGAGGCGGGCAAAATTGTGTCGTGGGACGACTTGTGGAAGTGTCTTTTCCCGGATGACAGGACAATTCCTCGCCCAGGTAAGTCGAGCCTGCCCTTCGAATAAATAACCGCTGCTAACAACCTCAGCCATCCTCCCCGCCATCGAGCTCCCCCAGGTTGAACAAGAAGTCTTCACCAGCGCCAACATGTCCACCCTGAAAGCAAGCCTCGAAGAACGCCTCAAATTCCTCGCCTCCCAATCGGCAAACAGCGACCTCTTGTCGGCACAGATTCCCGTGATCACCGGCTCCCTCTCCCTCGCCGTCGAAGCCCATCTCCGAAGTGTCTTCATCGCCTGCCGTACTCAGCCCCCGTCACGACCACCAAACCGCTCCCGCTCCGCATCACAGACCAAGGATGCACCAAATAACCGCCCGCGCAAGCTCTCCTCGGCGTCCTCAGGGGGTTTCAGGAATATTCTCGTGCCACCAGAGCATCATCGCCGCCCACCCCTCACCGAGATCAGGAGTTTCACCCGCGACCCCGTCCTCCGCCCACACATCCCTACCCAGCGCCGCAGCCTGAGCGAGGGCTCCCCCAAAGCCAAGCTCCCTCCTCGCACCACCAACCTCCCCATCCCCGCCACACTCACAATTCCCTTCCCGCGGATATCGGCTCTGACGGAGCACTCCGACGCCGGCCCCGAGGGGAACACGTCCCCGAAAGGCACCTCCTCGGACGCAGAGTACTCCTCGGGCGTGGAGTCGAACCCAACCAGCGCAGGCGGCCTGCGCGACTCGAACAACACGGACATACGCTGCAGCAAATGCAACATGCGGCCGTCGCTGCGCCCGAACGAGGACGTCTTCTGCGATCCGCGGCTCAGCGCGGCCCCGTCGACGCATACGGCGCCGCACAATACCGACTCGAGCTGCCGGTTCTCCGACTCGGGCATCGGCATCCTCTGCAGGAACTGTAGGATGCTCGAGGAGCTCATCAATTCGTACTCAAGGGCGTCGTTGCAGTCAGCGGACTCCTCACGGCCGCCAGCACCCGGAACGACGGGGCTGGAGAGTAAAAGCCAGGAGGAAGTGGAGGAGGAGGATGGGCCCTCAGCGAGGTTAGTAGCGCCATTCTCGTTCTCGCCAGACCTTTCAGTCTCCATCGACGAGAACGATGAGGAGACGCTCTTCGATTTGATGCTGGACTCATCAGCTGCGTACAGCGAGGGAGGAGGTGGAGGGACGGATGGGCAGCAGCAGCAGCGCAAGACGCAGGCTCTCGTATCCTCGCCCATGTTCCCTCCCCCGACGCAGGACCTGCCGCCGTCGCCGTATGGGAAGAAGTACGACCGGCACGGCGGGCATGACGGGGGTTTCTTTTGACTATTTCTGGAGTTTTTGGTGTTATTGTGGATGCCACGGATGTTTTGGGTCAAATTGGGATGACGAAGCTCTCACGATGTATGAACGATTGGAGTTCCCCGGGGGTTCTTTACGTGTAATCCCGTCTTGTATGAGCTGTTTAGCAACAGAATCTATTCCTTTCATCTTCAAAACCATCACCACCATCTTTGAAAATGTGAAGCAAAACAGTCAAACTCGGGTTGACTGTCCTATCCCGTCCGAGCCAAGCTGATCGATCACCCGATGCCACGCCACATCGAGGAATGCAGGCCAGACCATGTCCATTTTAGCCGCAAGCGTTCGTTCCGTGCTTCCCCCCCGCCTTTTGGGGATCTGCATTGCACCCGCCAGCCCCGCACTCTCTATTAGTGCCCCTGTCGCCCGCTGTAAGTTGATGCAAGGGCTTCATCAACAGCATCAGCCATGTTCAGTCAGTTCACTTGTGAAGACGAGTGAGATGAGATTTGTGAGATTGATGTGAGCCGGCAGTCATTGGATAATAAATCCACCTTCATCGCCTCCGTTCCAAACACATAAGTCCAGAACACGAAGAGAATCAGCCAACATGCCCGTCCCAGGGGCTGGTGACGTCGCAGCTGCAAGGGTGCGGTGGATCGCCCTGACGCCCTACCGCGGATGTACGTCATTCTTACAGCGTCCGACTGCAGCTGCTGCAGGTGCTTCCAGCTGTGCTCGGACGAGGGAAGGAAACATGCCACCAGAGGAAGGACTAACAGCAGAAGGGGAACAGCTAGCTACCCGAGCTCCGATCTGATCCTCCCTTTCCAATAAATAACACCTCCTCTGTCACGAGCTTCCCCCTCTTCCATCATCGTTCGATCAATCCGACCAAACCCATTGAGCTCCCGCGGAAGGCACAATGGCAGAACAAGACCGCTACCAATCCCATCTGGGAGTAAACACAGACAAGATCCCAACACCAAGCATGCCCGCCACCTCGGGCGCGGAGCAGGACCGCTTCGGCGGCTGGTTCGGCGGCAACAAGGCAGACAAGGCCGCTGATGCCGTCAAGGACCACCTCCCGCGCGGCTCTGGCGCCGAACAGGACCGCTACGCCGGCTGGTTCGGCGGCGACAAGCTGCCGTCCCTGGAGAAGCTGGGCGAGAAGCTGCCGCACGTCTCCGGGGCTGAGCAGGACCGCTACAACTCCCACTTTGGCGGCGACAGGCTCCCCTCCATGGAAAAACTGGGCGAGAGGCTGCCGCATGTCTCGGGCGCCGAGCAGGATAGGTACAACCGCTGGTTCGGCGGCGACAAGCTTCCTTCCATCGAGAAGCTCGGAGACCGCCTCCCTCATGTCTCTGGAGCCGAGCAGGACCGCTATGAGAGGTGGTGGGGTGGCAAGGGCGAGCAGGTCGCGGACAAGGTTGAGCGGAACATGCCCAAGACATCTGGCGCCGAGCAAGACCGCTTCGGCGGCTGGTTCGGAGGCGACAAGCTGCCCTCCGCATCCGAAGTGAAGAACGCCATGCCCCAAGCCTCGGGCGCAGAGCAGGACCGCTTCGGAGGCCACTTCGGCGGCAAGGCCCCCTCCGCTGAGGGCATCTCCCGCCGTCTCCCTCGAGTATCCGGCGCGGAGCAGGACCGTTACGGCACGCACTTCAACCTGCACCCAAGCAACCCCGTCAACAGCGCCACCACGACAACCCTCGGCCTCCTCCAGAATGCCCTCCTCCCCTCCTTCGGGCTGCACGCCGGCCTGAGCACCGTCACGTACGCCGTGGCGCGATACACCGACCGCGCCGACGCCAAGGACTTCCTCTGGCCGACGGGCCAGGTCGCCAACGCTTGGTGGACCGCCGTCGGCACTCGCGTCGTCTACGACGGCCTCTCCTTGCCCTCGGCATGGGACTTGCTCGGCTACACGCAGAAGCTGCTCCTCACGGGCGTCAGCGCCTGGGGCGGGCGCTTGCTGTACCGCATCGCGACGCGCAGCGTCAAGCGCGGCCGGGACGATGACCGCTACGTGACCGCCAAGCAGCGTGACCCCAAGTTCTGGGACCGCGCGTTCTTCACCATGTTCTTGCCCGAGGCTGCCTTCCAGGCTTTGATTGCGCTGCCGTTCACGCTGCCTTTCCAGGCGCCCCTGGCGAGTGCGCGCGCGTCGCTGATTACCGACTTCCCTGAGACGTTCCATAGCTTGGCTGTGTTCCTGTTTACTACTGGCTTTGCGCTTGAGACGCTTGCGGACACGCAGCTTGAGGCGCACTCGAAGAAGAGCAAGGAGCTGAACCGCGAGGGTGTTTGGAGCATTGTTCGCCACCCCAAGTAAGTGCACACCTTTTTCTTATTATAATAAGTATAGGCATTGACCTCTGATAGCTACCTCGGCGACGCCCTCTGCCACCTCTCCTTCCCCGTCCTGCTCTACAGTGCCGGCATGCTTCACCCGCTGGCCGTGCTCGGCCCGATCTTCAACTACATTATCCTTCGCTACCTCGGGGGCGACAAGGGGAACGAGGCGAGCCAGGAGGAGCGCTACGCCAAGACGAGCCCTGTCAAGCTGCAGCAGCTGCGTGAGTACCGCGCCGAGAAGAACAGCTTTTGGCCGGCCGTCAAGGAGGCGAACAACAAGTGGGTGTGGATCGTCGCCGGTGCTGGTGTTGTTGGCGCTGCTGTCGAGAGAGGACTCCTTGCGTACTTCAACTAAGTTTGGGGATGTGGGATGAATTGTTGTTTGACTAGTGTAGTGGAGTGAAAAGGTTGTAAACATAGTAATTCAAATTGAGTCAAAACGCGAAAGTAAAACTAGCGATGGATATTCAATATAGTGAAACTTTAGTTCGCCTGCATGATTGATTAACGGAGACAGCTATATTGAAGATCAGTACTTGTGAAAACCCAGAATGGCTGGCAGAAAGCAGTCAACAAGGTGTAGTCACAGGCGGTGCCCTCCACTGCTGTGCCAACGTAATAAGAAAGGTTACGAGGGAAAACACAAGACGCCACAAACCTGCGGTGTACGACCAACACTTGAGAGTCCCCATTTCAGCCATGTCTGTAGATACAACACCAAATCCAAGATCACAAGGCAAATCAAGCTGCGCAAATCCGGGATAATTCCATTAAATGCCACTAAACAAAGTCATCCATCCGCCGGGTCGCAACTGACAAATTGTCGATTGAGTATGGTATGACGTGACAAAAGCCAGCCATCCAGGGACTCAACCGGAAAATACATGTAATCCTGTTGCTTGATGTGATGACGCCCGTATTCCAATCCTTCGCAATGAACCCAAAGTTCCAGCCCAGACTCTCCCCCCTATGAAACCATAATTCCACAACGCTAACAGAAAAATTCTCGCCCAGGCACTCGTCCTCCATCCAGCGACTCAACTGCCAAACAGACAATGAAAGACTGTGGCACGAGTCCTGTACTCAGCTGACAACCATACCGTGTGATCCTGTTGCAGGCGAATGATGTGAAGTGACAGCCCTATTTCAATCCGTCGCAACGAACCCAAAGTTCCAACCCTCAACCTCCAGATCCTCCCCTCCTCTGTAGAACCAAGCGTAGCCCAGACTTGGCAAAACCCGAGCAAACAACAAGGCGAGGAGCAGAGACCCTAGCTCTCTAGTGTTTGCTTTGAAGGTGCTTGCCACACCTTGATCTTTTTAGATCGTCCCCGGTGAGAGGGGGGCCGTCTTGGGAATCGGGCTTCTTGCCCTTGGGAGGCTTTTTGCCCTTGGGAGGCTTCTTGCCTTTGGGATCCTTCTTGCCCTTGGGAGGGCCGTTGGCCTCGGCCTCGGCGTTTTGGACCGCAGCATTCCCCTCATCCTCCTCCTCCTCAACATCTTCCGCGTCCTCAAAAGCAGCCGCAGCAGCAGCGGCAGCCTCAGGATCCATCGCAGCGGCGGCCATCGCCTCCGCGCTGTAGTCGTGCTCGAGCAACTCCTCAAAGTGCGCCGCAAGCGTCATGGCGGCGGCGCTGCCGCCCATCATGCCGCCCATCTTGCTCAGGTCGGGCCCGATGGCCTTGCACTCATGCTTGGTGTACCAGTCCTCGAGGGGGAGCTCGGGGTGGCCCCACCAGCCCCAGCCGCCGCGGTCCTCGGGCACCATCGTGCCGTTGATCAGCTCTTCCTCGCCGGTGAGCCCGTTGGGGCAGCGCGCGTGGACGCCGTAAGATAGCATGCCGCAGCAGGCGCCGTCGCGGCCGCCGTCACCGGTCTGTTGGAGGTGGTTAGAGATGAGAGGGTGGAGGGGGAGGGGGATGGGAGGGCTTACGCATTTGCCGAAGACGCAGGGGTAGTTGGCGCCCCTCACGCGGCAGGAGTTGCCGTTGCATCTCTGTGGGTTGTTAGTGACGTTTCGTTCGCTTCTGGTTGTTGGGTTGTAGCGTGTGGCTTTTGATGGGACATGTGCTTCAAAGGTACAGAACGTAGACAAGCAACGAGGGGGAGAAATGAGCCCATGAGGAGGTAGATAGCTGTGTGCAAACAAAGATGGAGAGACAGTCAGAGACAGAAGAAGCCGGAAGCAGGAAACGAAACGCGAACGAGCAAGAAAACGTAATCTCAACTTACGCCCCTAGAGCCGATAGACTTGGGACAATCCGTCTTGCGAGCTTCGGGATCCTCCTTCTGGCCCATATCGATTCCGCCTCTGTAATATCCGTCCTTGCGGCCCTTGCCGCCCTTGCGACCTTTGCCACCCTTGCCGCCCTTGCCGCCCTTGCCGAGGGCGTCGACACCGGAGAGGACGACGACGGCCGCGAGTAAGACGGTGGTGACCTTCATGATGAAGGTGTCCGGGTTGATTCAAGGCTGTGTCGGTACCTTTAGGGTTAGTTGAAAGAAAACCAGAAAAGAGCGGAGAGGGGCGAAAGGTTGAGAGTGTTGTGTGCCTTTTTGTACGCCCGGTATCATGCCCCAGGGCATGTGGTGGTGGTTTTTTCATCACCTTGATCGTTTGTGGCTGTTGAATCTGTTGGGTATTGGGCCTTGCGTTTTTGCGCCTTGAAGCAATATTCATACAATATTCATATGATATTCATACAATATTCGTATATTCATACAATATTCATGTTTGGCTTTGGATTTGTGCATGCGCTTATACGAGAAGGTTTGCCACGGAATGTGTGTTTGAGACGAAGTGGAAGGCTTGAAGCCAAGAGGGCTTCCCAAGGATGTGCGAATAACCTCAAAATATTGATGAGAAAAGTAAATGGATGGCTTGCCGAGGAAGTTTCGAGCCCACTCAGCAGGGACTTTCACAGGAGGGCAAAAGGCAGCAAAAGCACATCGGTCAGTGCTCAGTCCAGTTGCATGACAAGATGGTTCAAGACTGATAAGCGGTAGGATTTGGTTTGCTATGGTAACATACCATAGTCTGGTTTGAATTTTATCAAAGTTAAATCCACCGCAAGACTTCAGCAATACTTTCTCCTGATGCAGTTGTCTACGTCAACGACCGCGCCGGGAGTCTACCTGAGATGCTGGTCCTCTATTCTGTTAGAAACCACACAGAATGAACGCATTTTACTTGCAACACTACAGAACAGAGCAAAGTGAAGAAACCGTAATTCACGTCCCGCTGGCAACAAGCTTCGACCTTGCGTATCCCATAAACCTCTCAGCCGCCACACATTTCAAAGGATCGAGGCTTGCCGCAAGTCAAACTCCACAAAACCAACCTTGAACAGCCTGGGCATCTTCCTACAGCTCAATCAGTTCTCTATTGTTTGTCCGGGCGCCACTGGGGCGTCACACTGCCATGAGAGGTGGAACCCACGTGGATCAATATCACAGACAGCGACGATCAACAACCTCTTTCGTCCAACTACTGGGGGGCCCTCCCTCGCACTTACGGCTGTGAATTATGGGGAGAGATGGAAACTTTTGCATTGGCACACCGCAAAATCCGCGTACTATGTCGCGGCCGCCCACCTCGACAAGTCGGACTCGTCCTGGGTCGGCCGACGATGTGAAGTCCTTTTGCTGCGTAGTTGCGACTCAGAAAGGTGCATGGCTGCCTTTCGCCTCCATTTTGAAGTCGGTATTTGGGTACCGAGATGAGCCCGGCCGAGGCCCAGCAGGGTTTGAGGGATGCGAACTGATCGACGGTCGCAGCCAGGCATCCGTGGTTTGTTGTCCACTGATTCACGTTGGGATTGATGTGAACCCTCGTCGTCGGAGGATGCAATGCCTGCTTAGATAGGTTGATTTACTGTTAGGAATCACGGTTCGAATAGAAGTTCGATCTAAAATAGCACTGCGAACATTGCGAGAGGGATCACGACGGGCAACTTCTCCGTCACATCAGATGGCAGTGCATGAAGTCAACTCGTCGACACCACCTAAACTTCAAAGCAAACACGAGAGTCCGAAATGGGTCCAACTAATCACGAATGGCAAGAAGACAAGCCGGATGCGGAAGTGCTACACCAAGACTTCCACCACGAAAGTCCCATTTCGGAGTGTTTTCACGGCCTGCAGTAAGCTTATGGGTACACCGCAACTGGATCCTTCCTTTGGCGGGGCACAGACAGCTGAGCCTTGATGATGTTGCAATACTAGCAAAAGGACATGGCAGTTGGGTTCCCCGGGGCCTGCCAATAAAGAGTGGGTGGTGCCCGTTTAGCGGTGGATCGTAGGATCGAATGCCGGCAGCCCTACGACGATCTTCGCTGGATTGCGCTAAGCCTGACCAAAATCCTTCCGAACGGGACGAGCCTTCCGACTTGCTGTGGAGGTGAAGATGGGATTTCGGACTGAGCTTTTGGCGATAGACCCTGTAGTCCTCAACTTGTCAGTCCAGTACATTGTCTGACGGAAGGATGGGACTTGAGCTACAACCATACCGCCGAGACTAGGTGACCCTCTGTGACCAATCAAGTGTATCCGAGAAGGCAACACCGGCTCGATTACCTGTCGAATATGGAGTTCATTTTCAGGAAATCGTACCATTAACGCTGACCCGTTCTCACAAGATCGACAGTCGCAGTCAGCCCTGGGGCACATCAAGCCAGTCTGACATGGAAGAGACAGATCCACAATAGCAACTGATGTCGGGCAATTGTACACGCATCAGTGCGAATACAGAGACTGGTGGATAATGAACTTACCCGGCTCGTTCACAGGATAATAATGGGTCTGATGAAAATAACGTCTATTGGAAACTTGCTTGGAAATCTATATAAACTACTGAATACCCCGTATGCCGTCTAGTATTCTCACTCGAAACTCATCAACAGAATCACAGCATCACTCAATCCACAGCTTCACTCAATCCACAGCTTCCATCACAGACTTAACCACATCACAAAATCTTCTCAACTCAGTCAAAATGCAGTTCTCTACCATCTTCGCCATCGCTTCTGCCCTCACCCTCGTTGCGGCCGCTCCTACTCCGGTTCCCGAGTCTTCACCTGCCGCGGCAACCCCTGCCCAGCTTTTCAAGCGCAAGGAGTGCCCTAGCAACTACGCTTCCAAGGGTGTATGTCTCCATCCCAACTCATAATGCTCTCGTTAGAATGTGAGACTGATGGATGCCAAAATAGGTCTGCAACGGAACCAGCTGCATGTGGGGCCTGGTCAACTACGACTGCGGTGTCGGTTCTTGCGTAAGTCTTCACGCCTTCGCCTTTCACTGATGTTTACTCCAGCACGCAAATCGAGTTGCTAACCTGGGGCTCAATAGGTCGGTGCCGGAGCTGGCGACGGATCTTGCTGCGGCTGGCCCAGTGATGGTGGCGTTGCTTACTGCCCCAACGGGGGATTCTAAGCAGCATGTCACTGAAGATACTGGGGGATACGTCTTGTCGTAGGATATGAGGAAACGAGTATGACCAGCATTACATGAGCGGCGGATCTAGGTGCATCTAGTTACGATCTTTACACGATTTCATGAAATAATCACATTCATTTGGCGCGACTACACTACTTCTGTACTAAGGTTTATCTCGATATCGGGTGCTTTGATAAAAGTTTGAGAGCTTACCATCTCGGGGACGCTGTGTAAGGTAGCAGAGAAACTTGAGTCGAAAAAGACACTTGAAGCCTTTGCCCTCGGAGAAAAGTTACTGGAAAAGGAAATGGCACGTACTCAAGGTTTAAGGCATTGAAGTGCACAATTGCCAAGGACGATCGGGATTTTCCACAATACCCATAGTTAGATCAAAGGAAGGACTATCAGACGTTTTAAGACTTGGCAAAAGACAATCATAAATGGTGCTGTGGCGAGGCATAGGAGCTGAATCGAGCATGAAATTGCCTTAATGTTGGCTCATGCCGCCCGCCTCCCGGCCGTTGATAGCCGCAATCTCACTACCGTCACCCAGCGCTTATTCATCGCACCATCGCTGTGTTGATTTGCTTGCGACGTCTTCTCTTTGCCCAAAATAGCAGTAAATTCATGTAATTCCCTGTATCTACCAAATCTTCCGTGCAAAGAACTTCGATAGCATCGACTTCCAAGCTGTCCATTGCCTCAACGCCAAAAGATTGATGATGTGGCCAACATTCGCACGAAGGAGTGGAAACAGCAAGAGAACTGTCCTGGTCAAAAAAAAGTAACTGTAGTGCATTGATGAAGAACTAGACCGCAATCAAGAATGTCTGGTGCGACAAACGTGTTTTCTTAGACAGCCCCCCCGACCAACTTAATCGAAGACGTTATCTTTGAGTCCGGCGCTGGTGGAGAAGATTAAGTGTTCAGATGATCTGGGGACTGCACCACTGAGGGCCACGCCGAAACCCATTGTAGCGTCCTGGAGGTGTCCGTCGCCGACAAGGGCCGGCGGTAGCACGGGTCCGAGCCCGAGTACGATAAGTGCCGAGTACGCGCCGTTCGCATCCGGCATTTTCGGTGTGTTCATCGAGGCCGACCTAATCAACTTCGGACCCAGCGATCTCCATTAATAAAAGGCCTCCCGCGGATGTAGTTAATCAAAAGCTGGCTCAACCATCCGTTCCGTTCTTTGAGCCTGTGATGGGAATCACGGTCCACGGGTAACTCCGCAAGTAGGGCTGTAGATTTCACGCGTACCCCTGAAAGACGGCATTCGGTGACATCTCAATTGTGTTCCAGATTGACATCGATAGCCAGTATTCTATGAGTTAAGGTGTGGCTGTTCATCCCAAAGTCACCTGCGAGACTGGACTGATTGATGCTTAATTGAGTGGGATATTTAACCTTTGCCAAGCAGGGACAATCTCCTGCAACATGGGATGTGGGGGTAACGAGAAGAGGCGGAGGAAGTCGGCAATACCGACAACCATGCCCCCATGTTTTAGCAGAGTCCATGCTGCTACGCCCTACACTAGAACTGAAGGGTTCATCTTATAAAGGTGCGAATGATTCTCAACTCATGTTCACAACAGCAAGCAATCCCACGCTCGTCCAGTCTTTCGTTCAAAACAGAAGTTCATCTCCAAACTCACAGCACGGTCTTTAGTAAGTACAGTTCTACGCTCCACGTGTTGCGCCAGGGACACCCAGCTAACAGTAACAGCCTTCTTACAACCTCAAAATGAAGGCTTCATTCGTTCTTTCCGTCCTCGCTCTTGCGTTGACCACCCAAGCCTGCGATCAATACAAGTACTGCGCCTGCACCAACCCAGACGGCAGCACGAACGACGTAGCCACCGACTGGGCATGCGACCCCAGCTACACCCGCATCAACGACAAGGGATACACTGAGTGCAAGCTCTACAAGAGCAGTGCCTTCAAAGTCACGGCATTGTCCAACTGCAAGTTCCGCGAGGCTTGCCAGTCTAAGGGAGCTATGGGCGACTCCAAGTGCAGAGCCAAGGTCGGCGTCTTCAAGTTCAAGGCTTGAGTCGAGCTGAGATTGGTTTCCTTTTCCTTCTTGTTAAATACTTTGTGCCGGAAGCAATTCCAGGTTGAAGCTATCGATCGGTACCGCCAATGAAATAGATGTCAGTTATGTGCTATGATAAACTCGCCCAGCGGAATAGTGACTTGACATATCCTCACGGAAGTAAGGAACTACCGTCCTTGAAGTTCTATCTGGAAGATAATTGTGGAGTGAAGGTCAATATTGTATCTCGCGAACAAAACAAAAACCTGTATTTGGGATGAGTTTAACTATATGGGCGGTCGTCCTCGGGCGGCATCCCACTTTGATCAAGCGGTATCCCACATTGATCGTCCAATAAGACTAATGACCTCAAGCGCCCGCGCGGGTAGCTGTATAGTTAATTATGTTAGTGCAGGCGTGAATTACGTTCAAAACTCGTAGTACGTCCATCGCGATCATTCAGTACGTGCAATCGTTATTTACAGTTGCGCGTAGTTTAGGTGGAATGCGCGAGAGACGCGAGAGACTTACAGGATCGCTCAGTTGGCTGAAAAGGAGGGTACGGCCTGGGGAGTCCAGGTTTACTGCTCGATAACAAACTCTTAGTGAGATCGTTGACCGCCAACTTATTCGTTCAGGGGCCTGAAGAAAACCGTCTCGACGACATGAGTCAGGCATAGCTCGGGAGGAGACATCCGCAATTCTGAAATTTCGTCAGGAGCAAGGCAACGAAACAGTGGAATCTTACAGAGCGGGGACGCTCACGGCAGTGAACTAAATCAGCACTGAAAGGGCAACTGGCAGTAGGTCTCTGCTGGCATGACCGATGCAGAGTTCTGAAAGCTGTTCGAAGCTCAACTGGATTGATATTTTAGGAGGTCTTGATTCCAGGGCAATGCTGGCGAGTTCTCGAATTAAGGTTTGTCGCGTAGGAACGGCACTGTCATGACTAGTAAGATCAACACGCGGAGGAGTCCGCGACGCACTAAATCAGAAACAGGTTGAATGAAATTTAACAGTGAAATGGATGACTGCCATCTTGAATCTGGGGATGAGCTTTCTCTTGAAATGTAACTGGTAGCCAATCCGGATACACTACCGCAGCGAGGGACTTACTGCCCTGCGAGGAGCTATGCTCATGGTAGAAGGCGTCGTGTCATCGCAACGAGTTTCTTTCTTTGTGAGGATTTCTGCGAACGTTGTATGTGTGCTTCTACGTTGGCTCTGGACTAGCCATTTTCCGAAAATCATCGTAGGGAAGTGAGTAGTTGTGGCAAAAGCCTTCAACATACTTCCATCTGCAAGGCTGTCCTGAACATAATTGGCCCCCAAGGGCTAACAGTGTGCGTCAATTGCAACAAATGTATCAGCCACTACTTGCCCAGGCACATTAATGGCGAAACAAATTTGAAAGATAAGTGTATGGACCTCAGTGCTTATGCAAATTTGGCCTGATCACCGATTGCGACAAGAGGAAGCCAGACTTACAAACCGGCAGACTAAGAAAGAACGTCTAACAGTTCACTTGGAAGGGAATGAAAAAGCTTCCTGAGATTTACGGTGAATGATACTCTTCGATGTGCATGGTTGCGCCTTGGGAATGGTTGAATGGGATCCTCCTAGATATTCCATTCGACTAAACCGTTTGTGTTGGAGTAGGAATGGAATGGTCAGCGATCCGACTTAAAGTACGTAGCTAATTTGAGCTTTCAATTGAAATAACTACATGTGGTTCGCATGGGCAGCAATCTGTCGGCTCGCCTTTTCCATGGAACCAATGAGACAGGCTCACCAAATAATGTCTCTGGAGTAATTAGGCAGCTGACGAAGAAGAAAAACGCCACCCAGGACAATTTGCAGGGCTTACTTTGCTCTAGTCGAAGGCACCGACGAACTAGCAGATGACCGACCTATGAGGGCTGCACTGAAATTCTTTGCGGGCATCAATGCCATTGATTTGTCAAAGCTGGGGTCTCAGCGTCAGCTAGTCGCCTTATTTCCACTCGCTGGCCTGTCGTCCATTCGAATTACAGGGCTGCAACCGGTCTTTGCCGAAGGATTCCTGCCCGACAGAAAAGAGAAAGGCAGGTGCCTACGTCAGCCATCTTTCCGGCTGTAAGCAAAGGCTTAATTGATGAGGAACCCCCGGTGGTTTGTTTCGATAACCCACTGCTTTCTTCGTCATTGCGCCCAACTGAAAGGTTGGAGTGGCGACAACCATACGTCTGAAATGGAGAATCTTGACGCAGGCGCAAAACAAACAGGTGCAATCCAGGAAGCTCATCATGGCCCACTGGACCATAGCCAACTGAAAAGTATATTGAAGATCTCTGACTGGTACCCTGGATTGGACAAGCAGCTGCAAACCTTTACACGAATCTTCAACACCGCGACAATCAACGCAGCAAAAGAGGGTTTCTTTGAAGACTCAGGCCATCTAGTAGCTTGGGCTAGTAATATTGATAAAGATGGCCAGGCTGTAGCGCCGACGGGTTGGACTTCGGCCGATCAGTTCTGGAAAACGTTCAAAGAAACAAGTGTAAATGATGGCTCCGTTAATTTTCTGTTCATGTTTCGGTGGTGAAAGCTGACTACAAATGAAGCGAACCAGACCTGCACGACCCGAAGATGACTTAATTAGAAGAAGACTGTAGGTTGAGCGCAGAATCAACTCGAAAGGATTTAACGTGTATCGTTCTGAAGGTACTTTGCCAATCCATCCCCCTCGGTCATGTGCCTACTGCTCATGGCCGCACAACAACATGAAATACCAATTCTACGAACCTGGATGTTCAACCATTTGAACTTTGACGCATCAGTCAGTACAAAATATGCTGTCAGTCTGTCTCTGTTTACCAAACTACCTCAACGCCTTTAAACTTGTATCATATTGCTCTCTTCTTTCTCTGCTAAAGCTCAGAAGATTCAGCGAGAAAGAAGAAGCAAGAAGGTAAATCTCCCAACTGCTAACGTTGCTTTTCGACTTAGACAGATGGCCCATACGTATGGGAATTTCACCTGCCTTGTTACGTTTGTAGATCGGGCATCATAGCTGACCGACGTCCAACATCCGACAATCAACCAATTCGGAAGTCGTTCGATATATCATCGCATCGTCCACGGGATCTATTCGCCACAAAAGACTTTCTCTATGAAAGTCAAACGTCTGTGTGTGTGATAGGGTGGAATGAATCCGCCTGGAAAGCGTTGAGCTTCACTGACACATACTTTGATGACAACTCTGACGCTCACATTTTCTCCATGAATCACGAATACGAAGCAGACGCTGATGTAAACCGTATGTCTCGTCTGGCTAATTCTGACTCAATTCAAGACTCTTGGGAATTCTTCTTGCATATTATTGAAGCTCATATATCACGAAACAAAGACGAATGGTCTCGTACACTGCTCCATGTGTGCAAACGCATTGAGGAATATGTAAGTAGCCCGATGGACACATTTTGTTAAGTTGAATCATCTTTTGCTTTCAAAACCTGAGCTGTGCTCAGGACACCGGACGTTAGATCTAGTGCCTTAAGTATTTACATGCTGCTTAGCCGTTCGTTAACATGAGGTAGCTATCCAATCCATGCAGGCGGACAAGGACAACATCAGCGCTTTCAACTGCAACTGATGATAGCGTCGCTTTTGATGACTTTCATTGCTTTGAGCGGCTTGATAATAGTCTTAATGAATCATCTCGGTTACTTCAAGACACTATAAGGAGCTTAACTCGATTCATGTCGACAGATACCGTTCAATTTGCACGTACAACGGATGAACCCCTCGCGACTCGGATATCGATACTTTTGACCTACATTGAGGATCAAATTGAGGACATGCGAGAAATGCTTCTGGACCTAGAAGGCCCAATGAAGAAGATGGAGACCTTCAAGAAACAGGCAAGTCGTTACGAGGCGCAAAGCAGAAGGAGGCGATTAACATTGCTAGTTGGCTTTGGATCTCTCGGTCGAAGGTAGCCGAATCATGGAAGTACGACTCTTAAACCTCAATCCGTTGTCCTGGCTAGCTGGTGTGGCGCGGAATGTGTTTGACAGTAATACTACATTCGGCCTCACAGAACCCGATGATCGTATCCCCGAAAGTCGTTCCGACGGACATATGGACGGCAAGGAGCCAAGCCTCGACCTGCCAGAGTATCTCACAGTTGACCGGAGACAAGCCTCTAATCTTCCAACGAATACATCTAACATCAGTGGCGGGAGGAAACCAACAACAGGGGCGGGGTGGACACTTGAAGTCCGACTTAACCCATTGCGAAACGAAGTTCGTCCCCCACCCACGGAGACACATACATCTACTAAAGTCGGAAGCCAATGTTTCAGTATGGTCCCTGGATCTACGAAGCCTTCCTCGGTAGATGTAGAGGCTTTTGTCTCATCACAGCCGCAAAAGCAACCTCGGACGATGGACCCGAGTGTTGATGAAAATGACTCCAGCCGAGGATCCGAGGAGGTTGACAACGACATGGAGATCCAGTCAATTCTTTCTCTTTCCGACGACATAATGTCACTAGATGACTCAGGGCCAGTTGAATGGGATGTTATCATGTCGGCGGTGAGCTACGTAGCTGACATGCTGACTGGTGACCCTGAACTCATGGCTTTGTATGAGTACGCAATCAGCCACTTGGACGAGGACAGGTTCTTGAGTAATCACAGACGCTTACTGAAGGGCTACTATATCATGCTGCAGTCTCAGGCTCGTACAACGAATCAGATCAGTTCTATTGGCTTCCTTAGGTCAAGGAAGCATAGAAACCTGATCTCAAAAAAGATATTGGGGGGTCTATCTCCACAGCAAGCCATGCAAAGTGGAGACCTAGCCGAAGAACTACAGAAAAACGAAAACCGCGACCTTACCTTAGAGCGGTACCTTAGAGGCCCCGAAGAGACGTATGAAACAGGTTCAGAGGCCAAATCTACATACTTCAGAGGAGATGGCGACGAACATGAGGTTTCTGACAACGACGAACAGAGTGACAGCGCTACGGACGATGGCGAACCTGCTACTTCTACGGCTACTGTGTCGTTCGAAAGAGTAGAAGAAACCCGGCAATTTCTCACTTCAGGTGTGCCGTTGACAAAGTTCAAAACCGACTTTCGAGACTTTCTCTTTCCGAAGAAGAGACAAGACAAGAGAAAGACCACATCCAGAACTGATGTTCACTCTCAAAACTGGGCGAGACGTTTAAAATCGAGTTTCCTGGGTTGGATATATGACGTTTGGAAACCGCCAAAGTCGAATTACCACAGAATGAGATACACCTGCGTAAGAGGCCTCCCATGCGGTGGCCGGGGCGCCATCATTGCCAAATGACAGCTGACATTTTCTCTCAGGCGTGTGGTGAGAACCTGTTCCTGGACGTCAAAGAGCTAAGTCTTGGTGGAGTTGTACGTTTCTGCAATGGATTGTCGAAAAATGGGGCTACCAACATAGTTCTCTATCCACCGAGTAAAGGTTCAACAGCCGGCCCCTCTGTCCCTCTACCGGCATTTTTCCGGCCGACAAGAAATCAATCTAATAGCCCACACAGAGCTGGATCTAGCTCTGACGAAATGCCTTCGTCATCTTCGGGAAGGAGGCCTTCGACTCCAACATCAACTACTTCGTGGTCTGAGAACGACGCCTCGATTCCTGGACTAACGCAGGGCCCTCAATATCTGTTGATGTGCATCAAACAGAAAGGATTACATACCCTCGTGCACATCGAGTGCAGCTCATTCAGAAACGACCAGTATCTCTTCCAAGAAATACTAAAGGAGTACACGACTCTTCGTGAAGCCTCAGAATGGAAACTCTCTTCCCTTTTGCCAGTGTGGAGTCGTTCGACACTGGCTCGCGCATCAACACTTCTCGAACACCACACCTGGGTCGGTTCTATTCTTCAGCCTCTGAGCTCACTGGCTAAGATTCGATTCTACAAAATGAGCACGGGAGACTTCGTCAAGGTCTGAATTTTGATGTCCCCTGTTATGAAAGTGAGACTGACGGTTTCGTAGTTTCATCTTGTTCCTGTTCGTGAGGAGACTGTTCCAAGAGGGTTCAAACGAACAGAATTTCCACCATGCGCGGAGGTAAAATCTGGCAACTATCTATATCGGCCGGTGCCTATGAATGATGTTGAATTGGACTTCATACCTCTTTCCCACCTCACTCTCCCGGGAAGACACAGCGACGACGGTTGGCTTACCATGTTCCCCAAGAAGTTGCACACTCCTCTGAGTCGTCTACCTGGAGTCGCGAATCCATCGGTTGTAGGATGGGGCATTATTGTCAACGAAGTCTTCAACTGGACCCATTTTCTCTTATTAGCTCTTACTGGAGTGATTCTTATTGGCATTGTCGTGGCTGTGTACTGGGGCATATCGTCGGACGCGTCTTCCGCCTTTGGACTCGGAGCATTCCTGGTAGCAGTTTGCACGCTATCTATTTCTCTCAACTACAGCTACTGGCAAGATAGGTTGCAGTGAGCCTGCCCGAATAATATCGCTGCTCATTTGAACAAAATCGTTTCTTATGACGTTACCTCACTGAACGAATGCGGGCTCCTCTTTACTTCCGGTGTGACTCAAATCACTGCAACACAGCAGTGTTACATGCAGATCAACCGAATAATAAAGTGGTCCGGATAAGATCATACGCGGTGGACTTATGCATGCATGAGCTCAACACCCCCGACAATCCCGGACTTTGGGCTGTCCGTCCGCCCCGTCTACCGAGGTGCCCCACTTTCACCCGCGGGGAACACGGGATGATCCATCGAATGGCAGGCAACGAGCGGCGGACTTTGCACTACGGACGGGATCGTGCGGTCATAGTGTCGAATTCCGCATGACAGAAAGTTTAAACGTATCCTTGCCTGTCGTGTTCGGTAGTGTTCGAGCGGGGGGATTGATAATCCATGGCCTCCGTTCCACAGGTAGGATCTACGATATACTTAAGGATCCCCATCGTCCTGTGTCTCAATTGTTCTGTTGAATAAACCAAACCTCTTCACTGCCATCTTGTACAACTATCCTGTCGACCTAAGCGGACTGCATCGATATTCACCATGGCCCACGCATATGGAACCGTCCCGGCAGGTGCGCCGAAGCAGCCTGAGAAGTTCACCCTTCGCATTCCAGACCAGGAGATCGCAGACTTCAAGAAGCTCGTGGAATTATCCAAGATTGGTCCGGACACGTATTACAACCAGCAAGAGGACCGGCGGTTTGGCGTCACACGAAAGTGGCTGATCAATGCTAAAGAGACCTGGCTCAAGTACGACTGGCGGAAGACGGAGGATCGCATCAATTCATTCCCCAACTTCAAGGCCAAAGTCCACCAGAAAGATATCGGGACAACAGACGTTCACTTTGCCGCCCTTTTCTCGTCGAAGAAGGACGCTCTCCCCATCATCTTCATGCACGGATGGCCTGGGTCTTTCCTAGAGTTCTTGCCGATGCTCGACCTACTTCTGAAGAAGTATACACCAGAGACCCTGCCGTACCATGTCATTGTCCCATCATTGACCGGCTACGGACTATCAGCATCATCCGCTCCAGTCGATAAGGAGCTTGCCCTGGACCAGGTTGCAGGTGTTATGCATCAGCTCATGATCGACCTCGGATTCGGAAACGGTTATGCGGCTCAAGGAGGTGATGTTGGAAGCTTCATGGCTCGACTGATGTCTGCCAGCTTCAAGGAGTGCAAGGCTGTTCATCGTGAGTTGCGTGGGAAGAAGAAGTTACGTGGAATATCTGCTGACGTCCATCAGTGAACATGCTCTACCCTGGCCCTGATGACGCTGGAAGTGTCGATGTCTTGACTGCTCAGGAGCAGCAGATGACACAGAAGATGCTGAAGTGGCGGTCAACAGGAATGTCGTACGCCCTTGAGCATGGTCTGAGGCCTGCGACTATTGGACTTGTTCTTTCAGCCAGTCCCATCTCACTGCTTGCTTGGTAAGAACCTCAGAGGCAAAACAATAATTCAGGAACGCCATACTGATGAAATGAAAGGATCGGCGAGAAGTACTTGGAATGGGTCGACGACCGATACCCGCTTCAGCTGGAGACAATCCTAGACCTCGTGAGCCTGTACTGGTTCACATCCACATTCCCTCGGAGTGTGTACCCGTATCGCCCGCTGGCGGAGTCAATCAGCTCTGGAAGTCAACTGCCGATCCCAACATCCAAGGAAACGCCGTTGGGATACTCGCTCTTCCCTAACGAAGTGAGCTTTATGCCCAAGGCTTGGGCGGAAGCAGTCTACCCCAACCTGAAGTTCTATCGCACACATGAGAAGGTACGTGAAGCCATATCGACCAGATTTTGTGAGATTAGAGATGCTAAAATAACTCCCAAGGGCGGTCATTTTGCGGCTCTTGAGCAGCCGGAGCTATTCTTGGAGGATGTCGAGGAATTCTTTAAGTTGGTGAGGGCTACGTCAAAGATTTGATCTGTCCGGCAGATGTGGTAGAAAGCCTCAGTCTTTTTTAGACGAGTGAGAGTCTAAAACATGAATTGTCATTCAAATGGGTATGCTATCATAAAGTCGTGATCCACTAGTCCTTCTAAACCTTGCGCCACCCTCGCGGATTTTCCAGTGGCTCCTAGTAACCCCTGGTATCTTCAAACGCCATCAATCCGATTCATAACCCCGAAGCCGGCTTCAAAGGGTAAACAAAAGGCTGGTGCCACATCATCATTGCCTGATGTAGACATTCACCTCAGGCTTGTCCTTCATCTGGCTATATGTACCTTCAGGGTAAGCGATCGGATCATAGGCGACGCGAGTTTCCGCCTTGTTGACAGGCGCGTATCGTCCCTTGCGTCGCATGTATCTGTAATGCATGTTAGAAGACCGTATCGTAGGCAAAGGACACCCTTGAGAAACATACATGAAAACTCCAGCAACGATGGCGATGATAAGCAGACCAGCGCCGACGCTGATGCCGACAATGACCTTCTTGTCAACTCCGCCGACCTCGCCGTCCAAGATGTCACCGGTGCTGGTGGGAGTCGCAGACACCGTCGAAGTAGTGGGCGTGAAGACCTTTGGTGTACCGCTTGTCGAGATCATAGACTTGACCCCTGATCCGAAGTTCTCGACCCCTTGAACGGCGGCGTTTGTGGCCGCGGGGAAAGTAGCCTCTACTCCAGATGCGACCGCAGTGACGAACGTCTCTGTTGCGACGAACTTCCTCAGCGTCTGCAGCGCCGGAGGACAGTTGACGAGGCCCGTCGTCAAGCACTCAATGCCGGTATATGTCACCTTCTTCTCCAAGGTAGTCGTGGTCAGGTCGTCACGCTTCGCTTTGGTGGTTGTGGTAGCTGAGACCGTAGCAACAGTCGTAGTCGGCACTCTCTTCTGAGCACAGCCATCCGCGAGCGTGGTGAAGAAAATCGGGATCTGGGTGTTGGGCGTCGGGCCCCAGATACGATCACCAATCTCTACGGATGCACCTGCGGCCGCGCCGAGCGCGAGCTGGTACGCGTTGACGGCGCGAAGTACGCAGCCATCCTCGTCGGCTTCAGGGAGGACGGTGACGTTGGTGCTCAGCTCCGCGATGTTGGCAAACACTGCGACTTCGATGCCGGCGGACGCGCCGGGGATAGTGACGGTCTTGTTGAAGAACTCGATCTCTTTGCTGTCGATGGGAGAAGAGATCTCGATACCGGCGTTGATGCCGACGCGGAGGACGGCCTTCATGACTGCACCGGCACTCTCGATGACAACTGGGAGGAACTCGAATTTGCCTCCGCCGCTATTGCATATGACTCGGTCAGCAAGTTCTCTCTGTTGTGCGATGAACCTGGAGTGGTGGAGGTAACTCACAATGCGACACTCGATACGTTCTTTGAGAACAACGCAATGTCAAAAGTCACGCCATCATCCATCTTGATGTGGAAGCCGGTGCTCATTTGGATCTCAGTCTCAACATTCAAAATGAGGTCCACATTGAAGACAACTCCAAGAAGCAAGTCATCGCCAATCTGTGAACCCAAGGGTGTTGTCGAAGTGTACAGGTTGAGAGTGTAAGATAGGCCAGCCGACAGAGTTGTGTCAAGCTCCATGTACATCTCAAAATCATCGAAGCCGAAGCCGAGCTTGCACTCTGGGAACTCGGGGATATCAACATCAAAAGTGATATTGAGAGGAGGGAAATCAAAGTCATCAATGTCGAAGCCGTCCGACAGCTTCTTGACAACCCCGGTGACATAGTCTTTGGCGTAAGTGGTAATGTTGTCGAAGGTCTCCTCGAACTCGTTGCCGATTTCCTTGATGACGCCTGTTGCGTTGAAGGTGCCGTCAATGGTGAAATGAGCGTTGGCCTTGCCCTTGACGTAACACTTGGTGCAGACAATGCTGATGCCGGCGGTTGCCGTGACGTTCTCCGTGCCAACAGCAACATCTTGCTCGCTGGAGTTAGGTGTAATTAGCATCCGAGGAGTGAGGCGGGACAAAGCGCATGGAATACTTACAACTTGAATAGGACGGCATTGTCGAAGCTCTTCTCCAAAGACGTGCTGTTGCTGAACTTCTCCTTCCGGCCCTCGACTCTTGCATTTGCGATAGACCGACGAATAGCTCGAAGGGTATCTGAGGCCGTCTGGCCAGGGTTAGTGCGCACCACCAGATCAACTGGCGATTCGGTTGATGCCACAACCAGGCTGGCCATGAAAGCCCACAGAAGGGCCCAGAAGAATTGCGGATGCATCGTAGCCACAAAGTCTTGTGAAGAGTATAGAGGACTGGAAATGTCAAAATCCCATCCTGTTCAGACGTCGGGGAGCTGAGTTCCTTTTGAGGAAGAACCCCCACATCGCGGGGGCTTCAGTGGCTGTTTGATGTGCGAAGGGATGAACGCCTGCTCCTGTGACTACAATACGGTCCCCTGCAACGCCCTGCAAGGCTTGGTCAGCCCCATGCGAGTTGATGTTGGATGGTCGGCGCAGCAGGCTCAGCTCTCGGCCGAGTATGTCCAATTGGGGACCAACAGCATGATAAGACATGCAGGAAGCAGGAATATTGTCAATACGGTAGCCTGCGCAACTCAAAATAGACGAAAGATACGGATCGTGTGTATACTACAGTTGGAGATGGTGGCGTTCGGTAATGAGCCAGGATCAATAGAATCGGCGCCGTTGACAGGCAATGCCCGTGCTCGCCAGTTCAGATCGCGCCGCCAGGGAAGCAGTAGATGCGATGCCCCGCGTGGCTCACCAACAGCCAGCAGCTCAATTGACCGGATGCCAGTCTTCCATATCCAGGCAGCAGCAGTCCGAGTCAGGTCACGGAGAAGGAACCGGTCTTGGCAGTCAGGAAGGGGTGCCAAACTGCGACGTGCGAACTACGGCCAGAAAGAGTGAAACGCTGTTGGAAGGGACAAACCGATTGCGACCGCTGGTTCTCGCGCTGAAATTGCCATTTATCAACCAGATGAACCAACTGCAGCATGCACGAAAGAGGCGTTCGTGGTGGGAAAAATAGAAACCCGAGGGGGTGCTGTTGGCCCCCACGTGGTGTTGGTTGCTACCATTTGCTACATGGCCTCCACTATTGCGACCCCGAATCATGGCACTGCATGCACCTGGTTTCAGGCCCGGTTTGCTTGTCCTGCTGGCAGCCTTGCCTCAGATGTGCAACAAACAACACCAAGAATGCCTGTTGCGATGGCGGAGTTGTGGCACGGTGCGTGCTTACTCGACGTCGACAGCCTTCGCCTCGGATTTGGGCGGTAGGTCGAAGACCTTGCCTGGGTTCATGATCCAACTGTAATACGTGTAAGGACATAGCCTAGCTGTGGAATATGCGGGGACACTCACGCAGGATCAAAAGATTGCTTGATGTTTTTCATCAAGCCAATCGTGTCGACGCCAAGCTCGTCCACAAGACAATCCTAGAAATGGTGTCAGTTCCGTACAGTTACAGAGGACAGGAATCAAACCTTTTTGCCAATGCCAATGGCATGCTCTCCCTGTATGCCGTCAACAACGATTCAAAGATACTTCCAGCCAGCAGTCAACTTACCGAAATCGTGCCTTCCATCTCAAGAGCGCGATTCATCATGTTGTGGACGCACCGAGAAACACCCTCCTTGTGCTCAGCGTTCTTAGGATCATACATCACCGCTTGGTGGAAGTTGCCGTCACCGACGTGCCCAATAACACTGGCAAAAAGACCAAGATCTCCGGAGTCCTCCTTGGATTGGGCTACATGTTGTGACTGTTAGAGTGTTCTTCCCGTTAATTGCCTGGGGCCGTGGTAGTGCCAACCCACCAATGATCTCGGCTAGCCTAGAGATGGGCACAGCCACGTCTGTAGACCACATCGCATATCCATCTGGCTTGATGGAGGTCATCGTCCAAAGGGCCTCCTTTCGTGCAGCCCACAGATCTGCCTCCTCCTGTTTATTACGCGCGAAGAAAATCTTTCCGGGCTTGAAGGGGTCCACGATACGCTTCACCTTCGCAACATCTGCCTTGATGCCCTCGGTTGTCCCCGCGAACCTATGCGAAACTCTCATGAGCTGGGATTTGTGCGGGGTTGTCCAGAGACCACTTACTTGAGAAACAAAGTAGGACTCTCATCCCAAGCCGTTTTGCGCACAGCCTCGCTTCCGTGCCGGTTGATAACCTGCATCTGAACCTCGTCCATAAACTCCAACGCACCCAGCTGGATCCCGGAACGAATCAACTTCGTCGCCGCCTTAGCTGCCTCCCCAATGGTCGGGAACGAGACCACGGCAACGCTCGTGTCTTCCGGCACAACTGCTAGTTTCAGCGTGATCTCCGTAACGAGACCGAGAGTACCTTCAGCCCCGACAAACAGAGATGTGAGATTATACCCGGCAGAGTTCTTCCTCGGACGCTTTCTGGTCTTGATCACGCGGCCATCAGCGAGGACGACGGTCAGATTCAGGACCCAATCCTTCATGGTTCCGTAGCGGAACGCGTTGGTACCGCTGCAGTTGGTAGAGACCATGCCCCCGATCATCGCGGTAGGCGAGGGATCCAATGGTAAGAAAAGGCCAGACTCCTCGATGGATTTGTTGAGGTCAACCCAGTTGACTCCTGGCTGGACAACTACGTCCATGCTGGCACCGTTTTGTTAGCACTTAATCATCAACGTTAGGGCTGGTCAATTACTCATCGGGGTGGAAGGCAACGATCTTGTCCATATGTACAAAATCTACACAAATTCCACTGTATGGAGAGGAGAAGCTCCCTTCCACAGAAGAGCCAGCTCCGAAGGGCACTGCACCGGTCAGGAACGGAACACAATTTTGTCTTAAAAGTTCAGAGGCCACACTTGCCTATCGGACATTTGTGCTTGTTGCATATCTCCGCAATTTTGGATACCTCCTCGGTATTGCGAGGGTAAACAATCGCCACTGGACGTCCTTTCGAGTTGGACGTTGACCAGTCTGAATGGCCATGTCGCTCGATTTCGTCCTGGTCGTAGCTAACTATCTGAGGGCTCAGAGCGTCTTCAATATCTTTGGCAGCCTGCCGTTTTGTCAGAATACCCAGTCACGGTTGGAGGGTCCATCGTACCCGTTTCATCGTCTTTTTATCGGCGAATCTTAGACGAGAAAGTTTGAAATTTGGTGGAGTCCAATAATCTGAGAGAAATTCGTAGACGGTGGTATCGAAATAATATTCCGTCAGCGCGACTGCCCACACAACCGCCCAGAAGCGTACTGCCCACCACAAGCCTTCGGCCCACTCCGTCGGATCAGATAGGAATTCTGCCGGCGTCCGCACCCGCGAGGCATCAATTTTTGAGCTTTTCGGGCCAGCGTCTCGTGGTTTTGTCTTCGGAAAGGGCCTGGAGGCAGATGCATGGCGGAGTTGAGAGTTGTGAGGGCTGAATGTCAGCCCAGGCAGACGACCGCGGACAACGGATCGCGGCCCATTCTGTAAGAGAAACCTGCGAGGCCGGGGGGCGCCTGACCGCGTGAGCGCACGGCTGAGCATTGTGAACGTCCCAAAAAAAAGTCGATGCGAGAGTTGCTGGTATTCGCAACCTTGAACCACATGCGTGAAGACTGTCGCGGTCAGTGGTCCGGGAGGGTGAGGTGGCTGGGCGCGGGGTTTTTGCAGGTGGTTTTTTCGGGGTTGACGCGCACCGAGAGCCTTGATGCACAATCTAATCAGCTGGCTCAGGTCCCGTTCTCATGCCCGGACTGTAAAATATTGTCTCGACCTTGGCGGGGGAATGTGAGTTCGCGACTGATGGAAAACGATGAGCCGGGTACGACGCGTCCGAAATTTGCCCCGCCGGTCCGGTCCTGTCTGGGGCGATTCGGCTCCGGAATTGGATTATGCCGAGGCATACCCGGGAGGGAGTACCAGCTGCTCTGATAACACACATCGGCAATTGCTGAATGATGCGAATCACTTTCTTACTTGCTCGATATGGAAGATTTCAATTGTCGTCTATCTCTTTATGAAAACAATTTAAGACCGCAGGACTTGCGACTAAAGACGTATGTCGACACGCCCCATAGCTTCATCGACAGACAACACTAGTTAAGTAATTATGTACACTACGAGCTATCACAAACAAGTTAAAAATATGAAACTCAGGTCTTACTAGAATAGGAACATAGATAACGAGTTTCCGAGAAGTACTGCCTAGATAAGCAGCGGTCTCGTTGAAGTCGCTGACAACTTTACTTGCCAGAGAGTCTAGCGAGTTTCCGACGAAGTCCATGTATTTCTGCACACTCCAGGAAAGCTGTGCAAACTGGTTTTCATTAGAATGCGTAGTTGCACGCCGATTCACAGTTTCAAGTCTTGTCAGCAGAATAGACGCACGCGATCACCTAAAACCCCAGTAAATGTGAGATGCTCAATTGCTAGCCATAGTATATAGAGTCCTAGTCACAAGTATATAAGATTGTCGCTTGACATGCTATCTAAGATAATGAACACAGAGAGCATAAACACAAGTTCTATGAAAGTAGCGTTTAATGGCTAAGAATTATTTCTTTAGTTTGTAGTGCCTAGTCAGGTCATGTCTCGGGAAAATTTAAAGAACAGGATGAGTATGAGAGGCAGCAGATGATATTTATTCATAAAGCCTTCATCCACGTCCTGTTTCTTATATGTACTATGTTAATATCACGAATAAGTTCCTATTTCCTTTCCACGCGTAGTTTGGAACTGAAAATTGCAATCATGCATAGGCGCTGGCGTGAATTGCATTCGTTGCTAGTTCCATCTCGTGAATATAACATCGTTTTTGGTCTTGTAATTGCTCTGAACTGCGAATCCTTCAATGCAGAACACTAGACTCTCGCAGCCGTCATCAAATCAAGTCGCAGCGATACGTACATATGCAGACACACCGCCGAAGGATGATTCGCCCGCCCCCGTCTGACGCGGGAGCCAAACACCGCTAGCCGCCCCAAACATACCACCTTCCCGATCTCGCACCACCACCAAACCGTGACTCACCCAGCCTTTCCACCCTCACAATCTCGCTCAAACTTGCCAAAACGCCAGGTGAACACCGTAAGCCGCCGGTGACCATCCCCATTCTCCCGTTCTGCGCGCCATGTCGCCCAAGTTCATCGTCCTCCCCAAATCGCACCCCTCCCTCGCCAAATTCCTCCAGCTCTCCGACCGCTACAAGGCCTTCCGTCTGCTCTCGCTGCGCCTCTCGCCCGAGAGCTTCGGCTCGACGTACGCGCGCGAGGTCGCCTTCGCGCCGGACAAATGGCTCGCGCGGCTGGCGAACCCGCTCGCGACGACCATCGTCGCCGTCGATGACGGGAACACCCCGCCGTCGCCTGTGCAAGCGTCCAGCGATGTAGATCTGAGTATCGAGACGGCGGATCCGGAGTCGGACTTTGAGCTCGCCTTGGACGCGGAGTGGCTGGCCTCCCTGACGATCTCAGGGCCCCTCGACACCAAGACGCTGGCGACTCATTTGCATCTCGAGGAGTCGTTTGTGGATTTCGGCCCGGCGCATGAGTTGGACCTCGGGCCTGCGAGGAAGTGCGACAGGCCGACGAGGCAGTTTGTCGTGAACGGGATGTACGTGCTCCCGATAGCCAGGGGCAACAGCCTGGGGATGCAGATTCTGGAGTACGCCAAGAGATACGTTGCGGCGGAAGCGAAGGTTTCTGGGGAGAGGGTGAGGCTGTCGTTGATTGTGGATAACGACAACCCTGCGGCAAGGAGGACGTATGAGAAGTGCGGGTTTGGGGTGGTGCATCGGTATTGGTTCGATGATTATCGTGAAGGGAGGGGGGCGAGAACTGAGGCGGCTGTGATGGTGGTTGATTTGAACGATGGGGATGGGATTGTGAAGAAGGCTGGGTAGGTTATCAAGCTTGGAGAGAAGAGGAGGGCAAAACCGGCGTGCATATGAACACGATTATGAAGCAACGAAGCGGGGGTCATATTTCACGGAACACGCATTTTCCATAGCAAGCAATCTTTATTAATATTGTCTTAGGACTGGTCTTTTCTGGTTCCACGGATCTCATGGGTTTGATCCCATAATTGCACTGATTTCATTGTCATTATATTCCTTCATTCACTATCCTCAAAACAGGGCCTCAGCCGCAGCCAACACCTTCCCAACTTCATCATCTCCAATCTCCTCCTCCAGCCACGCAACCGCCTTCTCCTCCATCATCTCCCAGCTCTCACTCTCATGCGCCAGCTTCTTGCGCAAGAACGCGACCACCACCGAAGTAGCCACCACGTTCTGGCCAGCCTGGAAACTCGCTAGCGCATCGTTGACCTGCTGTTCCGTGACATCCAGCACCTTCAGCAGCTGAGCAGACCAGGCCCAGAAGCCGCTAAAGTCCTGCATCTCGACGAGGGCGGAGAACTTGTCGACACCATCCTCAACGACCTGTGCGTCATCGTCCTCGTCTACCTCGGCTTCGACCATGAACAGGCTGTTTCCAGCGCTCCTTCGCTTCTTCTTGAGAACTGGGGCGGCAGGCTTGGGATCGACGTCTTCGTCTGAGTAGTCGATGAGGTCCTCGTCGGGAAGTGGCATGGCCGCGGCGTTGCTCATCTCCCTTTGATACTGGGCCAGCAGGGATGGATCGACTTCTTTGATAGGTGGAGCGAGCGCGGCGGCTTGAACAGGAGCCGGGGCGGGAGCGCCGAAGAGGCCGCCTGTTGATGCCGATGTGCCGAACAAACCGCCGCCTGTTGGGGGAGCCGCGGATTGCACAGCCGGCCGGGCGAGGGCGTTGCTTGCGAACGCTCGTGGAGCACCTGGGAGGGAAGAGGATGAGCTACCGAACAGACCACCAGTTGAGGGCTTGTTGCCAAAAGGAGAAGAGGTTGTGTTGGGTGCAGGGGAAGTTGGGCCACCGAACAAACCACCTGTCGTGGGCTTGCTTCCGAATAGAGACGAGCTCGCGGCTGGGGCAGAGGATGCTGAGCCGCCAAACAGACTACCAGCCGTGGGCTTGCTTCCGAATGCAGAAGAGCTCGCGGCTGGGGCAGAGGATGTTGGACAGCCGAACAAACCACCAGCTGTCGGATTCCTACCGAACACAGATGTGGTCGCAGCCGGTGCAGGTGGTGAGACAGGGGAGTAGTTTGGGGAGTTGCCTCCATACACAGGAGAATCTCCTCCAAACGAAGGAGACCTGCATCCAAACTGTGACCCAACTGGTGATGTGACAGGCGAGGTAGCTTCAAAATTGCTAGGGGAAGTGACGACACCGTGATTGACACCGCTACCAAAAGCGGTCGCGATGGGTGCAGGGTGGGGGGAAGACGGCGCGCCGAACAGGCTGCCGCCTACGGACGGGGGAGCGGGCGTACCTCGAGCCATGCCAAGTGGCTGGCTTCGTTTGGAACTGTCTTGACGGAGCATCATGAGTCCTTGCTGGTGGTTTTGTAGTTGTTGTTGCTGTTGCTGCGGTTGGATCTGCTGTTGCTGCTGTTGCTGTTGTTGTGCCTGTTGTTGTGCCTGTTGCTGTGCCTGTTGTTGTGCCAGGCCCATCGCCTGCCTCTGCATGATGCTCCTCCTTGCCGAGTGTGCTGTGTTTCTGCACCGACGGTCTTCAGCCATGTCAGGAATACCCTGCCAACCTGGCTCTCTCCTAGGTGCGGGGACCTCCTCAACAGGTGACTCGACCGCATCTGCATCGTCCTCGTTGGCCTCCACCGCGACGAAGGAGCACCACTTGCCTCCAACTTGGAATCCGACACCGAGACGGACCGCCTCGCGCTCGACCATGGCGGGGAAACGGCCGGGATGGCTCTTCTGCAGCTCCTTTCCGTCCTTACCCTTGGCATGGAAGATCCAGCCGCGGCCCTCTTCGAGCTCCTTGACGGCCTTGCGGGCTGCAAGTTGGTGGATCGTCTCGGCCTTCTCGGCGAGGACCGTGATGGGGATCTCGAGTTCTAGGGGACCCTGGGATGATGTCCCGCGAAGGACCACAGATGAGGGAGTTCTGTTCCTCATCGCCCGCTCCGGTGATAGCAGGAGATAGACGCTGGTCCGGCTGTATGGGTAAAGGGGCGGGATGCGAAAGGGCGCCTGAAGGATCTTGGGCGGCTTCACGGTGGGCACATGGGAGAAGCGCTCGGTGCCAGTGCCGTCGTCTTGCTGGTTCGTGTTGTCCATGTCGACGTCTTCGGAATCGGGGTCGAAGAGGGAGATGGGCTTCTGGGGCACCGGCGCAGGCCTCTCGCTGGAAGGTCCTGGCTTGGGGGATACAGGATCGATGATCTCAAAGTCGTCCTCGGGCTCAGTTTCTGATTCCGCGTCGGCGTACTTGACCTCGAGAGAGTAGTCCTTCACGTGTGGGGTGAGAGCTCCCTTGAGCATCCGGACGACCTTGCCCGACATCTTCTCCTTCTCAGACACGGTCTGCGAAAAGCCCTGACCCGCACGAGCGAGGCCCTCAACCAAGGCATGGCTGACGCCGCGGCCGATGCCCAGGGTGAACAGCCGAACACTGCCCTTGGAGTTCTCCACATGCTTGTTGACCATGCCAAACAGGTTCTCGTGGTTCCAAACCTCACCATCAGTCAGAACAAACACCTCAAGGTCCAGGTCCTTGTGCCGGCGCTTGAAGGTCTGCTCGATGGGCGCATAGAGCTCCGTGCCGCCGTAGTCGGAACCGAACTTGTCGATGTGGTTCATGGCAGTCTTCAGTGTGTTCTGGTCGTACGTCTGGGACTTGGGGAAGAGGAACGTGTGGCGGCTACCGAAGCTGCAGATGTTGAACATGCAGCCGACGGGGAGGGACTTCATGTAGATCTGCAGCGCGTTCTTCAGGTCGGCGATCTTGCCCTGCATGGAGCCTGAGCGGTCGCAGACGAAGACGACCTCGGGCTTCGTGGTGGCGAGCTTGAACTTGGGCGCCAGAGTGGCCATGATGGCCTGCTGGTGGGGGATTGTGGGGTGCGTCTCGAGGACGGCGATGGGGTTGGATGTGTTGGTTGCGATGATCTGGACGATAAAGTCTCTCTCGAGCTCTGTTGTTCCGAGGGAGAGTGTGGCAGAGGCGAGCTGGAGGGATGGGGTGGCGTCGGCGCTCATGGTCGAGGTGGAGCCGACGGAGACGGCGATGGGGTGAGAAGGGGACTGGATGGATTTGATGGCGCTGCCATCGGGCATCTCTGCGTCGACGACAATCTCGATGCCATCCTTGGAGGAAACGTTGGGAGGCTTCTCCATCAGAGTGCCGGGGTAGGAGCCATAGCGGGGGGCGATGCTCGTCGGGATGGTGAGTCTGATGCCGTCGACCTCAGCATCGTGCTTGAGCTCGCCGAGGTAGGCAATCTCGACTTTGAGCTCGGCGCCGGCGGGGGCGTTGCCGATGGTGGTGGTGAACACATCGCTGGCTTCAGGGAGCTGCTCAAAGAGACCAGCAGTCTCGCCCTTGGCGACGGCCTCGTCGTATGTCTTGCGGGCGGTGTTCTTCTCCTGGACAACGCCGCGGATGACGCGGGTGTTGTTGATGGTGCAAGTGAAGCCTACCACCGAGACGCCATCGTACAAGGGAAAGGTGTAGCGGAGCTCGGGGATGACTTCGGTCTTGGATGGGTTGACGAAAGTCTGGGTGAGGGTCGTCCTTGCAGTCGATGCGATCACGCGTGCGTGAACTGATTGTGAGACGGTGGGCAGGTAGTTCCTTCGGTACCCATAGTGATAGGGTGACGTCGGATCGAGGTAGTAGAGTCCGCAAACGTGGCCGGCCATGTTGTTGACCTGGCCGCCGAACAAGTTATACCCGGTGCTCTGTCCAAAGAGCCCACCTGTGGTACCTTCGCGATGACCGTTGTTGTTGAGCGAGCCAAAGAGACCGCCAGTGGCCGGGGCGTTGCCGAACGGGTTACTGGTGTTTCCGGTGTTGCTGTTACCGCTGTTAGAACTGCCAAAAAGACCACCCTTGTTGTTATTCGCATTGGGGCCAAGGCCACCAAAAAGACCTCCCGGGAGAGGATGTTGACCAAAAACCATGATGACGATAGAATACTTACGATCAAGAGCACGCGAAGTGAAGCAACGTTGATCGAGGGTACGCAAGGATGGCTTGGTGTTCGTGTTTGTATGACTGGATCAATATGATGATTGGTAGAGAAACAATCAGAAAAGGTCCCAGACGATGAGCCGAGTTGGTTTGAATGCTGGAAGAAGTACTGAAAGAGAAGCAGACTGAGGCATGAATGAGGGTGGTTCTTATACACCTAGGAGAGAAGGAATGACATCGAGGAGGAGGAGGAGTGCCTTGTATGTGCTCAATCTCATCCAATTGTGGTGTGCCTGTGTCGGTGGTGGGCGCAGGCAAATCCAGGCACCAGCTCCCTGCTCCGAAGCGACCAATCACAGCGCCCAATCGATGCCAAGACGGCGTCTGATTGGCTCAAAGTCCTACAATCGCTGGTGCCTGTGCCCCTAAATGGGTACCTAGCAGGACCTAGCAGGACCTAGCAGGGCCTAGCAGGGAGCTCCGCGACTCCGCCCAACGTTTTCCGCCGCTGCGTATTCCTGCTCGCCGCATCACTTCATTGACTTTCTTTCCCACCACCAATCGTCGTCGTCGATCTTGGGCAGACAGCTCCTGCTTAGAAATGCAGCGCAGTCTGCATTCAATGATCAATCTTTATTTTTACTTGACACCTGCTCCTCTGCAGTATTCTCAAACTCAACAGACTTAGTGGCAAATGAGGAAAGTCTACCCGTACCATCAACGCTGTCTCGGCTAGTAAATGTCGCCAGGCTGCCACCACGGAGAATGACTTTCTGGTTGTGACTCATGTTTGGAAAGTTTCATAGCCCACCTTGTAAGAGGGCACATAAGAGGCAAGTACAGTAAAATCACTACGACGGTTGCTTCGTCTGGTACAAAGATCGCAGTACACGTTCCCAGGGGACCGGAATAACTGCCCAATGGTTGTGACTCGTAAACAGCCCGATTGTAGCACTTACTCGAGTGGATGCCAAGAAGACATTGTTTCTCCAGCACCCCCAAAAGCGTCCACTTTAGCCTACAATTCCCGCAGCAAACTAATGAAATATAACAATAGCAGTTTACGTGAGACTAATCAACCCAAACTTGCATCTTTCTAGCATATTCGTTGATGAAGTCCCTGCCCGTGTTCCGCTTGATAGTGTCGGGGTCTATCAAGTTGAACACAACCAGCGCCCAAAATCTAATCAACTGTGCGATAGCTAGTTAGCAGTCCTCTGTGGTAATTACAAATGTAACTGTCTAAACGTTCGACAATGATGACCTACTGGGCTTTCGAGAAAAGTCTTGATTAAATCGGTTTTCCATGCGCTTCCCCCGCCGGTTTAGTATCAGTCCTCGTCATAACGTTTCCAAATAACAACTTACTTTTTCCACCCATCAATGAAAGGTGTATTGCCAATAAATTTGGTCATCTTTTCAGGAATCTGCCCCCAGAGTTAGCGCGTAATATGTGCCACATCGCCTAGGTAATTCCAGAGGCGTAAGAAATACGTACGGATCGGATCTGCGCACGAGTGGTATCGTCTAATCCGCCGATTGTAGATACCGATAGGTCGTCACAGAGGTGCATGATGCATTCTCTGGTCTTGGAAAACTTATCGTCTGATGTTCTGACCCTAGAGGCTCTCTGAAGCGCCCGCTCGAGGACAGCCAGCTTAACGTAGAAAGAAAATACCAGTTGTTGGAGACCATCGACGCCTTGCTCGCCACGGAGAAGCTTTTGTTGAAGCTCCACCACATTAATAGGGGAGCTGACCTGACTCAGGAGATCTCTGAAGACAGGCTCGATCATCTCCTTGGGCGCGAACCAAATGAAGGCTATGTCCGTCCAGTGCATGGCGTATGCCCAGACCTGACACTGATCGATAACAGCTCGTGCTTGGGAAGGAAAGTCCTTGATCTCGTTCATATCAAACGATGCGCCACTAGCTGTTTTCGAGTCGATGGGAAGCTCTCCGCCTAGGATGCGATAGAAGAGGGCAATCTTCTCGCGGTCCACGTGTCGTCGATCGTTTTCATTAAAGAAGGGGTCTGCAGCTAGCCTGTCCAGAAGGCCCATTGTTCCGGCAACACGGAGGAAGGGGGCAAACTCATCACCATCCAGGAATTCCCGTAGACGACCGTCGCCCGTCAAATGAGACATTGCATAGAGCTTTCCGTCGAAGTCTGTGGGCAAATTACCTTCCAGCAACTACTTTGAAGTGAGCAAGACCTCAATACGTAGCTTTTGGACACGGATAGGTGGTCAATGTTTTAGCAGTACTCACCGTAGACACGAAATCCATGGACTGGTCAATATTTACAGAGGGAAGTTCCCAGTCCCACAACTCGTTCGCCGTCGGCATCTTGAAATCATTGCTCATCGTGTAATGTATAGTTTAAAACTCTGTGAACAGAGATTATACGTGCTACCTATTAGAAATTGAAAGTTGCCAGACAGATCGATCGTTTATGAATTTGCTGAGCTGTGAGCAATGCGAGATGTCACCAATGTTGAAGTCAGGCTGCTTCCGGCGGGTGGCGCACTCGATGTTGGTCGCAACCTGCTCATGGCCAGATCTATAGTGAGACGACGCGCGTCTCGAGCGATTTGTTCCGGTTTTGGATCTTGTGACTTGTTGTCTCTACGCCATTTGTTGAGGGATGTAATAGTAGCGTTTTCGAACAACTGCAGATGTTCTTCGACGTCAACATCAGCCGCATCCGACACAAAATGAAACCCATTTTCTTCTTGAGTCAGTAGCTAAGACTAATTAAAAGGCAACTTAGTAAAGTTCCGGGGGCTTCAGTTCAAGTGAACAGTTACATGTTCTCTAAGCTACTTTCGTAGGCAGATCGTCGGACAGTTCTTCCGCCATTTACGAGAACGCAGAGGAAATCCGTCTCCTTAACGCCAAATGTTTCATGTTGTGAGCGACTTCCACGCCACAAATAACTTCACATGCTGGGAATTCACAGACGAAAGCAGTCATTGGGGCATTGTGGACTCAATCCCGAGCTCCGAGTGGTTACAAAGCCCAGAAAGAGCATGTCTTGGGGTTGAGGTAATAGTGTTGAGAGTTGAGGGTAGCGTTATTCAAACCCGAGCTGTGATGCTCTCAAATCATACCCTACGTTTGGTGGTGCCGCTTGCGTGCAACCTAGGAGTTAACACCCATCTGATTCAGTCTGGACCAACCAATCATATCACGAGAAAGGCTCCAGGACAAATGGTGGTCCCAGTCGTCTCAGCTGATAATGAAATCAAGGCGTCATTATGACAACTTTGAGCCGCCATCCAGTCGCCCGCCCGTTTAACAACGCTTCTAGCCTTCATGGACCAGGACGATCACCACAGCCAGTTCAACGCGATCCAGTCTCGCATGTCTTCAAGACATGAAACTGTAATTATGGTGCTTGCCTCAGCTGACAATAGGTGTTTCTACTCCCTGCGGCGCTGACTAGACTAGTGAGGGGTTCAGAAGTTACGTTTCCGGAACAGTTAGGACCCCAACCGTTCAGAGGGAATCGCGCCTAGTGGTTCCGAGATGCACTACAGACTATTCAGGCAGCCTATGGAATTTCGGCTGATCCTTGTTTTGACGTTCAGCTTGACACAACTACCAGCGACTGTGTGACAAGACACCGCTGCATCAGGCTTGGCATAGAGCCATACCGGCGATGACTTCCCGTTTGCATTTGCGGACGTTCGGCTGTCTTCCGTCCCACACCTGGGTATGGCCTCGACTTGATGTTGTTCGTTCGGATCTGAAGATAATAAATAGCTGTGGCACTACGATGTCACGCCAGGCCTGACCGAAGTCGCTACTCCCAGAATCACTTTCAAGGTCATACCAAAACCTCTAAGATAACTTACTTCCTCTTCGTGAAAACAGAACAATCACATTATCCATCATGGAATCTGCCGTCGGTAACAAGAAGCTCATTCTCAGGGAAGTTACTCCTGTTGCGTTGTTGGACGACTTAGCCCGTGGAAATGCATGGCAGATCGACATTGACCAGCAAATTCAGAAGATTACCGCCGATGGAGAGCCGGCTGACAGTATTTTCTGGAATGAAACACTCCGGAGCCTGGTTTGGACCAATAGGTCTGCCCAGGGGACGAGCATCATCTCCGGTTCTCTGTAAGTCGACCCATACGACCTTGTCAACCGTCCCGCTCATACTCTCCCGCAGGTCTTTTGAGAGAGACTTCTCGTCTTGCCATGGGCGGGTTACCACAGGCGAGGGGAATATGTATCTTGTTGAAAGCGTGAACGAGCACGGAATGGGCGCGTGTTGCACAAATACATCAGGAATTCAGCCATTTGATCTACTGAACCTTGGTCTAATCGACCCCCCTACCTATGAGTCAATCCAGGCCAAGCCTATTCCGAAGTCGAAGTATGCAATCAACCAGCGCGATGCATTTGTTCACGTTGAAGCTGATGATTCTTGCTTTAGGCTTTATAGAATGATGGCCAGCCCCTCGGTGGATTCGAAAACCATGACAATGGCACCAGACACAATGCTTTTCGCAGCCACCACCCCGGCTGCTGGAACCGAGGGGCCATCTTCCTCCACCATTCAATTGCTCACTTACAGAACAGAAAAGCGGGCCAAGACAGACACAAACGATGAGGATTGGGAGCCTTTCCCCACCTTGGGCATTGGGTCAGAGTATAGCACCATGCTTCATCCTGTTGTTAGTAGCCTCTCTCAAGACGCGTCATTGATGCCCGTATCTGACGTTGTAGATCTTTTTTGGTACGGATGAAATCACCAGCTTCGTACATATCGACCAAGACAGCAACCATTATGTTAAAGGTCCGAAGAAAGCCGGCGATCCGGTTTCTTATTCTTTCGATATCACATTCACGGGCCATGCCCAGGACCGAAGTTTCACTGGGACCTTGGTCAATGCTAAAGGAAGGGAATTCGAATGGAAGGGCAATTTCGCAACTCTGACGCCTGTGAGCCGCGAAGGAAGCAACCAGAGAGTTCTGGGGAGCGATGGGCTCTCGCTAGACCAGCTGCTTCAAGGCGTAACCAGCATGTCGCGTAATCACGTGGTTGATGCGGACGGCAAGAAACAACTAGTTGACCTGGCTCAGAAAGAAGCTGATCGTGTTTTCGGAAGAGTGAGTCCCCCAAAGTTCATCATTGTCACATAGGTTACTCACGCACTGCAGCTGGTACTCGGTAGTGTTGGTGATGAGGTATCCAACATGCTCTTCCCGGGCGTCTTCAACCTCACTCCAGCCGAGACGAAAATCCAGAATTTGGGCTTGGAATTCCTGAAGCGTGCTGGCATTCACTCAGTCCTGGCCAATATCAAGGCCTCGGATAATGTTAAGGCTAAGACTAAGGATAAGATCAACAAGGTGAGATGCGAGCGGTTCCTCCCCATGTGCGTGTCGGCGGGCGCGGCCCCGAACGACCCAGCAAACGACCCTGTCCAACTGTACGGACTAGACCGCGAGAAGGACAAAGACTTGGTCAATCTCCTACAGAGTCAGGCCCAGACTGTCTCGAGAGCCTGTTATTTGCTCGGCTACCGCACTGCTGTCTTTTCCATGCAGGCCTATCTTAACAACGCGGGTGAGTGGTACGGCATCCTCGCATCGGTCTTAACAAGCCCCGTCTATCTTGCCGACTGGAAAAACCGGGCGTCTGGGTCTGAAGGAATGGCTAAGACGCTCTACGATATCCACACCAAGCTCGACCTTTTGTGGGAAGCGGCCAATGCCGAAGAATCTCTCAAGGCCAAGCTCCCGAAGGGCGTTAAGTCGCCAACAGAAGTCATCTCCATCCTCAACGCGGCTGGATTGGATGCTGCGCTGGACAGCATCGAGTTCGACGATACAGCCCGTCAGAACATAAGCAATGTAATGTGTCTTTCTGATCACCCCTAACTTCAAGCTTCTGTTGGCTTGATTTGACTAATGTTCATGGGCAGTTCTTTGAGCACCTCGACGAGCTCGAGAAAGACAAGCGTACACAAGCGCTGGCGGAGCATTATCGGAAGCAGATGATCGCGGATGACGCAAAGCGAATGAGCTTTTCGGAGATGGGCAAATACATCATCAAGACCATGGAAGAACTGCGCCAGAACAAAAAATGGAGCATCAGGGAGGCCAGTGGCCAGGCAGCGCTCCTCGATGCCGCTGATATGCGCAAGCAGGCTGGTGACAAAGCCCCTGCTTGGTACAAGAATATCAAGTGGAAGGACGGCTTCATGTCATACTTCCGCAGTGCCATGACGGTGGCAGCTATGAGCGGCCTTGTCTATCTTTTCTCCCAAAATGCCGGCAAGATGGACTGGGCGGATCAGCTCTCTCTCTTTGGACAATTGGCCGAGGGTTTCGTCGGCGTCCGTGGTGCCATGACGAAGATAGCCCGTTCAGGCGCAATGTCCATCGGCTCGTTCCTGAACAAGTGGTTTCTTGCACCCCTTGCCAAGGTTTGCGATTGCGTTGGCCGTTGGCTCTACAGCCGGATGAGCACCATCGGTAAGGCATTGATAGAGGGCATCAAGGGGCTCGTCACCAAAATCACCAACGCCATCAAGACTGGTGCCGAAATTGTGGTGAACAAAGTCGGGGAAATGGGCACCTGGTATGTGACGCTGTCTGTGGTCGAAGCATCGAACCAGCGATCCTTGTCAACCATAGTTCCATTACTGACTGGGCATGTTTGCAGGCTAAAGAACACGCCTATTCAATGGGGTCAAAGGTTCCAAACTCTTGCCAGAGGCGCGCGTAAGTCATTCCGCTCTGCGCGAACTGTCACTGCTTGTTGTCCTTTCTGACGTGGCATACTACCTGTAGGTTTCGGTCTCTCAGCACTTTGCTTCTGGGTTGCTACACACCACTGCATGAAGGCGTTCAAAGACGGTCGCACGATCGACAAGGTGACATCAACTATTGGAGCCGCCCTAGCCGGTTTGGAAGTTCTCTGTTTGGTAATTGAAGGCATCGCCACATTGATACCTGGTGCAGGCATGGTCGTCTCAGTTTGTGCAGCACTTGGGCCAAGTAAGTTCAAGACCACACGCATGTTGCCTGACGCGAGACTTGGAGCATGCAGTCTAACCTCATTTACAGTCTTGGCTGCAGCAGGCATCGTCTTTGCAGTCGCCATGGTCATTGTAGCGTTCGTTTACGAGGAGGATCCACTCGACAATTTGGTAGTCAAGTATGGAAAGATGTACGACATACTGACTTGATATGTTTGAGAAGTTCTTCCGAGGGTCGTAATCGGTGCCAGTTTGATAGGGACATTTGCAGATAGACCAATAATTGCGCTTGTGCTATTACGGGCATATCATGAGTGAAATGACAGGTACTATGAGCCATTGTCAACAGAAGCTTTAGTAACCACTACAGCTTGTATTCTTGGACGCTGATAGAACTTGCTGTTAGGAATTATAAGTGGAGAATCGCATTTGTCCGACGAAGCCTTCAGGTTAGATCACGACCAGTTGGTTGTTCGCTCAGCGCTATTGTACAGTGAGAAGCTTTGCAATACAAAGGATGGCCGCGAGTTTAATTAACATCTCAGATGACATAGAAATGAAAGACATGGGAGTTGGAAATACGAAAGAGATCAAGAAAAGGCATCAGATCCATTAGGATGGGGTGCCATGTAGTTGAAATAATTTCATCTATAGGAAATATAAAACAGAATAGCTCATCAATCGTAACTTTTAACTTTCGCTCCCCTAATTGAGCCTCTGGACAATTTTTATGCACTCTTTGGAGCAAAGAAAAGAAAGAAAACGAGCTCTCTTGAAATTCTCGTTGCAGATTTTCAATAATGAACTGTTGACATAGTCTTTGTTTTCGGATATAATGACATATGCAAAGCCTTCTAACAAAAATCACAGAATATTCCACACGCGAATGAAGATTTTGGTATCGCGCTCACGCAAAAAGCGGAAGAGCTAAATGTAGTGCTGCAGTTTTTCCATATCTTCGGCCAGATCCTTCTTCAATGCGATCACAGCAGCACTAGGTCAACTTCGTCCCCTGATACTTGAAGTTCAAACACAACAACATCGTCTCTATCCTTGAGTTCATATGTCTCACGAAGCGCACCGCCTTGATAAAGTCCATAGATTCCATCTCGAAGCCCAGTGAACTGAGGCTGGACACTGTTCATGGTGTTAGCAATTCTGTTTCGGAGCATTGAAATCACCATGTGAGACTCACCTCTTGTTCGTTCCATCCCATGAGCGCAACGTAACCGCCAGCGCCTGAAGCTCCTCGTCCCAGCTTCCTCGCAAGAAGTCAACCCCACTCGTGAGATCAACATTCTTGACAAAAGGCACAGTCGCAAAGTGCTCCTCGTCCCAAGGTTTCTCATACATCGTGCGCTGGCCATCCGGGACGTTGAACCTCGCATACGCAACTGCAGCATTGCCGCTAATCACATCCACAGCGGCACCCCCCTCAGACCTCCCGCTACCGCCATAAAATAGGCCCCCATCCTCCCACGTAGGACTCATCTTCGCATCCGCATACGCGAGCAACCCGTTCAGGTGCTCCGGATCTCCCAGCTCCGACGCCCACATCGCCGCGTACGCAAAGTGCGGCTTCGTGAACGGGAACTTGCTCGCCGGCAAGTTCTGCTCGGCAACCGCTTTCGCGGCCCTGGCGTAAGTAACCGGGTCCATGGGGTCGAGGCGCTCGGAAGCCACGAGTTCTCGAATCTTGAACGAGACTTCGGGTTCGGGGACGAAGACGTGGCCCTCTTGGGACTTGGCTAGGTACCCGATGGCAATGTCTTTGCTCGTGCGGCGGGCGAAGTCTGGGTTCCAGGAGTTCATGAATGCGAGAGCCCTGCGGTTGTAAGTTTGAACCTGCTCTGCAATTTGATGTCATTGATTTACCAAGAGGTGAAGGCAATGTCGGACGGGGGCTTTGTTCGATTCTGCTTAGGGGAGTACCAGTCGACGATGAGACCGTCGTCTGAGAGCATGCCCTTGGATTTCCACGCGGCTTGGTACTTCTCCAACACACCCGGAGAGATGTCGACCTTGTCCCGGACATCGTTATATCTCAATGCAATCAGCTAGACACATGTATCAGTCGCTTGTCATCCAGCTTTTGGAGATTTCTTTCGCTCGCTCACAGGAAATTGGTTGCAGACGACGAATATGCTATTCGGCTCACAACACACCCCCAACCAGTTCTCCCGCTCCATCTCCCGCAGTATGGCCTCCTGCAGCGTCTTTCTCGTGTAGCAGAACCTTTCCGGCCCCATGCCCCAGAATATGGGGTTCCAATTGAAAGCGATCGAGCCCTCTTCATCGAATTTGCCCTCGTGGAAGAGCATCTCGTGGAGTGAGACCATGAGGAGGAGGTGTCCCGAGTACTAAACCCTCTAATTAGCCCGAGCCAACAGAAACTCTGTGAGAAATCTTGGGTACTACCATGATGTTTTCGCGAACCACCGGATCAGCCCAAGGCTTCCTAAGCTCCTTGATGTCCGGATCGACCATGATCCCGCTGTGACTCGTCAAGAACCAGTATCCCCAAACGTCCCGCAGCAGCATCTTGTGAATGAGGCTCTCAAGCAAGGACTTGAAGGTTGATCTTAGCGCAGGCAAGTGGTGATAGTGCGCGGCGCCGGCGGCGTAGGCCATCGTTGCGAGCTGGTAGCGATACGCGTCGAGCCATTCTTGCCCGGGCTCCTGGCTGCCCATGTGCTTCCACTCGCCATCTTTCTGAGTGGCGAGGTTGTGGAAGTGGCGCAGGTGGCCGGCTTGCTCCCGCGAGAGTTTTGGGAATCGCTCGATGAAGTCTGCGGGGAGCGTTTTTGGTAGAGTGGACGGTGCTTCTCCGCGCAGCTCGAGGGTTCCGTTGTTCGTTTCGGTTGACCTGATGATACTCATGAACTGATGCTTCCAAGCAGATTTCAGGTGGAAATCTATCACCTACGTTACCGTTGAAGTAGCCATGATCAAGTCTCTCAATTACAATCACGTCGATAGTTGGGTTCTTCAATAACCAGCCATCCCGCAGCCAATGCCGTTCATCGTCTTTTATACTGAGCTTATCTGCCGTCTTACTCTCCGACAGTGGTCGGACTTAAACAGCGACATCAAAGAAAGTCCTGGGGTTTAAGTGTAGAAGACCCCTGTCTCGCCCCAAATCTGACGTTCTCAGCCAGCCAACGGAGAGGGGCGGATGAATTATACCGCGCTTATGAGGAAGCTACTACTCTGACGATTAAGATGTGTGAGGTAAGATGCAGCATCGTGATTCGACAGCCGTACGCTTCTCCCGAAAAGGGCTCGCTCTCCCGCAAAGGATCCGCTCTTCGGCAAAGGATTTTGCGGGGTCTCGCCCGATGATGGACGCGCTTATTCGGACGAGCGTCTCAAGATGGGGAATGGGGCCATGACGAACCGGGGTCGGAATCTAGTCGGGCTCCGGCCCCCCGTCGGTCCGTGTCATACACAACATCTATCAAGGTGCTGCTCTCCTCACGGCCTTTTCGGTCCGGTCCCGTGGGTGGGTTAACACCGCCGTGTGGGTTCGGTAGGTGGTGCGGCGCTGTGGGACAGAGTAGGTATGTCGTCTAAGTTCACTAAGCTCGACCTTTGTTACTGCAAAAGGCAAATGAACCCCGAAGTGGGCCGCGGGAGTTCGCGTTGACTCGCCCCCACCATCGTGGCCTTGACAACCTTTGCGGGGGGCGTGGATGAGCGGAGACACAGGCGTTCTTAGTGTAGCGGTTATCATCCAAGCCTTCCATTCGAGAAATCGAGAGAGTTTGGGACAGGGGTTCGACTCCCCTAGGACGCATTATCTTTTGCCTTCTCTGCGTTGCAATTGTCTATGTTTCTTCTTTTTGACTGGTTGAGAAGTGAGTTGCGGTGTTGCCGAGTCTTTTGCTCATACAAGGAATGGTCGACCCTCTTGATCAAGACACCGCCTATTTTCCTTGTGCGTGCACGGCTATATCTTCTGTGTAGTTAATCATTCATATTTAAAACGTTCGTAGAAATAATAATAACAATCATATTAGCGGCGACGGCGATGGCATCGACAACAATAAGATGAGTATGTTATCACAGGAAAAGTAGTCGCTCTACCACAGCAAAAAGAGACATTCTCTTCTGAACTCATTATGAGTCATCCTTTTCAACCACCAAAACCCAGAATATGCCTCTCCAACTCTCCAAAGTCTCCCAAATCCTGCCCCGTAAGCGTAAGATCCTGATTATGATAGATAGAATAGCAATTATACGCATCCTCCGGCACCAACTCCGGCATCCCCGCCGCCTGCTCCGCCACCTGCGCATCCTCGCCCGCAGCCGGCTGCATCCACAGGTACGATATATCATTCCACAAACTCGAGTCCAGCAAGCTCCGCGAGCCCAGCTGACTCGTCCGGCCCGACGGCGTCACCACACCACCACCCTCCTTTGGCGTGGAGCCCGGGAACGCAAGCCGTCGCGCCTCTGCATCTTGACCACCGCCCTCGTCATCCACCGACACGACGATGCTCGCGTCCCCAGCGACGGCGGGCGGCCTGTTCCGCACCTCGCTCGGGCTGTTCTTCGGGATGTCGAGGAAGGTGGACAGGTGGTCGCGCATGCGGCGCACCTCGCGCGCGCGCTGGGAGGCGAAGTCGTTGCCGCGGGCGACGAGGTAGTCGAGGATCTCGAGGGCGTCGGGGAGGCCCGGGCTGGGGGCGAGTTTCTGGGAGTCGTCGGAGGTGGAGTCGATTATGAGGGTGAGGATCATGATGAAGGCGGCGGAGAAGATGGCGTCGAGGTCGAAGAAGCCAAATATTGCTGCATTCAGAACGTCAGATATCTAGGATGTGAGGGAGCAAAGGCTGCACTTACTTAGCATATTGCCCTTCCGCAACGCCAGCAAGACTTCCAGCAACCTCCGCGCCGCCTCTGAGCAGGTGCGACTCAACCTGCCGAGCGGCGAGGCCCCCAGGCTCAACCCGCCGCCGTTTTCGTCGTCGAAGATTAATTTTGAGACGTGCAGCATGACGGGGCGGATGGTCAGAAGGATCGCCTGGTAGAGCATCATATGCAGATACGCCGACGTGCGCAGCGAGACGTCGCCCTCCATGGAGGGAATGTCGAACAGCTTGCTGGAGAAGTCGCCGGGGATCTCTTTGGCGATCCAGTAGAGGGACTGCACGATTTCCTGGACGCTTGGCACGAATGAATCTTCGGGGTGGTTGCCGGGCCCGTAGATTGCTATGTGTAGCGTCAGAGAGCGATTATTTCACGGGTGGGATGTTGAGAGCACCCACTTGATAGGATCCTGCCCGTGACCCTTGCAATCTTGATGTTGGTTCTCAGAGGCAGGGCTGGTGGGAACCCGGGCGAGTCGATGGGCATCTCAATCTCGATGACGTCGTCCGAGATGCCGGATGGATTCCCCGTAGCGGCGGCAAGTCGTCTGCGTAGAGGTGAGCAGCTGCCCGATACTTCTACATGGGCCAATCTCAGAATACCTTTCCTGCATGTAAACCGTCCACCAAAGACGGTTCAGATGCACCTTCTCCGACTGCAACAAGTGCTTCGTCCCCGAGTTCCGGTGATACCCATGCGTCGTCGCAAGCCTCAGCGCCGAGCTAATCTGCCCTTCTCATCAGCACCATTCACCACATCCCCTGCCTGCTAACAAACCACTCACATAAAGATACGCCTCCTCCTTCCGGTTCGCATTCTGCAAATACACCGCCGCCAGCGCATGAATCTCCACGCCCAGCTTCCCCAGCCCAAACAGCTCGCTCAGACTCGGCAGCCGCCCCTGCACATACCGGAACATGCCCTCGCCCGGCAGTCCCGCCCCCGCCGCGTCGTCGTCGCCGTCGAACGCGCCCGAGAACAGCTTCCCGATCGCAAACACGAGCACCATCTCAAGGTACCACGGCGTCTGCGTCTGCGAGGGGTCGCCGAGGTTGGCGTAGAAGAAGGCCAGCCGGTCCGAGAACTCGCGCGTGTCGATGTGGTGCTGCGTGTACCCGATGAAGAAGGACATGCTCTCGAAGAGCTTGCGGCCCTCATCCTCGGAAGGGAGGGCGGGGGCGTCATCGTGGGGTTTGGTTGTACGGGGCTGCGAGGAGGGTGCGTGAGGGCGCGGTTGGGGGGTGGGGTCTCTGCCGCTGAGGCGAGGGTGTTCGAGGAGGTTCTGCAGGCGGGAGCCGAAGTTGTGGCTGGAGCTTAGGGTTGAGTCGGCGGGGATAGCTGGGGAAGTGTGAGCGAGTATGGCTTCTTCAGGTGTGGGCTGTCTTACTTGACCCCGGCGAAGACTCGACGACGTTACTCGCCGTTCCGCGGGAGATGGTGTTGGTAGATGGGGGAGAAGTCAGTTGATCTAGTGCTAGGCCTAGCAACGTCGACGCGGCGTTGACCTGCGTCGCATTATCCGTCGGCGTATGTACAGTCGCGCTTGTCCGTGGACGCTTCGGAGACTGCACCGGGGGGTCTCCTACTATCCTCGTCTCATCGTCTCTGCCTATCACTGTTGTAAGTCATCAAGTAGACGATGGTTAATCGACGTCACCCACCCTCGATGACAGAGAAGCCGAGTCCCTGGCTCTCATACCGCGCCAGCCTCTCCTGCAAATCCTGGATCCTCCTGCTCCGGTGTTAGAATATAGAATCCAACTCAACATGATGTATTGTTCGCAACTTACGTGACAGAATAGACCCGCTTCTTCCCAGGCTCCGGGAAGCAGCACTCCAACCCTCGCCGGCTGCAGTACGTGCACGGCTTGTCGCCGGAGCACTTGACCTTCTTCCGCCGACATGTCAAGCACCTGCCCCCGACTCACTCATTAGCATCCGACATTTCACGGAGCATCTCCAGGCATCCAGCGGAGGCTGCGCGTCGGTGACTTGCAGTCGACCCCGTTGGCCGTCGCCGGCGCGGAGGAGGCCCCCGAGCGGGGTGTGCGTGTGTTCGGAGACTTACGCCGAGATGGTCTTGGCGGCATCGCGGCTCCCGCCTATCCGCCCCGTCAACGAGAGCCGCCGGGGTGATGCGCGCGACTCTGGATCCATTTCAGATATGATGTGCAGCGGCGGCAATGAACTAACACGCGTCTGATGTTGCTTGGGTACGTCTGTTGGTATGTTGACGGGAGTCTCGGAGGTTGACTGGATGGAGGGGGAAGCGACCGGGGGATAGCGGCCAGAGATAAGGAGGCGGGCTCCGAGGCTCGGAGTGGAGTAGCGTCGTCACTAACTCAGCTCGTCGCGTAACACAGATAAAGCAATACCGCGTTTATGATTGAAACAGACTCTCTTCGTTCGTGTCTAGTCTATGATGGTAAACAACATGGCTCTATTCCTGTGTGCATGTTTCCGTTTCTCATGCTTGAGGACTTGTGTCTGCCAGACCCTGAGGCTTCAAGCCCGGAGATAACTCGGCGACCTACCCAATCCGGCAACCAACCGAACCCACCACTCAAACCGCAGCGCCGCCAGCGCCACATCATCGTCTCCAAGATCTCACCACAGGATCAAAAAGCACTGGTAACTCAATCTTCAAACTTCAGGTATAAAACACGCGATTCTCATCGTAAAAAGATGACTGTCACAGAGCCGCGCACTTCCTTCCTAAAGGCTCATTTACCTCGCAACCTTTCGGCAATCCATCGCCGTTGCACCAAAGCAGGATGAAAAGGCTTCGCCGAGACGTGCGTCGTGACTAACAAACCCGAAGACACAAACACGTGGTTGAAGATGTCAACCTTTCCTAGATCGTCATCTTTTCAATCTCAACGAGTCTGGCCTTCCGTGGCTTAGCAATGCCACGTCTCATCACTGACGTTGGGCAATTCTCGCAGAAACTTTTGGGGTTCAGCGAGAAGGTTGATGCAATGTCTTGTGAGAACAAGAGTTCACTATGGGTAGTTAGAGACCAAATATTAAACAATTTTAAGACGTTATTCAGATTCATTCTGCCTACTGGTCCACGCAAGGCAAGGTTCTAAGGAATGATGCATTGCCAAAAAGAAAAGAAACATTCATAAAGCCAACCCTTCCACCACATCACCCATGACCATATTCTATGACCCACAAACTCCATGCTTAGTGCCTGAGATATTCGTCGTTTCAAGTCCCGTTATGACTTCCATCCCCGTCCCGCTCATCCTACACCTTAAGTGCTTCTTTCCGGGACAAAGTTCTAGCAAACTTCCCTTGATATATGTCGCGAGGCCTAAGAGCTCTCGTCAGACGTAGGGATAGGCTCGCCGCGGGTACGGTGCTGATGAGTCTCGAACATGCGCGAGACGCGGTTCTGCTGCAGCCTGTGCTCCGTCTCGTGGATCCTGTTGAGATCGTAGTGACGGATCAGGAAACTCAGGAAGAAGGCAATGACAGCCAGCGCGACGTAGACGCCGTGCACACCCTTGAAGCCATACGCGTACGACTCAAGGACAGCATCCTTGAAGGTACCGTCGGGCAGGGTCTTGACGACGAGGAGGTACTCCTCGGCGCGGCGGGCAATATCCTCGGCAATGCCCTGGCGGCGGAGCTTAAGCGCCATGACGTTCTGGAACGTGGTCGAGCCCACGTTGACGCCGATGGCGCAGCCGAGCATGCGGAGGAATAGGTACATGCTCGCGGCATGGCCCGAGTTCTGGGGGTCCACGATGGCACCTGTGACAAACGTCTGGGCGTTGAGGATGAAGCCGTGGCCAACACCGCCAATGACCAGGGTGATGACATGCACAGCAACAGACGTGCCAACGCCCCAGTAGATGAGGAGTCCAGATGCAAGAGCGAGCAGAGCCCAGCCGATCCAGATGGACCAGCGGTAGGCGTTGTAGCGAGAGACAAGAATGCCAGAGATAATGGATCCAGGGAGAAGCAGAAGGGTGACCGGGAGCATTGCCACACCGGCCATGGTAGGGCTGTACTCAGGGACAGAGAGGAAATAAAAGGGGATGTAGTACAGTTGGCCGTAGAGCTAGGGGCTGTTAGTATGGAGCTAGCGCAGGCGGTGATTGGGCGACTTACGATGAAGCCTTGGAGGGCGCCAAGGATGTAGACCACAATGGCACTCCTGTCCGTGAAGAGAATCTTCCGCAAAAATGGCAGCTTCGCAAACTTGTGCTCGTAGACCAGTGCGACGACCAGACCACCAGCGCCGATGAACAAGGGCACAAGAGTCTGGACACTCCTCCATGGGAAATCGTTACCTCCCCAGGAGAGGCCGATGAGGAAAGTGACCATAGACCCGATAAACAAGAAGCCACCGAGCCAGTCGACCCGCTTCAGCTTCTGAGAGAAGGTAGCCGTAGGTGGCTTCAGAGTCAGGAGAATGGGTACTGCGATGAGAGAGTAGCCGCAGATGGGGAAGTTGATGTAGAAGATCCATCTCCACGTAGTATGCTCTGCGATGGCACCGCCAATGATGGGGCCGACGAGAGAGCCAACAGCCCATGCCATTTGGCTGGAAAAGAGTCAGCTGGTGGTTAGGATCTTCAGGGCGAAGCTACTCACATGATGCCATAGAGCTTAGGTCGGTGGCGCAGAGGCACGATGTCGGTGAAGACAACGAGACTGAGGACGTACATGCCGCCAGCACCGACACCTTGAATAACACGGCCAACGAGAAGCAGGCCAATATCACTCGCAACACAGCACAGAATTGTGCCCAGTGTGAAAAGAATGAGACTGCCGATGAGAATGATAGGTCGGCCAAAGATGTCGCTGAGAGATGCCAAGAATGGCATGGCAACAGCACAAGAAATCAGGTAGGAAGTTCCAATCCAGAAAGCTTGTGTTGATGTTCCACCAATATCTTGGATGATGGACTATCATGATTCAATCAGCATATAGCCAAAGATAGTTCGTTCAGATCACGACTTACACTCAGGGACGTGACAATCACGTTGGCGTCCAAGGCAATGACGAATGACATGATAGACAAGGTGATGATGATGATCATCTGGTGCTTCGATGCCTTCCATGGCTGGATGGTGACAGTCTCATCCACCAGCATGGGATCCGTTGCCCGTTGCTCATGTTCCTTCGTCTCCCCATCCTTGATGGCCGTGTAGGAAGCCGGGTCATACGCAGTCGATGCGTACGTCGACGTCGAGACGAGGCTGTCGTGGTTATTGCGCTCTCTGTACTCCATCTTGACAGTTGCTGCCCGGGACTGGACCGCACAACTTGGGAGAAAAGGTTTGAAAGATTGACGAGGTGAGGACGAGATGGCCACAGAGCTGCAGGTGCCCGCCCTTCTTTAGTATCTCCTGGGACACTCATACCCAGTCGGTGTTTGATGGGGGCCAGACGTGGCAACCGTCTCATCGAACAGGGTCTCCGTGCGCTGGCCTCTGCGACGAGGAAGGCAGGACACTAGCGCAAGGTAGCTGAGGTACATAACGGCTTACACCAATCTTGCAGGTCGCATCAATGATGAGCCCCAGAGAGTATCACAATTCGGTCCCAAGAGGGACCTGACAGCCGGAATCCAGAAACGAGCTAAGCTGTTCAGAGTAAAGCAACAGCTGGCCACCCCCTAAATCCTTGTCTGGGGGTTCGCCCATTTGCGTGCGGCTCGGCATGCGCTTCGTTGGCTTCCACACTAGCTTCCCGCCTGTTTCATTGGCCATCGCAGGGTTGATCAGTGCGAGATAACGCCCGCCGACGCCACATTGAGAAAGCAGGGCTGAAACTCGTTTTGGCGTAGGAAAGCCGCATCTGCCTGGATTTGTACCGACGGTTCTGGCTGGTGGGGTGCCGAGTACCTGATATGTTGGAGTGGAACTCGGACATGGGCTACTCAGCGTCGACGTGATCGAACGTGAATGGACGGCTCGTGAGGCTTCGACAAAATTAAGCTGATTTTCCGAGGAACAATCGCCGTTGGGAGGCACTTCAGTCCCAGTCATGGCGTGCCAGAACCTTGTGGCTGCTCCTTTGGGTGCTGACAATCTGACGAAAGCATGTTAATGTCATGAGGCTCAGCGTTGACTTGCGTGGTGTGCTGCCCATCCAAACTCATGTCAATCCAGCTCGACGGGTGGCTTGGACCAGGAACCCTTCGACTGGGTCCTAGCCGCTCGCTTCCGACCCTCCAAAGAACTAGTCCGGTTATGTAGCGTCGTACCCGAACCCGACTCTCGGGACCCGTGCGTGCCTCATTTGTGCAGCTTGAGTGGCGGCGGCGGCTCTGAGTTTGCTTCCATCTTGCTGAAAGGCCGGTTGGATTACTGTTTTTTGGTGTCTCAAGATATCAGACGATCGGGCCGGGATCTCGAACAGACAGTCTTGGGACAAACCCAGTACGGAGGGGCTCCCCGGTACATGAGCTCCGATGGCAGCTTCGTTTTGTTTCCGCCCGAGGCTATGGGTCACAGCTAACGGAACAGACGCGCGCGTCCAGACGTGGTCGAATGACTGGAGAGAAAATGCTGTTGCCTGCGATATGCTGGGACTTTGGCATTTCTCGATCGTGAGGGGCCACTCACCGCCAAGAGTGGTTGTCAATACGATTATCCAACAATGGGTTATACCAAAAGTGTCAGCGTGCGTATTTGACGTGGTAGCCAATTGTTTCTGCTGACCAGGGACCAGAACTCATTCTTTCGGGTAGCGCGTGCATGGCATGGCTGACAGGTGATGCCCGACCATGTCGTCTCACGTCATGACCATCGGAAACAGTACACAGCCACCGACACTGCTCGAGCAAGAGGATCTTGCAAACGTCTTGCCGCGACAGGCGGAAAGTCGGCGCGCCCGTTGGCCGGCGGGACTTTAGACTTCGCGACCACACGTACGATGTCGATCCCATCTTCGGCGCGCGGACATCATTGCAGGCTCGGCGCTGCCAGAGCCAATACATATAAGCCGATGACGCTGCAGGAAGCCGAAATGCCCTATAACACGTCAGAATACTCCTAAAGGAATGCACTTCCATCAGCGGCTGTGAGTGCTTTCATACACGTGCCGAATGATCAGCATAATCATTCGACGAAGAGAATTCGACGACGAGTTCCCGACAAGAACACACACAAGATTATGAACAACAGTCGTCGTCCACGGACGGAGACTTGTTTGAAGGTCGATGCGCGACGGTTACAGAAGCTTGGCGACAGCAATATCAGATGAAGACCGCCAAGGCGCTGCATGCAGGTGGTTTCAGCACAGAGCGAGGCGAGTGTCAATAGGTGCGCTTGAGGCGCAGCTCGAAATCGATTTTGCGTGACAGCAGAAACGTAGGATTCTGCATGCTTGATGTTTGAAGAAACAATCCAAAATTTACACACCAGAGCTGCCAGCTCTAGAAACGCCGTCATCCATCTCCGCCGTTGAGTTGGTCCAGTGTCGGAACTGCCTTGCCGGTAGCCGCGACTCAAACATGCGATCAATCTCTGCTGGTGTTCGTCCCTTCATCTCCGGAATGCAGAGGAAGGAAATGACAAGCCCGAGGGCACACAGTCCCGCGTACACGAAACCGGTCTTGGCTTTTAGGTTGCCTTTGTCGGGGTTGAAAATATACGGCAGCACGAACCCGAAGATGGAATTATTCGCGCCGGCCGTGAACCAGCCGATACCTTGGGCTTTGGAACGCAGATGTAGCGCTGAGGTCTCGGCACCGACAACATGCGAAGCAGGCCAGACACCTAGCCCGGCAACAATAACAACCACTATCAACGAGATAGAAGTGTACCTAGGGCACGTGGTCAGTCTATGTATTCAAACCCCCACACCTTTCTTGGGAGAACTTACCAAACGGTTACAGGGCCCGACCAACAGCCGGAGATGCCCATGGCGGTCCATACGACTGTCAAGAGAGACAGCGTGCTTAAGATGAGGCGTCTGCGTCCCACCTTTGAGAGGACCCAAACACTGGCGATGTTCGCGATCAAGCCGCAAACGAGCCCTAGAATAAGGACGATCACGCTCAGGTTGGCCTTCATGCCTACCACTTGCACGAAGTAACTGGACTTCGATAGCAGGGTCAAGCCGAATATGTTCGGCAGAGAGTTGGCAAACATGATGATCAGGGTCCGTCGAAGGTTCACCCCGCGGAACGAGTCGACATATGTTGCATTGGTCTGCCGGCGTTCATGCTCGATGTTCTGACGGATGGCATCCAATGTCTTCTCTGGGTCCATTCCCGGTGTGTCCAACCTCTTCTGAGCCTTATAGGCTTTCTCGTCCTGATTTCTGCGAATGAGGTAGGTCGGGCTCTCTGGGATGATGAAAGCCATCAACAGGGGGATGACCGAGAACGGCCATTGCGATGCGAAGCAAATGGTGTACCCGTTAGCCAGATTGAGGCATGCAAAAATGACTGCTGCCCCAATCAATTGCCCGAGCAAAGTGAAGATGGGAAAGAAGGCAAGAAGCGGCCCTCGCAGGTTCGGTGGGAGAATCTCGGACATGTAGGTCGACGAAGTTCCCATTACCATGCCAATGGCTCCACCCTGGAATCCCTTGCCCGCAAGGAAGATAACGCGCCGTTCATTAATGTCGGGAGACAAGTTGGAAACGAAACAAATGGCAACGCCGACTGCCGACAGAAATGAGCCGACTGCAAGTGACGGGCGGCGACCGAACTTGTCTTGGAAGATACCACCAACCAAGGCCCCAATCATGGAGCAGCCCGGGCTGACGAAGTTCCAGAGACCAAGCCATAGAGACGGAAGAATCATCTTGCCGTCGAGCCTTTGGCCAAAGTCCCGCCTTCAAGATTCTCGTTAGCCATTGTATGCAGTGAGAAGCCATGAGAGAGGAGGGGCCGCACTGAAAGCTGGGCATGGCGGATACGGTGCCAACGATGACATAGTCGTAGCCATACAGCAGAATGGCAGATGTCATGCCTATGCAGTAAAAGACGACGCGACGCCACTTCTTGATGGACTGCCACAGCGTGAGGTGGCCGTACTGGTTCGTCTCCGGCTCCGAGGTGCTGGCTATGCTGTGTACGGTCTCGAACCGGCCGGCGTTCACGGACTTGTCGCCCATGCTGTTTGGGACCGCCATGGCATTTCTCTCGATGGGACAAAGAACAAGGCGAAAATCGGTGATGCTGGGGGTTTGTCGACAAAGACCGGAGATGGTAATTGCGTGGAAAGTCGCTTGGCGATACTGAGGGGGTGTGCTTGATTGAAGAAGTAGGCATCTAGAACGGCGGGCGAGGAAACGAAAGCATTTTGACCCAAGATGATGGCATAGGGTTTGCGCCATCAAACGTAGCTCAACATCTCCGGGCTGGACCTGCTAACCCGCTTCTAGATCTTGGCGATACCCCTTGGTGGAATCCGCATATCCCCAAGACAATTTGGGGTTGCACTGCACGAGCGCCAAGAGCCTGTATTAGCCAAAGTGAGGTTGTGGCTGGCAAACTCCCGTCAGGGACCCTGGAAATTGACCAATGATCATCGGGTGATTTGGTCGAGATGCTACACGTCGACATGTCGGCCGAGAGAAAGGCTACAGTGTTCGCCTGCGACATGCAGAAGTGGCCGTTTGAAAATAGAACCATCTGCACGAACCCAGGAAAGCTACCCTGACCTGGAGGGCACAAAGGCGGTCCTTAACAGCTTCGCAGGTGAGACATTCGCATTCGATTGCGTATCAAGGTTGTAGTCTGAGGAGACAAGTACAACGCGATTGAGGAATGCTGTGCTAATCTGCCCGCGATGCGACGTGGTAGAGAAGCTTTGCGCCAAGCAAATAGGGTCGCCCAGGCTCTCCTCGTGGCTTATGGCCTTTGTTGCTCGCGGGAAAGTTCAAGGCGGAAGACGGCGTCCGGGATACTGGATCTGAATTCCTGATGGTGATGATGAATCGACTTGCACACCCGAGAAGGCCATGTTCGTTCTCTGGCGGATGACATCGCAGCTTGCTGGTGCCGTGTGACAACTTCTCCCTCCTCAGTGCTCCCATGTTGCGTCAAGCAGCCAGCGCTGGAGTCTCACCGAGTGTTACTCGAGCAGGGGTGTCGGTGTCCGTTTGTCTATGGGTGCAGAGACAGTATTCTCCATCAGGACCGTTGCAGTTCTGCGCCAATGTGCTTCATCGATATTTACCCCGTAGAGAGCAGGCAATTGCGGCAATGCTCATCTTGCCCAGTTCAGGAAGGGATCGAGAGGATTTCTGTGATCCCTGCCGCAGCTCCCGTACCTTACGGCCGATAAACTGGATGGACAGCCAGTTGAACGGGGGGATCTGCACGTGGGCGTGGTGCCGTATGCAGAGATGCGGGGAACGAGTCTCGGCGCTGTTGGAGGTGCGATGAATTGTCGATGAGGAAGATGGGCGAACGGGGGATCTTTCCGGGCCCGTCGCTGGCGGAGACGGCGGCATTCCCGCGTCGACGGCCGGCTGCAATTGTGTAGGTATGTAGTCAGGGGCGGCGGGGTCCATCTAGCGAGATGCGAGTGGCTGTCTGGAGGCTTGGAAGCATGCAGCTGAGGTGCATTTTTCACGTCAAAATGTTCGTGTTGATGGAAATCGGCAGAGAAAGTCGACGCGCCAAGGTGCAGAGGAAAAAGCAAACATTGGTTTTGCAGCCAGGGGCGTGACAAATATTTGCTTTGCTGTGCCTTCCCACTTTCCCCAGGAAGGGGCGACTCACGCTCTCTCGTTCTTTCCCCTTATCATCCAAAATTGCAGGAGGAGGAAGGTGCAGCGTCAGGGCCGATCGCTCCTGCTTCCTAAAGACGGGAAGCTCTTTCTGTCTCTGAACGAGGGAAAGAAGGAAGCAGCGATGCCATCTTCACGTGTTTCCAGGGTGCTCCTGCTTGAGATTGAGAAGGTGCATTCTTGCTGCGTGCTTTCCTTCTGAACTGGCTTGGTCCAAGCTCCAGAAGCACAGGCCAACAGATCTCGCTTAGGCATAGAATAGTGGATCCTCTTAGCGGGTCCAATCATTGACATCACCACTGTCGCTGCACTGAGGCTGAAGCTGGGTTTTCCTCGACTCTTGATGTTTGCCCCTGAATATCCATGCAGCTTTGAATTCACTCGCGACGCCGCCAGTGAGACCTGATTTCTCCATCCAAATTGTTTGTTACATGATCCGTGCCGGTATAGTAAGAATGGCGAGAGCAACACGGTCCAGCACCCGCCTGGCTGCAGCCGCAAACCCAGTCGAGAAATCCGTGTCCACAGCACAGCAATCAACGCCAGCGTCTAAGAGAAAGCGTGCATCACCGAAGTCGGCAAATGCAACTCCGTCCAAGAAAGTAAAGAAGGAAGAAGATGTGCCCACATCGCTATCTGATGTCCCGCCAACGACGCCTCTCAAGAAGGAAGACGTCAAGTCTGAAAGCCCAGAGAAGAAGCTGAAAGCCGCCAAGTCGCCCAACGACCTGCAGTCAAAGAAACTTAAGGCGTACTCGCAGTATGCTGATAAGTCGCCCTTCCCGGATTTCCTACACCCGACCCCGGACGAGTGCCGGCTGGCCCACCGCATCCTCGCCGACCTCCACGGGAAACGGGAGCGCCCCAAGGAGGTCAAGGCCTCCACCACCCGGGCCGGATGTGGAGACTCGCCCTCCGTCCTCGACGCCCTTGTCCGGACCATCCTCAGCCAGAACACCAGCGACACCAACTCCACGCGCGCCAAGCGCAGCATGGACGACGTCTACGGTGGCAGCGATGAGTGGGACAAGATCGTCGAGGGCGGCATCCCCAAGCTGCAGGAGGCCATCAAGTGCGGCGGGCTCAGCGCCGTCAAGAGCAAGGTCATCATCAGCATCCTCAACCAGGTCAAGGAGAAGTACGGCAAGTACTCGCTCGACCACCTCTTCAGTGCCAGCAACGAGGACGCCATGCAGGAGCTCATCAGCTTCCAGGGCGTCGGCCCCAAGACAGCGAGCTGCGTGCTACTCTTCTGCCTCCAGCGGGAGTCGTTTGCTGTGGACACTCATGTGTGGAGGATTACGGGTCTTTTGGGGTGGAGGCCGAAGAGCGCGTCGAGAGACGAGACGCATGCGCACCTGGACGTGAGGATTCCGGACGAGGACAAGTATGGCCTGCACATCCTGCTTGTTAAACATGGTAAGGTGTGCAGTGAGTGTAAAGCTGGTGGGAAAAGCATCGGTAAATGTGAGTTGAGGAAGGCATTTAGACAAGAAAAGGTGAAACAAGAGCAGGAGACAGCATGAGCCCCAAATCACCTCAGACAGCGTGTTTCCAGAACACAAACAATGCGCAAGAACCTTTGCGCAATTCAATATCAGCTACGAAATCTTTGAATAGTTAATCACTGGTACTATGGTGAGCGAGCGACGATGTCACGGGCGTCCTCCCGGACCCGAGCAAGGAGGGCTTCGAACGAGTTGTTCGCAGGTGTTAGACTCTCCTCTCCGGGAGCTCCTCGTCTCAGATACCTCATCCAATCGGGGTCGTGACGATCCACACATTCCACGTCATTCCCGCAAGGGTTCCTCCACTTCCGCTTCCATCCAGTTGGCCGTGAGAGGACTGGCATGAGATAGTCTGGCCAGTACCATTCTAAGTCAGGCTGGTCATTACTCGGGTCGGGTGTGTATACATGACGGGTGAAAAGCTCCTCCACCGCAGCACTAGGAAATGGTTCCATTTCGTCCAACTGGCTCTGCGACCTGGTGTCGAATTCCAGCATCTCCCTACCTTGGCACCGGGCAACCTTCGCCCAGGCGTCATGCACGCCTTGACCAAGCTGTGCCTGTCCAGTGGTTTCGTACAAAGCATTGGCAAAACCTGCATTGGTGGAGTATTGAAAGTGCGCTTCCAACGGCCGTCGCTCATGGGCATGTGAACCAGGTTTCGAGTCTCCCCACAAATCCAATGACTCCAGCAAAGGCATCCTCTCTGCAGCGCTGGCAACAAGCTGGAGCATCTCGGTCGGATTTTCGGCTAGGGGAATACGACCCCAGGTCAAACGCCGCAGACGGGGCCAAGTCAAAGGGGCATGACCGTCTTCACCTCTGCAAAATGTATGAAAGGAAGTCTTCCCCCAGTACCATATCGCGTAGTCGACGTGAAATTCCTCCAGCCGCTCCGACAGATCGGCCCAGGCTAAGCCATCCCAATCTCTGGGAGGGCTGATGTCTCGAATGATGAGATGAGTGAGGCCTGCTGGAAATGGTCTCACGCCACGTAGAAGACCTGCCGATGACATGGACATCCAAGCATATCGTTCGCCGCCGTACGACAACTCCTTCATGTTTGGGGACATAGTTGCAAGTAGCTGATTGAGCAACTCGCAGTCTGACTCAAAGCTACGGTTGCAGGACCATCTGCTGTTCGTGTTCATTTTGAGGCGGAGAGCGCGGACACATTCGACCTGCCGCTTGTTGTCTCTCGACAAGAGCTCGCTGCCATACTCGACCAGATGATGTCCGCAGGCGACGACGTCGTTTACCTCCAGGTCAAAGGAGGCCTCTCGTCCCCAATCTCGTAGCACATCCACAAATCCGTCAATCAAATCAACAAAGCCCGTGCCAAGTTTTATTCGACGCAGATGAACATCGGAGATAGTCGTAATTGAAAAAAGATCCAGTTCAACGATGAGACGTAGTTTCTTCAAAAACTTGAGCCGAGGTCCGCGGATGATTCTGGCCAGCTTCTCCGGGGTATGGCTCCCCGACAAAATACTGGCGTTTGTGACGTAAAACGTCACTTCCTCAAAGATGAAGGGTTCCATGATCGCTTGCCACTGTCGGCAGGTACTCCCGTAGGGTGCGCGGTTTCCCTTGTCGTGGGTCAAATAGCTCAGGATCTGAAGCCTGAGCTCGTCTGGAAGATCGTCCCAAGCTGTCATTGCGATACCAGTATTGTAAATTTTGATAACGTCAATGTCAAGAAAGAAGAAGGTGATGTAGAGAGTCGAATAACAAAATACTCCAAATTTTGATGTGTGCGGTAGCGTGTGGGATTGGATCAAACTAAAATGCTGGGAATGAAATATTTTGCCCCTTTATCATTTTCGCGAATCGGTCTCCGACGCTGTTACATGCTGCATTTGGATTTGACTTTCTGGACCGTGACTCAACGCGCCACCCTTTCTAACAGTACAGCCTTCAATGTCAAATAATGACAGCCATCTTTTTTCCCTTCTAACTTTTTTCTTCTATCTATATTTGCATAGATGCAGATGGGAGTTCAGAATTACGAAGATGAGTCACAAAGGAATTCCACTATGACTTTGCAGATAAGATTCAAAGAAAGCGTACGCACCTTTGCGTTCCAGTAGCCAGCGCCCATACAACCATACAAGCTTGGACAAACCCATATATGAACTTCTCTGTCTTTGAACTCAAGCCTCAAGGTCACCAAGATTGTTTTGTGTAATGATGACGAGTCATTGACCTAAGCCATACTGGAGTCTGATGCGTCACACACCCGGACGGTCAACTTGTGGGGTTTGGTAACCCTTCTCGTTCATCGTGGGTGAGCGAATACCCTTCGAGCTTTGGAAAATGACATTGGCTTCCTGGCACCAAAGTGCCTGCTGCAGAGCCTGTCTTTGGGCCTGCAATTTGCAATGCCAAGAGGTTTATTCTCCTTTCAGAAGCCCTGTAGATGACGCATGCAATATCAAAGCGGGATGCAGTCCAACCCATCAAGATTCTACTCCCGCAGAAGGACTTAAACCGCCCCCAATCGTCAATTAGGAATCACTGTAGGGTCGGGGCGAGTTGGCGCAATCTTCATTTGTTAATTTCCCAGGACCACCGGGCCGACACAGTGTGTGGTCTTGTTGATAATGGCTTCTTCTAACTGACCCAAGCGATAATTACGTACTAACAACCTGTTGAGCGACGACGCCATCTACTTTGTGCTTCTTCAAGTCCAATGGATCATAATCACTAAAAGGGTCCACATGCTTCGCCGCATCCTTAGGCCGATCGAAGTCGTACTCCAGCTCCTTCTTCTTGTACCCGCGTTTCTTTGCCTGCAGGTACTCGTTCGTCTTGAAAACCTCAGTCTCCTGACTCTTATCCAAGCCAAGCCTTCGCAGGTAGGCTGATTCGGCGATGGGCACCAAGAGCTTGTCATCGTTGGGACGGGTGAAGAAGAGAATCCCGATGCGGAGCTTCTGTCGCTGATCCTCTGGGGGTGTCACGACGCGATGGATGGTTGCTTTGAAGAGACGGCCGGTGAGGAATTCAAGCGCTTCGCCGACGTTGACGATGAGGGTGTGCGGGATGTACTGCGTTGTCATCAATCAGCTTCAGTGGATACTCGTTCAAATTCTCGAATGACTTACCCGGACCCATTTCCACTGGTTGTGATTATCCAAGATTTGAAGAGCAGAGATGGGCTGCGAGAACAAGATGGAAAAGGTACTCCAGTCAGCATGGCCTGGCAAGAACAGGTCGCGGGACTTTTCTCGGTCGGCATCGTTGCGCGGCGAGTAGCTCATCTGAATGTGATATAACATTAGAAAGGACCTTATATGAAATGGCAGTCAGGGGAATAGCTAACATATCGGAAGTAATTCGTCGTCGAGCCACCCGGTCGATGCATGTCGAGCACAAGTTGCTCAGGAACCTCTAAGACCATGGCCACGAGAATAAGTAGTTTGCGATGAATGTCATCATTCAAAGTTTGCATCAGATGCCGGATCTCTGCCTTGAACGGGGAGATGATTTGCGGATGTGGCCGAGTTTCGAAGTCGTGGAGAAGCATGTTGTAATGGTCGACCTGAGATAAGATCAGTATTGAAGATTTCTTGATTCAAGCCAGAGCAAAAACTAAAGCCTGTACCTCTTTGTGGAAGCCACCCTTGGTGCCGAGCTCTCCAGAGGGTTTGAAACCGACGTAGATGCCTTTCTGATCTTCCTCGGGAGTCCCTTTGTCCCGGATTAGCTTCGTCAGGGTACATGGAGTCGGCCTTTTTGGGGAGGCGCACCTTCGTAAGGTCTCTTCTCTCCATTGCTCAAGGTCATCACCGCATTCGCGACGTCCATTTGGTGATCCCAGAGCTTAGTAGAAATGCCGTGGTTTGAAATGGTGAAGAAGCCATGCTGGGTGACGGCCTGGAGCAAGTTCTTGGCTAGCTCCTTCCTGGTCTCTAGATGTTCGAACTTGCTGAGGTCGAGATCGATAAGCTCTACATAGTCCACTGTACCAGTTAGCTGGTTCTACGTAGACCTAGCCGGATTCAAGGAAAGATACTGTAAAAGTGTAACGGTGGCTAGCGAGTTGGGACGGGTAATTTGACGCCGAATTGGGGCTTCGACCGGGCTACTATCAGCCATCAACAACAACTTACAATTCTCTTTGGTGGGCTCAGGGGCGTTCCATTTGGGAATGGCTGCAGACTCATTGGAAGTAGGCATGATGGTCATTGAAGTTGATAAGATAAGACTAGTGCTCAATTGAAGTAATGGTGCACATTGTGGATTTCCAGATTCTCTACTCAGCTTTCATTGATCTTATAAGACAGCTATCATTCGGCCAACATTCATAGATGCCGAAGGCTGAACGACAATCAGATACCATCTGGGAGGAAGGCGGGGGTGGAGGCGGAGGCGGAGGCGGCGGCGGAGTCGTCCGGGGGAGGAGACGGACGTGTCCGTGGGGGTGGAGGCGGAGTGCTCGTTAAGATAGCCGCATACATAGAAACAGGATCTTATACGAGTACTCGGATTCGGATTGGGTGTTCTTCGATAGGCCAGGTGGGATAACGATTGCCGCTTCACTGATAAGTTGGTAGCCTGTATCTCATCAACATCAAAAGTACCCAGAATGCAGATATTCCCGGCTACACAGCTTATCGCACACCGAACTCCAGCGGTTTAAATCAGCCGATATGCCAGCAACACACAAGTTAGAGGATGTAGGTATTGATAATAAAGCTCCCAGTACCTCGCAATTCTCCTGGAGTTGTCAAGCAGGGACAACAGCTTGACAATAGACCGCATTCCGTCCATTCCTCACCTTTCTTGACCATCGATAGTCCTCTTTCTCAGAATTATTTCAAGAGACTAGCTACGTCTCAGTGATAATCGAGTCAATATGGCGCCCAAGACGGAAGCAGATGTTTTGCCCGTCAAAAGAGATAGCGAAGCTCCTGACATTGACGTCGGTCAAGTGAAGCTGATGGACGACAGGGATGTTGATCCAGCTTTGAAACTCACTGGCGGCGTCTTGATCGAGTTCACATCAGAGGAAGAACGCCAAACCCTGCGAAAGATCGACATGAACATGCTGCCACTCATGTGTTGGGTGTACATGATTCAATTTGCTGACAAGACGACGCTCAATTATGCTTCTCTCATGGGGATTCGGGAAGACACCAATCTCAAGGGAAACGAGTTTTCCTGGATCTCGAGTATTTTCTATGCAGGTTATCTTGCTTGGGAGTATGACCTCCTACCCCTTCTCTCTATCTTGCCTCGCTCAGTGATGGATGCTTGTGCTAATTGTTGTATCTATCTTAAAGGTTCCCCACGACGTACCTCTTTCGCCGCCTTCCCGTGGGCAAATATGTATCAGCCAACATATTAGCTTGGGGCGTCGCCTTGACATGCCATGCCGCTACGCATAGTTACGCTGGCTTACTGACCACGCGATTCTTCCTCGGAGCATTCGAAGCAACAGTCACGCCCGCCTTTGTTTTGATCACATCGATGTGGTACAAGCAGGGCGAACAAGCCCGACGAGTCGGATACTGGCTGTCGTGCAACGGGTTCTCCCTGGTCATCATGGCTCTGATAGGCTATGGATTATCGGCGGTTGAAGAATCGTCAATCGCGCCGTGGAAGATCCTTTTCCTCGTACTAGGTCTGATCACGGTTCTGACCGGAGCTTTTAACCTTTGGTATTTACCCGATAATCAGGCCAACGCCAAGTTCCTAGACGATCGACAGCGTCTGATCGCAATCGAAAGAATCCGCGACAATTTCCAAGGTATTGGTAATCGAGTATGGAAGTGGGACCAGTTCCGGGAAGCCTTTTGCGACCCAAGAACCTATCTTTATGCTTTGTTTTCATTCCTGATGAACATACCCAATGGCGGCATCACGACGTTTGGTTCAATTATTGTCAACTCCTTCGGATTCAACGCCCGACTCTCACTCCTGTTGGGCGCTCCATCTGGACTCTTCGATATCGGTGGAAAACTTTTGTTCACTTGGCTTTCCGACAAGTATATGGACCGAACCTTATTTGCATTCATCGCAATTATGTTCCCTCTAATCGGAGGTATCATGATGATCACGATTCCATTGTCCTCAAAGGGAGCACTTCTCCTGGGCTATTGGATGATTAGCGTTTCTGGGTCGTCCTGGGGGTTGGTCATGGTTGCCATCTCGAATAACACTCTAGGGTACACCAAGAAGGTCACTGTCAACAGTCTGCAAATTATTGCATATGCAGCTGGCAATTGGATTGGTCCACAAACCTTCCGGGCGGACGACGCTCCCCTCTACAAGCGAGGGAAGATGATGGTAGCCATCATGTATGGCTGTGCAGCGTTGGTGCTGGTGGTTCTCCGTTTCGTAAATATTAAGGAGAACAAACGAAGGGATCGTTTGGCGGCAGCATCAGGAGTCGAGTTGTCTGAGGAGACGGCAGCGCTGGAGCTTGAGCGGTCCAAATTCATGGACTTGACAGACTTCAAATTGGCTCACTTTCGCTACGTTCTTTGAGTCGGTCGGGTTTCACAAGCATCACTAGGTGCAAAAGCTGCACCTTTTCAATGTCAGAAGTATTCTCATCGCCATTGGTACAGTTGAAATAGAATCATCAAGGCCGATCGGTATTTCCCATCTGCTCTCAAACAGACGGCCTTAAGCCTTTTCTACCCTCGTGCTAGCTGTCTTCTAACCAGGCCCCCCGATCTTTTAATGACGAAGGAGACCCCTTTGGGAATTCCAAATCTGGACTAAACTCGATCTCAGTCTAAAGCCAGACCGAAAGGGGCAGAACGCTAGTCTGAGAGACTGCGCTGTGATGGCTGAAATAGGTAACGCTATCGTGTTGCCGTAGCCGCGCTTTAAGCGACGGTCTGTTCTGGCATCATGCTCAGTGCGCCCACGTATGCTAAAATAGGTACTCGGTAATTTCCATGTCGACGTCAAAGTCCTCATTGTCTTCGCTTCAGGACGTCATATCTCTAATGGGATGCTTTCTCTGCAGTAAATGCCGAAGGCTCTGCGTGTGCAGCCTAGTCATTGGGACTGGCAACGCCGAAGGATTTGCATTGCTTTTGTCTTTTCGATTTGAACAATCTTCTTAAATGGGAATCAATATCAACTGAAAGGATACTGATCAGAGTTCGCTTTTTGTTGTCACGTCGTTACACCTGCTGTGAAAAACATTCATCACTCCGTCACTTGTAAGACGGGAAGCGAGCTGTCGCAATCTGTGGGTAATTGAACAACGTGGATATTCCATCACGTTTCTAGCTGCACACATTGGACACCTGACGCTCCTTAAGCTGTGTTTGAGGTTGTAACTGCCACCTGCTATTCTCGGATCCTCGCAGGGGTTGCCATGATTCGACGCCCAGCTTGGGTGCAAATAAGCGATGCCACCCCATCCAACACGGTGGCAGTCTGAAACTTGACCATCCGGCTATACCGATCAGCCCTATATTCAGCTGTCTGCGGTGCATTAAACATTTGGTTCACCGCCTGTCATCTGAAAAAGTGAGCAAGAGTGCCCAAACAGTCGGGGAAAAGCAAGTTCAAAAGTGGGACGGGGACCTTCAATGACATTAATCATACGTCCCTTCGTTTATCGCATCATTGGTCCAGATTGGTGAGAAGTCAGCGACGAACGCCTTGATGTGAACCCCGTGGATTCCAAGTGATCAATTCAATTCGCGCAGAAAACGAAACCGATTGATGTGCTGATTAGCAGAAACTGATCCGCCAATGCAGAAAGTCTGGAGGGGAGCATCAGTCGCTTACCAGTGTGACGCTGGCCCATGCGGGTAGTTAAGCATATTATTAACCACTTGATACCTTTGAAGCCCACTAACGTCGATCATACTCCTCAAAGCTGGGGACAGCTGAGACGTCTCATGGCTCCCACTCATATCTCCACGCCACTCAGCAGTAGACATTCCCTATTCCCTCAACGCCAGGCATTAACATACACAGTGAGGAAGTCCAAAACTCTATATTACCTCCTGGCTTCCACCTCAACTAATGCCGATAATTGTCAATCATCCAGTCTTCTCACCTCGTTCACTCAACCTCTATTCTCATCCGTTGCCGGTCAACCATTTAAACTTCAGTAATCTACTTTACCAAGCCTCAGCCAGAATGCAGCTTTCCATCACTTCCCTCGTCGTCACCCTCGCCGCTATGGCCTCGCTTGCAGCTGCTGCTCCGGTATGACGCAGACTCAACCTTGATACGAAGCCGAGTACTAATATGTGACTGCAGCAACAAAATAACGCACGAGAGAACTTCAAGAACACCAAGTGCAAGAGCCAGGCATGCAAAGACTCTGTCGACTCTGGATGCCCTCTATCTTTCATTAACTTTGAGCTTGGTGGCTGTGACGATCCCAGCTTCTAAACGGTCCATGAAGCTGCGTAGCACAAGGAATGTCTCGTTTCAACTGCGGTCTAGCTAGACGTTAGGGGATGAATAAAGAACGTTGAAGTTGATACTTCTGGTGCGCCCGGCCGCCGTGTTAATTAAATCTCAAAATGCATATGTGACTTTCAGCCACCCGGAACGACCAATAACTGTCGCCATGTGACATACTAGACTGCAGAACTTCACCTTGCTGACTGCCGTCGTCATTCCATTGGCCTATAATCAGGCGACACTCGCGTGCGGCTACCGAGCTCAATACGAGTGGAGATTCAATGCGAAACCGGTCTTATCACGGCTCTTTGCCATAGCTCCGGAATGAAATTCGATTGCTTCCTTTTCGACGATCATAGGTTCTTGGCATTTGACACTCAGCGGGAAAAGTTTTTCAGCCACCTACGACAACACGACGTTCACCGGACACCGTCAGACCAGCCAGCGTTTCTGAAGCCAGTGACGTTGTTGAGACACTTCCCAACAGTTAGGAAACTTCAACCGCGATTCTTCTAGCCCCGGTCGCGTCGAAAACGAGTGCAGGCCGCCAGGGCTAGCCGACGGTGGACCAAAATGCGGTTGCGCGGGAACGCGTGGGAAAAGTAAGCTTATCGCTCACGGACGCGCCTATTCTGGGCGCACGATCATGGAACCTGCCGAGCCCCTATCCAAATGAGCCAAGTCGCTCATTAGCGGGAGGCTTCAGCCGGCGCCGTGCCATCGGTGCGCAGCGCTATCCTCGAGGACACGAACAACAACAGCTGGGATTCACGACCACGTTTTCGTGATCTAATGTGAGTTTCCGTGGGGCCAGACCATCCAAGTCAGCTACCTGCCGGCTTGGTGCCAGGCAAACCTTCTACCTCGAACCTTGGGCTGCATATCCCAATTTTTGGCGGGTTGCCACTGCAGGGGCACTGATGCTTTTTGCTTCTTCCACCGGATTGTTTTCCGTTCACCCATGTTCACGATGTGCGGTTCCGTGGCGGCGGTATGCATGTGCTCAAGGTAAGACGGCGGGGCCATGCGGTGTTTGCTTTTCCTCGTGGTTGCCGAGGCGCTACTCGGTCCCTTGCATCACACTTTGTTTTCTGGGAAGCAAGGAAATGATAAGCTGTGAGATTTTCATCATGGATATAATAAGGTCAGCTTACTATCCTCATTCTCGAGAGGTTTTCAGACAGACAGGTTAACAATTCCATCTTCACATTCGCTCTCTCAATCAAGGGACATCATCTGATCACCCTGCTTCATTCTTTACATTTTATCACATTCGTTCAATCAACACACTCACTTCTATCAAGATGAAGTTCCTGGCCATTGCCTCCCTCGCCGTCGCGGCCTCTGCCGCAGTTGTCGAGAACAAGTTTTGCAATGCCGACAACTGTCTTCGCGCCGTTAGAGCGACGCGTTTCGGAACTGCTACGATGGTCCTTCGTATGGCGGAATGTAGCTCATACCTCGCCGTCACTGAGACTCCCCAGCCATCGTAAGTTTCTTTTCGCATGTCACGTCAAGCGGTGCAGAGTTTCGACTAACAATGACAGCACCACGTTCGTCACCGAGACAAGCCTCGAGACCATCACGCTGAACGCTACACGGACAATCTTCGACCGTGCCGTTGATACCCCGGCCTCCACCACCAAGAACATTCCCGCCTATGCAACGGCTTGCAAGAACGACGCCGCATACCGCAGCGCTTGCTCCTGCTTCGGTGCTACCGGCGTAACGACAACGGCCCCTATCCCGATCATCACCTCCACCATCTCTGTTGTCGCAACCACCACTGTTGGTCCCTTCGTCAACGCCACCCGCCCCGCCCTCGGCTGCAGCAACCCTTGGACCTGCGGTGACAAGACCATCCCCACCTGCTCTCTTGACAAGGCTGGCGAGAAGGGATGCGTCTGCTTCAGGACTGTCGAGGGCAGGGATGTCTGCGCGGTCCCCAACGACTGCCAGCCCTCCTGCAACACCACGAACGACTGCTCTGGTGGTGAGGTCTGCATCAAGCAGAGCTGCTGCTTGGGCGGCACCTGCATGAAGGTCGACGTTTGCTTGAACCAGATTCTGCCCAAGATGATGTTCAAGAAGCGTGCCGGAGCCGGTGCTTGGGTCAAGAGGCAGGGCAAGTTCGACTTCTCGAAGCTCAGCTTGTTCCCTCACGATGCTAGCTTGGAGCAGTAAGCCCGTTGACCACGCCACCTAGGGGAAGATGACCGTGGCGAGCTCTTTTGAATATGTACATATGCGGATACCCTTCCAAACAGCAGACTTATAGACTTTTAAATATTTTCTATTGTTTAATCACGATCCTTGACTACAACGTGCGATTTCCACCCACCGTTTTCTACGTGTTGTAACATGTACACACCCCCAACAGACCTCTCTGGTCTTTTCACATTCACTCCGCCAAGTCCGCGATGACTTCCTTCGCGCCCCTGATACCAGCTTGAACCGCCCCTTCCATATACCCTTTCCAGACCAAAGATGTCTCGGTTCCGATGAAATGGATGTGGCCCACGGGCTCACGCACAGCCTTTCCGGCGTCACTTGTCAAGACTCCTGGGCCCATGACCGGAGAAGGAGCTCCTCTCGCCCATAGATCCTTTGTCCATTCCTTCTCTATGATGTTAATTGGTTCTGGGACATCTTCAACCACTGTACTGAACATAGCCCGGAACTGCTTGAGGACAGCCTCCCGCCGGTCCTCTGCCGGTAGCTTAGACCACTGCCTACCAGGCTCAGCAACTTGAAAGCAGGTGATGCTGTACTGCTTGTCATCGGGTACGCAAGTGTCTCTGCTGAAAACGATTGGCCCAGTTTCGGAAGCAATGGAGCCTGAAAAGCCCGCATCTCGCCACCAGGGCTTCTCGAAAACCAAGATAGTCTTCGAGTAGTATCCTAGTTTGGACTTGCTTAGTGCCTCTTTCGTGGCGGGGAGGCTTGGGTTGAACTCGATCAACGGGTAGAGGGTTGACGGGACAGATAGAAGGACCTTCTTGCACCTGTACGCTGGGCCGGGGCTGGTTGAAACCATGCAGCCTTCATCCGATTGAGTAATCTTGGATACCGGCATTGAGAGCTTGACTGCCCCGGCAGTAAGACTTTCGGCAAGCCGGGTTGAGAATGTCTGATTTCCTAAAACAAACATTAGCTCGCACTAAAATTCCCGGTATACATTCGTATGACTTACCTTGGCGATTTCGCAAGTACTGAGCACCGTCTTTGAGGTCTGAGGAGATGTTCTCCAGTCCCGTTCCAGCTTTGATGTAGTCGATGACAGGCAGAGCACCAACTTCGCTGCTTTCAAGACCAAGGCAAGCTCGGGACAGAACGTTCAAGACAACCGAACCAATGCCGCCTCCAATCTCCTTTTCTCCCAGCTCCGCGAGCGTGAGGACGTCAAGTCTCTCGGCATCGGGTCCCAACCACGGCAGCTTTGAATCAGAACGCTCCACGAGAACAGCCATCTGCCCAAAGGCCTCATAAAGCTGCGCTTGTTGCTTATCGTCCAGCTACAGCATCCAGATTAGCGGTGCGCAAATATCATCTCGACGCAATAGCATGTGTTTGTGAACCACCATAAACCTCAGCGACTTACTGGGAATGGCATGCCAGAGTAGGGAAACGAGACCGTCTTCTGCTTGCTGTCTTGGTACAAGTTCAGCCCAGTGGCAGTTTGTTCGATGAGCTCGAAGCCAAAATCTTTGGCTAAGCGGTACATCTCGACCTGGCTGGTATCGTTGATCCACGCAGCGCCAACATCTACAACGCCGCCTTGAGAAGAAGCTGAAACTGACAGAGTCTTGCCGCCGACGCGGTCCATGGCCTCCAAGACCACGTATGATAGACCGCTCTTGTGGATGTCAACGGCGGCACGAAGGCCACTAAGACCTGCCCCCACAATGACGACGTCCACATCAACAGGCTCAATAGGTGTAGGAGACATTTTCGGCGACTTTTTGGGCGATTGCAGGTGTGAGAGAATGTTTGGTAAAAGACCCTGTAAATTGCGATGGCTTTGCTTCTCGAACTGCACTGATTTTACCAACGAAGCCGCCAACATTAAATAGTGTTTCTCAAAAGCGTCACGTCGGTGGTGCATCTCAACTTTCTACTTCGTTGCTCAAAGCCATAGGTCTAGGTCATGGAGTCCGCGGACTTCCTTCATGATGGGACGAAACTGTGTTCCGCTGGCGTCTGACTGATGCGCGGAACAAATCCGCCAGCGAGCCCTTAGAACAAGGCGCCAAGATACGCCGCTAACAAGTGTAAGCACGCCGTTCATGGCAGATGGTTCAACGCCAAGAATTACTGTGTACGCAAGTCTTGGGAAACCAATCTTCCGTACGCCGTCATGCTGCACCGTAGAAGCCGGACGAGGGGCGCCGTAATCGGCCCCACTTCAAGCCCGGTCCCGGGACATGGATCGGGTGCCGCGGCCTGCGGGGCGCATGCTTATCTCTCCCTTCAATGCACGTGCAATTCGAATAGCGGGGGCCGAGAAATCCGGTTTCAGAGGTCAATGGGCTTGTCATTTCGTTCTTATTCTTACTCATCACTTTGTGTCATTTTCACGATGGCAGCGCTGTAGTCTCACTTACCACGGCATAGATCCGGTTTAATCACTTTTGCTGTAATTCACATACTACCATAAACCGACTAGATTGAACATTTATTCGTACTTAACCAAATGCCACTCGCTCTTCCATTTGGCCAATATGAATCACACGCAACCCATACTGTAGCAAGAGTCCCTTTTGGCTAACAGGAGATGCCCAGCATTTCTTCGTTCCCCGAGTGCATGTCGTGGTATTTGCCTCAAATTTTTGGTCAAGCTGCTTGGTATTGTTCTGCAGTATAATGCAGCGACACGAACAACATCGTACAGTATACATAAAAGGTTATTACATACAGGTGGATTAGTCTTCATTCAGCTACGGAAAAACATCCTAGCTGCGTCCTGTTTCTTTTGACAAAATAGAATCATACAACCACTTCAACGTGTGTACGCACTTGGAGAGCTTCCCGAGCTCAAAGACCCCTTCTTCTTATCCTTAGCACGTCATCTTCACGCCACTAGGGCACCGGCAATCGGAGGCGCTGCTGCTGCTGCAGGCTCAGCGGGAGCAGCAGGTGCAGCAGGGGCGGCGGGTTCGGCAGGGGCAGCGGGAGCAGCAGGAGCGGCGGCGGGAGCTTCGGCAGGGGGCGCGGCGGGAGCGGCAGCCGGAGGAGGGCCACCGCCGCCACCACCAGCACCCTGTGCCGGTGCCGGGACAAAGGCGGCGTTTGCGAGAGGAATTTGACCAACAGCTCCGCCGACAACTGTCTTTCCGTCGACGTTGGCCTTGGCGGCTGCTGCGAGCTTCGAGTACTGAACGACTTGTTGCGCGTTTGTGCTAATTCATGGTTAGCTTTCATGTGATACTAATTCGAGATGAGCGATACTCACGGGTTGATGACCAGCACCTGGCCCTCTTGACAGTGAGGCCCCGTGGCGCAGTACATGAACATCGTGGCGGTACTCGTAATCGGCATGTTGAACGTTCCAACCATCGCCTGGCCGTCCTTGAAAGGAATGTGTCCGCTGTGAATGGCGGTAGGCACCGTATCCTGCAGCGGCTGGCATGCTGCGCCCTCCGCACTCTGCGTGACCGTGTGGTTGCCGTTGCTGAACTGGAACTGTACGACATCGCCGACCTGCGCCGTGATCAAGTTCGGTACGAAAGTATCCTGCGCTCCGCCGACCACCACCGGGATGAGTTGATTGCCTTGAGGAGTAGCCGGTGCAGCCGGTGCCGCTTGTCGCCTGACTGTGTGAAGTTGTCAGCTTTAGTCCTTCGCATCACATCCCGTGTCTCTTACTTCTGAAGGGCCGGTGAGGAACACCTCCCACCACAGTTCCATCAGGCGGGAAAGGATCTCTCTTGTTCAGCGGCTGCGGCATCGCGCTGACGGTGGCCGCTGCCATCAAGGCCCAAGCTGAAAGAACCCTCATATTGAAGCCGATCGCGGATCGAGTAAGAATCGAAGGGAAAGTCCGAAGGAATGACTGAAGTGAACACTGCTCAGCAGTGACTCGCGCCTGGCCGATTAAAAAAAGGGTAAATGACAGTAAATGCCGATCAAGAAAGAAAATCTCACGGCTTGTCCTCACTAGGAGGGACGGGATGAAGAGAAAGGAGTGAAGATGGAGACACAGGATGGTCAAGACCCAGATTCAAGTAACTCTAAATTTTGAATTATATTAGCTGCGGCGGAGGGTACATATTTGCATCCGAAAAAAGCGCGAAAGCCAAGACTCAAGAAGCCTTTTCCCGGTTGACTAATGACTGATGAAATCCAATGCCGACACAGGGGGATGCCCGAGTGGAGGTTCTCCGGTGTCTCCTCGCACACGCACTGCAGAGTCAAGACAACGAAAGACGAACTCCTCCTCAACCCTCCCTCGTGCCAGATGGCCCAGGCTCGGCGTCATTGAGGCTCGTGCTGCCAAGATGTCTGATGATGTTCCGTGATGGTTTGAGGCTCTACTGGACGATTCCTCTTCGGGCAGTCGGAACCTCGCAGGGTGGGTGGCGATCTAGCGGGAGATCATGTCGATTGGATCGTCGCCGTCCCTTCTCTCCACCGAGGATCATGGGATGGCGTAAGTCTGCGTTTCCGAGTTGAGATGTCAGTGGGGCCGAAGTGGGCGGACGGATCCCGACGAGGAGAACTCTCGCGCGCTTCTGGCGTTTCAAGTCGCCTTCAGGTGGTCTTTTTCGGCTTATGTGACGGGCCCCTTCCCCCAAGAAGCCCAAGAAATACCAAGGAGCACATGGTTTTGGGCTGTTCTGGAGGGAGGGTATCCACCACCGAGACTGCGACGGCTTGTCAATAGCAATGTCATGACATGATGACAGGCCTTGACAGCGCTCTCGTTCGGACTGTGCAGTCGGCACCTGCGTTCGGCAGGGCGCCAAGAGGCTTGAACTGTCCGCTTAGTCAGTCTTATTGGGTTGACGGCTGAAACGACTGCCCAGGATTGAGACGAAAGAGGACGATGAATCCATGCTTCGGTAACGTTCCGTAGCGCGCGGGCGCGTTCGACCACAATAAATGCTCCGCTGCCCTCGCCAAAAGTTGGGGGCTTCGCCAAAAGTTGAAAAACATCGACGGGTCCCAGGAAGATCTCTCTGAAAGATCGCCAACCTCCGCGTATCAACCAGCTCGCACTTCTTGTTGGCAGTCTTGGTATGCCACGACGCCATTACGTCCGCCTCTTGCACTTGCGACAGAGGCTGTGCTCTTGTCGATTCAAAACCAACAGTCTTCTCGCTCCTGGACCGTTTCTGCGTGTCGCTTCTGCCCCACAGCTTGACTTGCCAAGCAACCCATGGCTCTTGGTAAAATCTCGGGTTTTCCGCTCGGCCTTTATCTGCTTGTTCCTGTCGCTCTGTGAGATGGTGAGGAGCACCCTGCGACAGTTAGCGCCAGGCACAACCCATCAAGCCGAGCCTCAACGCATGATGCCGTCCCCCCGAAAAGAAACTCTACCACGACGGCGCTTTGGATGAGAAGGTTTGTAAGCTAGAGGCGCATTTTGCTTCATCATCTACCGACAATCTCTACCGATAACCAACTACAGCGAGACCAATATTGCCGGCCGGCATGACCTGTTCAAGTCCGATGGATTTTCGTTCAAGTGGAGCATCTTCAAGACTGTAGACAGGTGCTGTAACCAACAGGAACACATTCGTAACAAGCAACCTCCTTGTCACGGAGGCCAGGGGCGCGCCCATATTTTCCCCGGCGGCCGAAAAAACCGGCGCCGGTATTTGCTCCACTTCTGCCCTATGGGTCCGTTCTTGTCTGCCAATCGAGTTGATTCCGTTGATCGCGAATCACCATCAACATCCATCATCAATTCAGTGAGCGAGAGGCGCATCTTAGGCGGCATCGAAGTTTGATGTTCCGCACATTTGATCCAAATATTTTCATACTCTAAAAATCACGCGCATGAAGACAATCTGTGGTTTTCTGCATTAAATGACTAGTTTGTAGAAAGGACGTCCCATGATTTATGTGTTGAAGTTTTCCAACATGGAAAAATATTCCGGCCTACAATCAAACGATATTGTGACGTATGCCTTCCACTCACTATTTGCCTCACTTCGATTCTCTTGCTACATGCGAGAGGCCACTCAGTCCTTGAAGCGCACTGCGTCAGATAATCCGACTTGGTGTGGTGGAGTCCTCCATGTGTTTTGTTCGGTCCTACAAATCTAGCATAACCTTCTCCATACTGTTCCTGCTACCAATGCCACATCTTATCCCATCTCAAGTTTTCTACTGGTCCGATGAACGTGTGCCCATTTCGCAATCAAGACAAAACATTGGGGCACTGGTTCTCGGAAACTGAGCTATCCGTTGTAGGATGCTACAGAAATGCGATGACTGCCCTCAGGTAGATGGGCCAAGAATCCACTTCCAATGTTTACTGGGGGTTTCGTCCGGACCTGGCTGTAACATGTTTTCACTCTTATCTTTGGCTGACAAACCGAGTCTCCAATGTGCAGGATGCCTCTGGCGGGACCCAAACTTCGGCAGCTGCACAACTTTCCAGCTCAAAACAAAGCTCGACTATCAAGGCAAATGATTCCAATCCAACATGTTGATCGTACTCTTAAACGGGTGCTGTAACGTCTGATAGCGCAGCTTTTCGTCATATAATGCGATTATAAATCACTGGGCTCCATCTCAGCAGAGTTTTGCTATCCGGGAGGGTAGTTAGTATAGACGATGAGAGGGACGACAAAAAGCCACGATAGAGGCGGGGAGAGGCATAGAGACAGGGACGACAGAGACGACAGGGACGCTGACCCCGTTATCGCAGTTGACACAACCGCTGCGGAAGAGGTTGAGCACAAAAGAGGTGATATCTGAAGTCAAAGAATTCTTTTCTCTGATTATGGCGACTCATGCTGGGCTGATTTCATCCAATAGTAATACAGCCACAATTGCTGATGTCTGACGAACCTTCATAATCATGTTCACTGGGACTTGGCCTTATATGGGGAGATCGTTTAATTTTCATTACATAGTTGGATTTTAAAAGTGAGCCAAATACACGAATGAAGACCAACCGCCCTTTGCTCTGTAAAGACAGACATGTTTAACTTACTAACAATAGCAACAACATCAACACCAACAACCAGAATCACACAGGCATAGTGACAATGCTGAGATTAAGAATAGAATCAATCATTACATAAGTACCTAGCTAAGTCATAGTTACAATATACTGGATAACTTGACAAGTACAACCAAAGGTTTGAAGAGTTCCATTCTTTTCAACGGATACTTACATAGAGATTCATTGGTTTCACAGATCATTCTGAGTCATGGTTTGGGTGAGGATCCGACTCTTATAAAAGCTAGTATTGATATCGAGCTCGGTGAGTCTTCATTCACAACAGAGGCATCACAGGAGAGACAAGGTATATATAGATCAAGTTTATTTACGTTATCTGACCAAAATATCGTTCCATAAGAATAAGATAAGTCATACTCTTCATACATAAAAAACATCCTTCATTGACCGTGGGTATGTCTGCTAGTCGTGCTTCGCCAAAAGCTCTTCAAAGATTAACTTCAGCTCAGATGGTAGCGACGGCCGTGGCGAAAAGCCAATTAAGCCCTGACAAGGGTGAGGCCGTAGGTGGAGAGAATCTCGTTGACCGGCTGGAAGTAGGTGGTTCCGCCGGAAGAGCAGTCGCCGGAGCCTCCAGAGGTGACACCCTGGGCCTGGGCGCCAGAGTAGAAAGAACCGCCAGAGTCACCGGGCTCGGCGCAGACACTGGTACGGGTGAGACCAGTGACACGGCCCTCGGAGTAGTTGACGGTAGCGCCAAGAGCGCCGACAGTGCCGCAGAAGACACCGGTGGTGGAGCCAGAGCGGCAGATGGAGGCACCGACGGCGGCAGCAGTGCTGCCGGAGACGGGGAGGTTGCCACGTCCGTAGCCGTCAATGTAGCCGGTGAGGGTGGTGCCGGAGACAGTGCGGATGTAGGACATGTCGGCGGAGCCGGGGAAGACGGAGCCAGAGAAGGTTCCGAGAGAAGCACCGGAGCTGGTGGTGGCAGTGGCACCGACGCTACCGCAGTGACCAGCGGAGACGAAACCGGTGGTGACGGAGAAACCGATGGAGCAACGAGCAGAGCGGTTGATGAGGTAGGCGTCACCACCGTAGACGGTGGCGAAGGTGGAGGGCATCGTGGAGACGGTGCGGACCTCGAACTCGCCGGCGGCAAGGCCAACCTTGGCAGCGAGCTCCTCGGCGTGGGCGGTGCTGCCCTCAAGAGCCTCAAGGACGAGCTTGTTGGCGGCAACGTCGACGTAGTAGGAGGCAATGCCGGAGTCGGCAGAGTTGGCGTCGCGGCGGGCGGCGGGCTCGGCGATGTCAATGCCGTCGAGGGCGGCCTTGGCGGACTCGAGCTTGGTGAGGTCGTTGGCAACAACAGTGGGGACGGCGCCGGCGTTGGTGATCTCGGAGGTCAGGGCCTCGTCGGTGACGGCGACGTTGACGGTGGTGCCGTCCTCGGAGATCCAGGCACCGGCGAACTTGGCACCAGCGGAGTTCTTGATGGACTCAATGACATCGGTGGAGCGCTGCTCGAAGGCAACACGAGCGTTGGCATCTCTGGCGTCCAGACCAAAGTCGCGCTTCATGGCAGCGAGGATCTTGGGGTGGAGGCTGGTCGCGGCCTCGGTGGGAGCACCGTAGGCGACGGGGAGGACGACCGCGAGGAAAGAGAGGAACTTAGTGAGCTCCATGGCTGCTGACTTGCTGTAGACAACGAGTGGGTGAAAGAGGTCTTGATGTTGTGATGAGGAGACAGTAAGTCAGATGAGTCCGATGCTGCTGCTGCTGAAGAAAGGAAATCTGAGACTGGAGGAGAAATCTATCCTTATTTATACACATCTTGATCATGATATCGTGACGAGAATCATGGTCTTGTTGCTGCTGGCCAAAACAAAGACCTACTTCGCCCCAGCCATCGTCAGATGCCTCCTTCCCAATACGCCTCAATCCGTTCTGCGATGTTACTGCAGATTCCCATGATATCACCATGGCCTTCCTCAACAGGCACTTGAGAAGACAACCGACATGTGGTGTTACCATGGGCTTCTGTAGTGTCAACAGGGCCTTCCTCAAAAGGCACCTGGAAAGCATCCGCCCCGCGATGTTACAGTAGTATTAATCGGAAAGTCCCTAAAAGGCACCTCTGAAGACTGTTTACCCCGCGATGCAATGGCTTACAGCCGAATAGGAAGGAGTAGTCTAGAAGATATGGCCCAGATTGCAGCATTTCATCGATAAGATGCTGCATCTCTTAGCTGGCAAAACGCGGCCAAGAACTCGCGCTTTTCGCGGGCTCCTCCGTTGGCTTTGGCAATATGCAAAGTCAAGTCCAGAGCATCGGCTTCGAGCCGGCTGTATCTTCAAATCTGGCAGGCGAGCGGTAACATGCCGGCCGGTGCCATTTCTAGCCATTTCTGGTGCAAGGACCGGACGATCGCCGCCCTCGACCTGCAAGATTAGGTCGGGTGGCCGGCAGCCGGCGCTAGCATGAAATCTTATGTAGACCTCAGCCACTGGTCATGAGTTGCCAGCTTTGCGGAGAATGTTGCAATCCTCCTGCTGTCGGTAATATTCTTATGTAACTCGTACTTCACAGCGGCCGGTAGTGGTATGCATGCCCGTTTACTTGGCCAGGAACACTAAGCTGCACAACCGCCGAGGGGCAAGGCAGTTGTTATTCGCTACGGGCTCGGTCGGTCCTCTTTTCAGGAAGGTAGCATAGTCGTTGGCAGACCGAGCGCATTAGGAAGGCAGAGGCAGGCCGTGATGTGCGAGCCCCATGTAGAAGGTCGAGAACCGTGGTTTGAAGGATGAGGTTCCTCGGTATTTCATTTCTCCACCTCTTATCCGATCGTGACGCCATCGTTGCCAAGGTGCGGAGAGCGCCAATCAATAACAAGCATTCTACACTAAATTGCTGTTGAAACCAGTTGAGAGCCTCGTTTAATAGGAACTCGGAGAAAAGGGCGGGTCCGTCGTTCTTGGCGTCAACTCGTGATAGGCTGGCTGGGCGCCAACCTGTCCGTCATTGTAACCCTACTATCTCTTGGCGTCTGACAAGCAACTTGCTTGATGGGAGGATACTACTGTTCTGATCAGGCGACTGGTGCCTAGAAACCCGAACCTTGATGGCTAGCAAGCAAGCGAGTTATGGAGGATATCGTGGTCGGTTCAGTCAGTTTCAGAGCCCTATGGACGGAGTTGCTTCATGATAACATTTCAACAAAATATGTTGAAATTGATGCATCCAAATGTTGCGATATTGAATGACGATACTTTACGAGGCCTGATGCACCGAAATCTTAGCGCCGAAAGATTTTTGAGAGTCTTCGTGTCGTGATTGGCACAATTTCCGATGTCGCGTTGTCGCCTTCGTTACAGTCTTAGTCGTCTTTGTGGCATCTACTGACCCTCATGGTCCGCAACATTCACTCGGCGTCAGAACTTGGCATTCATGAAAAATACCTCAATCTCGTCCCAATTGACGTCGGTAAAGCCTGCTAGATACCGTGCATGATAGGCCGCCAGCCAACGAGAGTTCGTTTAATGAACAGCTTGTCCGGCTCGCCATCGCTGAAGAGGAAGGTAGCGTGATCGTCCCTGACGTGGATGAATTCAGGGAAATGTCGCCGGCGCCTATCGTGTCCCACTTGAAATGATTGCGAGTGAGGCGGGTGGTGAGAAGCCAAATAGCTGTAGCATGCCATCTTCGACGTCGTCGGATCCACAACACTGGACTCACACTACGATGTCGGCTTAGGAATTACGATGAGTGTTGCCACTTCCCTTGGCCTGTCGTTTCCTTAGCACGTTCATGACATGATGCCAGTTGGATCGTGGTTGAGCCAATATCGAACGTAGGCGAGGCCGTCACCGCCGTGGTCGCAGTCACATCTCTCGCACTCGGTTGACTTCAACATGGGACTATCTTGATATCAGCTCTTGATAAAGGAGTTGCGCCTAACACATATTTTCCTCCGTACCAGAGCTGACCATTATTATTGAGTGCAGGGCAGGGACCGCAGCCCCATGCTGCGAAGAAATAGAAATTGACCCAGGCTCAAGCTGTCCATACCGTTCTGGTGCTGGTGAGGGGACATGAACCAAATGAATGTTGTCGGAGTCAACCGTTTTGATCATTAGAGGGGCTGTCGGTTAATGAAAGCATGGACTCTGTTGAACTCCGCAAGAAAAGGATAGTATCCCAGTAAGGTTTACAGGGTCCAACTCTGAAGCAAATTGCCAAGGCCTCATCGAGTTCAACGGAGCCAAAACCACCAAACACATGAACGAGCGTGTGAGCAAGCGAATGAACTAAACGAGAAAATGTAGCATTGTGCTCTGTGGCGATCGAAATTCGACTTATATCTTGCGGGTGGCTTGTTAGGTAAATCTTGGCAAGGGGAGGACGGTGGAGAGAAGAAGAGAGAAGTAACCCGCTTGAGTCTTTCACATCACTTTACGGACGGGCCGATCCGCTGATGTGCGACTGTGCCGCCGTCCCGCACAAACTCCTTTCAGCCTCTCATGAGTCATGCGTGGAAAATCCCAACCCCGAGTAAATACAGGACTGCGGGTCGTTCCTCCTACAAATAATAGATCGCGAGAAATCCACTGAGGCTAAAAGCGAGACTGGATAGCTCGCCAAGTCAGGTTTAAGCATCAGTTGCCACGCAGAATGGTACCGATAATATGCAACAGATGTACAAGTAAGACTGGTTATAATATGAGTAGATGGCCGGAACTAAAGAATACATGGATGTGTTAAGACACTGGCAAATCCAAAAATTAAAATCCCCGCTGAAAAGGGCGATAACCCGAGTAAAACTTGATCATCCAACTCCTCAAGAACGATCTATCCTGCAGACGCGTTCTTTGCATACGTTCTATGCCAGACCTTGAGATGGCATCGGCACGCACGAAGCTCTCGGACATCACTCGACATTTTCCGGCGTCAGTCATGTGCAACAACTGTGCCATAGGGCCTATACCACCCGAAATCCATCGCCAAGAATTGGAAATCTCGTCAACAGAATCCCAGCCTTCTTTCTCTCTAGCCGTGCGCAAGGGAGCCACCATAGTAAGCCCACGTTCGTCTCTTTGGAAAAGGAACTCCCGGCTAAACTCTGGCCCTTTATTGCAAGCAAATCGATAAATTGGCACATTTGTGCCTCCAGACTTCCTGTAACAAACGAGAGCCGACTCGAGGCTGATTTGGCTTTGCCGTTCAAAGGAACCAAGCTCTTGTCTGGGTATCGCTTCCAAATCTTTCGGCATTTGCTTCACGGACAGCCCTGTCCATGACAGCTTCGCCGAATGGTAAACCACATCTTGCGTCTGGATCGCGTCTTGAAGGCTTTGTGCCTGATCTCGTAGCACAATTTTCGACTTTGCAGATAATTTCTTTTCCAGCTTCTCTACGTCAATTACCTCCCGCAAACATAGCCACAAGTACTCGTCATATCTGCGGTAGAAGAACTTGGCGATTTTATTGAAACAAAGCCAAACGGGATAAAGTCCATCCTCTGTTTCCCACGTGTTCAAAGCTGTATCCAAGTCCTTACATAGAGCAAGCTCTGAGGCACTCTCATCAGGAGCCCGGCCTATGTACAGGGACTGAACATAGATCTCGAAACAAAGCACCGCGCGTTGCTTGAAAAACAGATCTTCCTGTTCATGAGAATCTGTGAACCAATCGCCTCGACTCCGGCGGGAGGATGGCAGGTATTGCCATGGCAAAAAGAAGTATCTTTCCGTGTTTTCATACTCGTGCACCCACAACCCTGAGAGCACGGTGTTGACCTCTTCAATAATCTTCAACAATGTGAGGATGGAATCAAAGTCTTCAGGCCAAAGAGACTCCGGGTTACGTGGCCCGATGCCGGTCAACCAGTCGCAAGCTGACTTGACGAGTTGGTTGGTGCTTGGCCTCGTGGGATGTCGCTGATGCATTTGTCGGAGGCGCACCACGGTCAGCAATTCCGGGAGCAGATGGCAGTCAATGTATTTTCCGAAGACTGTCGACTTGTAATTGATGATGTGTGCAATAACTTGAGGTTTTGTCGATATCCATGAGAAGAGGTCCTTTGGGTCTTCTAGATATGATAGAATCATCAGATGTAGCTCTGTCGGAAGGAACCATGTCGTCGACATTTTGCGCCAGGAGGTGTTTGTCTTGCTCCACGTAAATTGGAGGAATGAGGTGAAAGACAAACTTGGACTACATGGGACTGGAGCAAAGTTCTGAAGGGACACGACAGGGTGAAGGGAGACAAAGTTTAGCCCTGGCTTTTTTCCGTTTCTGCCGAAGACATCAAGGTGGAACTGGGGGTGCTTCCCAGTCAGCCAGACTACACCTTGCGACAGATTTCATGGCATACAATCATGACCAGCTTGCAATATTGCATGACAGCATATCAAATAGCAGGGTATCCTTAGTTTTGGTAACGGGGGCTAGATCGCTCTGCAGCAGCACCTCGCATAGTCCGAGTTATCAATCAATAAGGTAGCGATGAGATGTTCTTCATTAAGAGTTCAATTGAAAGTTATTGCTTTCAAGTAATCTTCTTGATTTCATAATGGAGACTTGCTCTTCAGAAAATCAAGCCAGCATATAACTCCACTAACCCCATGACAGTATTATACAGTAGCTGGAGCAAATTCATGTAAATATTCAACGAGCCAATCCTCGAAGAGGTATATTACCATGCAACAACCCATGGTTGGACCCCAATGTGCGAGCCTGGGTAGTAGTCTTTGATCCATGTCTTCAAGCTGCCTTGAAACCATTGAAGCGGGCTCGTAGTTGCCTCTATTGCAGATCTGCATTTAGAATTGGCTCGGGAGAGTGCTCCTATCATCTCTGTTTGTCTTTCACCCTCGTCAAGACGCAGAAAAGGAGCTAGTCTACCGATACCGCCCGATAAAAGCTTCCAGGCGTTGTGAATTCCGTCCATACGATCCCAGTTTTGTTGCTCTTGTAAGGTTTCGAGATATGCGACCACCGTGAAGCCATCATATCCATCCTTGACGATGAATTCACCCGTATCCATGCAGGCAATTCGATAGATTGGAACCCGGCCTTGATCCGTGGATATCAAACCAACCTGTGACGGTCTTAAAAGTCGGCGACCTTCAGCCCCAGCCATGGACTCGATACCCGTCCGCGTCCAAGTCACAAACTTTCGATAATAGCTCCAGCGTGCCGAATGAAACATGACTTTCTGTGATCCAAGGGCTTCTTTGAGAGTTTGCACTCCTTCTTGCAGAACCACGTCTGAACCCCAGAAAGGCTGGGCATCAACATGCCGTATGTTCAAAACCTGGCGGAAAGCTGAATCAATAATACCGTCGCAAGTGCGGCAGAGACAAGAAGCAAGCTTATCTACTTGCTCGCTAAAATCGACGGCACGAATGTCAATTTGCGTTGATGTGTCCTCAGTTGCCATTGATAAAATCTCGAACGGTGTTTGATCGGACGTGTGATCAGGGAATTCCCTGCCGTAACAGTAACACAGGACGTAGATCTCGAAGAGTAGAACAAGCTTCTTCTGGACGAACATGCTGTGCTCGTCTTTCTTGTCCCAGAAGCTATCGTGCTGGAGTAATCTCGTCGTCCGCTCGTCATACAATATAAAATTCAGGCCCTCGGGTCGCTTGGAGTGCTCGGGGTGCTCGTGGAGCCACGGAGTCTCGGGCCAGAACGAGTCATCTCTGTAGCGATAATTCTGCATTGCCGTGATAATGCATTCTACCTCGTCCATGAGTTCTAGCAAGGCTAACGCTGAAGCTTTGTCCGTGGGCCACACCAAACCAGGGGTGCTTTCCTCGGCGGCGGTTTTCGACTTGAAGGCAGATGTAATGAGATCTTGAGTGCTCGGTAGCTCGGTGGATTGCTGGTGGATTTCGCGGAGACGTAAGACGCCCAGAGCTGGAGGAAGGAGATCGCGATCCATGAAAGACTCGAAAACGGCAGACTTATTTTCCAGGAGTTTCTGTAAAACCTTGGGATCTACTGAGATCCAAGAAAGGAAGTCTTTTGGGGATGTCAAATAGGCTGCCACCATATTCGTCAGCTCTACTGGAAGACGAATGAGAGTCGCCATCTTGCGCGTGACGAGCAGTTGTTGCGATGTGTGTTTTGGCTGTTGATCTGCAGTGTCAGCTTAGATGATTGACGTGTGATTAGACTCGTTTGTTAGGGGTGTCGAGGTCAGCAATGAAGCATGGGAAAACCTAGATTGCGAAATTGTGGATCGACCGGCCCTAAAAGATATGACTGGTGTGATCAGCCATCTATGTATTAGACACCTCTATGACCCTCGGGATGGTTGATACGTGGCTGCAGCTATAGGGACATGTCTGTTCATTCTACACAACTTTGCAGCCCTTGACGCAGATGCCCAGAGGCAACTCTATTTGTCTCCATTCTGGCTCACAAAGCCCTGCTTCGTCAAAGCCTCCAGATACCCACTCGTCCTCTTCACACCTTCATGGCCACTTGCCTTCGCCGCCTCAAACGCAACACGGTACACGTGCAACCCTTCGGAAAACAACGGCCGATGGTGCTTCCAGCCAGTAAGGTTCGTGAGTTTTGTAGAGTCTGTCCACTGCGGGAAGTTGATAATTCCATTTGGCCAGGGGTTTTCGTCATCCTTCAGCTCAGAAGGGTCGACATACTTCAGCCCTCCCGCAATGTTGTACTCCTTGACCAGAGCTTTCGCCACCTCGTCGACAGTCTCGTACCTTTGGGCAGAGATGTTGAAGACCTGGCCCTCAACTTCGGATGTGTTGACGTGGGAAGCAATGGCGACGTATGCCTCTCCACAATCGTCGACATGCAAGGCATGAACAATGGTGCTTGGTGGGGCGGGCAGCAAGAGGGGTTTGCCGTCAGCGGCTGCCTTGGCCGCAACATCGAAGAAGGCCTTGTAGAAGCTTGAGCTTCGACCGTAGACGTTCGTAGGTCTGACCAATACCGGAGCGAAGACATCGCTGTGATCAAAGATCTTCCTCGCATGCGTCGCACGGTTAATGAGGAAAGGCACTGTATTGATCGGGGAGTCCTCCGTGTGCGGAGCGAGGTCCGGGGCGCCGTGGTAGTGGGGCCCGATGCCGTAGTCCTTGCAGCCGGAGCTGAAGATCACAATGGGTCTAGTTCCTGCGGCAGAGCTTGCGGCGCCAAGAGTTCGAAGGAGCTTGATCGTGTTATTGTAATGCGGCATGTAATCCAAAGGGTTCTCGGTTGCCGATACGATCGCATCGAGGGTGGCCGGCAGATGGGCTTGAATATCCGCGTGGGCGGACAGGTCGTCGATGGCGCCGACGACGGGGATGATTTCCTCTTGCGCGAGAGCTGTTGCGGCCGACGGAGATCGGACGAGTCCGTAGGTCTTCCATCCGGCGGCAACGAATGCGCGCGCTACAGCGTTGCCAATGTAGCCGTTCGCGCCAGTGACAAAGACAGTTTTAGGTGCCATTTTGACTTGATTGCAGGGTTTTGATGGTCTTCTCTTCGTCATTTTGAGTTCCGGTTCGTGATTTATAGTCACGGCTGTTACTTCTCCTAGACGGTTGATGAAATCTCGTGATAACGTTGACAGCTCCGTTTCCTCAAATCATTAGCGGGGCAAGAAAATAATCTGAGATAATGCGGAGGAACAATGTGGCCGAGACGGCTGGTTTATGGTAATACAGCGGCGATGGCTGTGACGGGGATGGTGATCCATTGTTGGCGTGTTACCACTACATCGCACGAGTTTACACCAGTCAGAACGCAATGCGACCTGACGTGTTGCGCCTCCAGCATGGGCCACTATGCAGCGGATGGGTTCATGCAGACTAGAAGTCAATCGTTTCAGAAGATCTACGATCATGTACAACTGATTCAACCAGGGTTCGTTCTCGCTGTGTCGACCTGCAGCACCTTTGGCCGTCGATGGATCGCCCTTGGGGCGGAATTTATATTCCGCAAGGGTCCCCGTGCCGCTCGAATTCGGCCGACCGATTGCTAAGCTCGGCGCAATGCACGTAAGATGCGCCTTATCAGCTCCGGCATCCCACTGACAACATCGGCGACTCTTTGTTGGCAATTTGAATGCTGCGCACTGTAGTCAATGCCCATCTGTTTGATTGGACTGAAAATTACGGAGCGTTAAAGTCGCCTACGAGTTGTCTCCGGCGCCGGGACCCGGCAATACGGGGCAGATACGTGTCCGGCCGGACCCGAAACTCTGTGCTAGAAAGTCAGCAATTGATTGACATATAACGCTTCCATACCCAAAGGCTCACCAATCTTTACCTGAAGCCCGCAAAACAATCTTATTTTTGATTCATATGGATACGAGGTCTTCTATCTGCCTAAACTTTCATTTCTTCGTTCCTAGTGGCCATGTTGCTAGTCAGACACCGAACTTTGCCATTCTGCGATATCTTATAGGCCGCGCCTTATTTGCAGTCATCACTGGCAACAGAATCGAAAATGTTTGGCGGAGTGTTGATCCCGCAACGACCGTTGGCATCGCAAGTTCCCTGACGATCTCTCTGGTCAACTCTGCCGGTGCAGGGCTGGCCCTCCTTGCTGGCACCGGTTGCCGCACCGGCAGTGGCCCCAGCTGCGCCTCCAGCCGCACCTCCGGCGGCAGCACCGCCAGCGACCCGGGCTGCCTTACCACCCCTAGCTGGAGCTACAAATGCAATATTAGTAGATGTACAAAATGAGTGTGTCTTTTAAACATGTTACCCACAGGCAAGAGTCTGGCCAGCCAGAACAGTCAGGAAAAAGACGGTGAATGTGGAGAATTGCATTTTGACGGAGCAGCAAATAGTATTATGCCAGATAACAGTGAGTTAAACAGAAAGTCTCAAGATTCGAAGGGGGGAAGAGAGATGTAATTAGAGTTGTTCTAGAATGCTCCTGTAATTACGGGAGAAGGTGTCATCTTAAATACCGAGTGTCACTCAGCAAGCTTAAATGCTCACAAGCATTGTTTTAACGAGGTAGTCCAATTGACATATTGACAGCGTACCGAATCATTGGCCCCAGGGAGGGACGTTTTGTCTCAGAAATTTGCGGGGAGAGCTTCAAAAGGCCAGGGGCAGGCATGAGCCGATGCCAATCCGAACGCCTCGCTAGGTTGAGCTTACATCGCCCCTTAGGGCTGTAGGGAAACACGAGCTCGATTATTCGTTCTTGGGCCTGTCAAGTGAAACTTTTACTACTTCGCTTAAGTATCTGAGGCGTTTTATGGGTTGCATCTCTATAGCAGTTCCTGAGCGGTCACCCCGAACCGCCTATGCCTCCCGAGTCCGAATGATTCGCATTTAGAGCGAACGACATGACTCTTTCCACTCCAAACATTATCCAACTGGGACTAACACAGTGGCTATATCAGCCAGAATGTCGGTTCTAGCTTCAAACAATGGCTAATTATAGTCTTGATGTTGGCGTGGCCGGTGGCTTCCATTGTCATCAAGCGTTTGCGTCACAGCTTGCACTTCGTTCCATTTGAGTCTTTAGTGCCCAGGTTCATTCCAACCAGATGTCTTACGAGAGAAATCTTTTGGCTCTTATTGTAATAATCAGGCGTCGGAAGTATCTTACCAATGTCTTCTATTTAAATTGTCTGCACGTTGACTGGTGTCGACAGTACCTCCTTAGATCCACGGATGCGACGAACACTCCAGATCATGGACTTTGCAGTCCCGTCTTATGTGTGAATCTTACAGTTATTAATTACTACATGCTGTCGACGAGGTGCAAATTCGCTCCGTCCCGTCGATGATATGCAAAATCAGGTCCTCACCAGTAGCCGCCCTTTGCACAATGAGTCAGCTGCATGTATCAATCTGTTGAACGTCGGAACAGTACATGGCATGATGCCGCGCGCAATGAAATATGCCATGTCAAAGTACTTTATGTTTACAAATGCGTCGTTGACGCCCTGAAAAACAGTGTTGCTCGCGTCCCATCTCACTTCTATTCATCGTGCACGGCGCGTATCCTCGACGTGCTTTCGAATCGACATATCTTAGAATAGTTCAACGTATTGACTTATGGTCCGAACTTTCTATGGAATAATCATCATGACCTTAGGCAGACCTTCCCGCCAAGGTCCCCATCCATCGATGCGAAGGTAGTATAGTAGGGGCATTTGCTAGCCTGTCATTTAAGGCGGAAAAAGTCACATCATCCGTTTGTAATTCAAGACAATGCCGAAGGATCTTGTGGCATTCTACCATCAAAAGTGCCAAGTGGGCTTCTGCCTTGGGATGGTGGGTAATATGCAGGGTCCATAAGGCTGCCTGGGATTGGGGGCTATCTAGATGACTGCGCATGGACGGAATTGGACATTCGCCCGAGCTACGCCTGGAAGCCAAAAGGAACCTCGGTATTCCTTCGAGGCAATGCAAATAGTGAACGCTAGTCAAATGATCAGTATGTTGCCTCTCTCGCTACCACCACGTGTCTGACGTAAGAATAAAGAAGAGTCAACTCCACAAGTGCCGGCTCAGGTAAAATCAACGTCGATGAGAGATGCCACCTTCCACAATGCATATCTTTCCATGAAGAAAGCCTAAGTGCTTCCTCCAAGCATTCTATTCCGCGATTCGGATCAAGGAAAAAGATATCACTATTCATTTTCCCGCTTTCGAACATGCCAGGGCGAACAACATTGCAGGATTGCGTATCCACAGCTGCTTACGTTGGGGGCTAGCTGGTGGCTCAGTTCCCGACTCTTGGAATAAGATTTGCCCGATCATGTTGGTGTTTTCAGCTCGCAACTCATGTCTGGATTCAGTTCTGACCAGCAAAACTGGTTTGAACTAAGGTTCCAAGGCAGACGAGTATCTCCACAAATCCAGCAAAAGCCCCATCAAGTCATCGAAAGTTACCTAGACCTCCCTGAAGTATTCAAAATAAGTGATGACTGACGAACACGAACGGCACGGCAAGACCCCAGCTTGTGGGTGATGGCTGTGTCTGCCAGCTCCGGAAGACAGAAGTTCAGACGATCCTATTAAAAGGGTCGCGCGAGACACTGTAGCAGTTGCTTTTCTTTTCTCAAGCCAAAGCATACCTGTACATTCAGTAAACATGAGATCATTTACATTGGAAGCCTTCGTCTGCTTAGCAGTGGCTGCATCAGCGCTGCATCTTCCCCGCCAAGAAAATACCCTCTTGGTCCATGTTGCTCCCGACAATCCTCGGCCATATGTTCTACCTAAATTCAAAGGTCGGGCTGTCAAACTGACTGGCTCGGACATTATTCGGTTCGCTATCACTGCGAACTCATCTGGAGGTGCATTCTCCATGGTCCAGCACAATGGCAAGACCTCAGGCTGGACAGCCGCCAGACCCCACACTCATGAGAAAACTCACGAGCACTTTTATTGCACCCGAGGCCGCGTGGAGCTCTGGGCACAAAAGAATATCACCGGTGCTGATCATGAGGCCCGAGTTGCGTCTGTAGGCGACTATGGAAATGCGCCTCCAGGCACCATACACACTTTTCAACTTATCGATCCGGACAGCCAATTGAATCATATCTTTCATCCTGCTGGATTCGAGGATCTCTTTGCGAAGCTCAGTCTCGGCGAATACGAATCCGAAGTTGGATCGCCATACGTTCCGATTGAGAAGGACCCTGACCCGTTTGGGGTTCTCACGCCTGAGGTGTACGAACAACTTCGATCCATGGACTTGATTGCCGCTTCAGCAGAAGCATTCACGCCTAGGAGAGATTTGATCAACGGAACCGCGGGTGATGCCGGATTGCCGTGGCATGACGGACCAAACAGCTTACCAAGTGATCCAACCGAGCCATACTTTATTGCCAACAACTACGGTTCAGCATACCTCAACTCTGAGAACGGATACAAAGTCATACAGCCTTTGGTCACACCCACGCAGACAGATGGAAACTTCACCATGGGCACCATAGTACTCTCCCCGAAGCTCGATAATCAAGCCCCGACGACGGTCACACTGCCCCATCATTTTGCCCTGGAGCTACAAGAGGGTCAAATGTCTCTATCCGTGGATGGGTTCGAAAGTCTGAGCTTACTGCAGGGAGATGTCGCCTTCGTGCCTGCTCAGACGACTTTCTCTTTCTATGCCACGGTGCCCTTGACCAAACTTCTTTACATGAATGGCGGGGACCAAGGATTGGATCATCAGCTGCTGCAGAAGAGTACCCCTTGGGGGTTTCCAGTGTATCCCTCTTAACGTCTGCTCTTGAATTTTAGAACTTGGATTTCTTATATTAGTATTTATAGAGTGAAAGTCGTGAGCTTTGGGGCGAATCATCTTTTAGGCCTCTCCAACACAAGAGAGATGCACATAGAATTTGTTATCTCGGAGGCATATGTAGAATTTGTACTTATATAATATTTCCGGTTTCTTGGACTCTATTATTAACAGCTCTTTTGATGGGCTCAGTGTGTCCCATTCACACCGTTGGCTTTGCCAGCCAAGAATTCCTTCTTGAAGACGGCCTCCATCTCTTTCCTGAAGGCCACAGCCTGTGCCTTTTCGCTGTACTCGACGTCCTGCCAGCTCAGTCCCTGGTCCTTCTTCACATCACGCTTGAGAACAAAGCCATGGGCCAAGCCAATAGGCAAGCCCTCAATGGCCATAGAGTTCTCAGCAGTGGTGAGCTTTCCGTACACAGTGAAGCCACCTTCACCATCCAATTTCTCGCCTGCCTTAAGATCACGCTTCGCTGTGGCAACAACATCTCCTGCCCACGTCTTAGTCTGGCCGGTTGGTTCGCCGCGAACCATTATTGTCGCGACTGAGACGCCAAGTTCCAGACCGATAAGATGGTAGGGCTTGTACTGCGCGGCATACCAGCCAGAAGGGTCTGTCTTCAGGCCATATTGCTTGAAACATTCCCTCTGGTATTCTCCAGGTGCTATCAGTCAAACAACATTATTAGTATCCAATTTTGAGGGACATCATTTAAGCAAGGAAAACTCACCTTTGATAATCACATAAACACCCCATCTCAGATCATTGAATACCCATCGACCGTCCTTTTCCATGCAAGACACAACTTCCACGGTGCCATTCTTCTCGAGTTGGCCTCCTTCGCTGGTGGGCTTTAGCACCGTAGGGAGGTCCCACACGCCACAGGGAGGGAATCTCAGCCCATCTGAAGGAGGACTTAGGTCACAACCGTTGGCAACGGCAGCCATCTCCAAAGCACTCTTAGTCCCATCAAGGAAACTGTTGAACATTTGCGGGTTGAAGTCGCCCCCGGCAAGCTGCTCCTTGGTGAATCCGTAATGGTTCCACACAGTATCCGGCGTGGAGTAGTGGTACTCGGGCAAGTGCTTGGTTCCCTTGCCTGCGCACACGACTTCGAAGCCGGCCGTCTTGGCCCAGTCCACCATCTCAGCGATGAGTGCCGGCTGGTCTCCGTATGCCATTGAGTAGATGATGCCAGCCTCCCTCGCCTTCCGTGCCAGCAAAGGTCCAGCCAGAACATCGGCTTCAACATTGATCATGACAATGTGCTTCTTGTGCTCACAGCAGAGGATAGCGTGACGGATGCCTGCTGCAGGGTTTCCGGTGACTTCTAGCACGACGTCAATTTCCGGGGTGGCAATCAGTGTTGCTGAGTCTGTCGTAATGGCTGTTTTTCCTGCAGCAATGGCTTCGGAAATGCTCAACGAGGCAGTCGCGTCGAACTTGCCCTCGGGATAACCAGTGCGCTTCAGAGAAGCAAGAGCTCGGTCAGAAGAAAGATCCGCAATGGCAGCCAAGTGAACTCCAGGCGTGCGGTGGGACTGAGAGATGTACATGGACCCGAACTTGCCAGCGCCAATGATGCCGACCTGAACTGGCTTTCCAGCCTTTTCGAGGTCGGCGAGCTTTGTTGAAAGACTTGTCATGATGTCGATAATTTCTTGATTATTGAAGAAAAATAATGATAATTTGGGGTGAAGAGCTGGCCTTTGATCTTGAACGAGTTGAAAAGTAACCCACGTCGATCAGTGCTTCTACAACCGCCTGTGAAATAGGGACCCTGACCATATTTATCATATGGATTCCTTCGCTCTCCTCTTGAGTCCAGTTCTGTAACGTACTGTGAGGTATCCACGATGCGTAGCTTCTCCACTGCCGTATGAGTCTGGTTGGATGTTGGCCACCGGCACTTCGCCGATTTCCCGACACCTCCACTCCACGGCGGGCGTGGTCCGAGTACCCCGCAACCAACGCCCAACTGGAGGCAAGATTGTGCTGATTGCAACCTACCATGCTTTTCTTTTTCCGAGCCAACCTTGCTATTAAGTCGCCTGATCAGTGTTTGCTTTACCAGGCGTTGCTCCGTGCGCATCATCTCCGTGAGGTCATTACTGCATAGTATGTGTTTAGCGTTCGGGGAATCGGCCTTTGAAACCATTCGGCAAAGCTTTCCCCGGACCATCCACCCCCAGATATTCCAATGTTAGCGTGGTTCTTACTGTCTTTCTGACTGTCCAAGGCTGGGGTTCCGATTGCCAAGATCGCCCGGCCATCTGCCCGTACCTTACGAATGTGATTGAAGGATTGCTGGCATTCATAAGATAGATCAATTGGTTACAAGAATAGTACTTAAGCTCGTGCACCTCTACGTATCAAATGCTTGCCACAATTCTGAACATTGACAACTCACTTTCCGTCAATACCGCCACTCGTTCCTCTCAGGCACTTAGATGCTATTCTTGAGCCTGCAAATCGGCGTACTTTGAACTACTTTCTTCCAGTCGCCTGAAATATGTCGAAGAAAGAAAATGAGGTTGACTCTGGGTCATCTACTGTGGACTATGCAGCAGTAGTCGCGTCCTGGTCCCCCGAGGAGAGGTCTGAAAGGCAGAAGAAGTTTGTCCGAAAGATCGATTGGAGATTACTGCCGATTTTGGTCAGTGGAATCGAGACGTTGGCTTGATGACTTGGACAAGAATACTGACTAGCTCCCTCCAGATCATTGTGTACATCATGAACTACATCGACAGAAATGCCGTTCGTAAGTGCCTTTCACACTATGTATCTGCCTTCTGCTTCATCAAGATTGCGAAGAGGGAAACATCTGACGCAATGCTAATTGGAAGTCTTTTCTTAGCTCATGCCAGAGTTCAAGGCCTCGAAAAGGACCTGAACATGTCTGGTTACCAGTACAACATCGTTCTCTCGGTGACCTTTGTCGGATACATCTCCATGCAAGGTATGAACACCCCTACTATCACCTTGTGGCAATAGTAACCCTACTCAGTGCCCAGCAATATGATCCTCACCAAAGTTCGGCCCAGCTGGTATCTCTCTGGGTGCATGGCAGCATGGGGTATCGTGAGTGGCCTGTCAGGGGCAGTCCACAATTTCACCGGCTTGGCTATCAACAGGTTCTTTCTGGGTGTCACTGAGGTTCGTTTAAATGCCGCGTAGTAGCCTGAGAAAAATGTGCTGATAATATTGTGCAGGCGCCCTTCTTCGTTGGTTGCGCCTTCTTATTCAGCGGATGGTATACCCGGAAAGAGCTCGGCTTGCGGCTAGGAATCTTCTACTCCGCCGCGATGATATCCGGCGCCTTCGGAGGCCTATTCGCTGCCGGCATCGCCGCTGCATTTGCGAACAACCGACTTGAATCATGGCGCTGGCTCTTCATCATCGAAGGAATTGCCACGGTTGTATTTGCAGCAATCACCGCCTTCGTGATCCCCGACTGGCCCAGCACGACAAAGTGGCTTTCTCCCGAAGAAAGAGCGCTCGGTATTATGCGAATTATCGAAGACGCCGGAGAAGAAGAGGAAGAGATTAGCACCGGGGCAGCCTTCAAGTTGACAGTCAAGGACTACCGCATCTGGCTTTGCGTCATTGGGCAAACCTGTCTTCAAGCCGTGGCCTCTCTCACCAATTTTTTGCCTACTCTGGTTCAGAATTTTGGCTACAACACTGTGAACACCCTACTCCTGACTTCCCCTCCATATCTGGCAACGGTTTTGTTTTGTCTGTTCAACACGTGGTATTCGGACCGTACTTCGAAGCGATCGCCTCATATTATGTACCCCTCCATGGCCGCCGCAGCGGGCATCATCATCACTATCGCAACCACCAATACTGGAGCGCGGTACTTTGCATTGTTCCTCATGTTGCCTGGAACCTACGGCTGCTTCCAGGTTTCCAATGCATGGATGGCGAATATTGCCGCCCGCCCACGGAAGAAGAGAGCAATCGCCTTGGCAGTCAACAACTCCATCGGTAACCTGGCTCTCGTGTGGACGCCTTACCTGTATCCATCAAGTGCAGGGCCGCGTTATATCGTGGCATGGTCAGTTAATCTCGCCATGACGGCTATCATCGTTGTCAGCACACTCATCTTGACGATATGCTTGCGGAGGTGTAACAAGCAGATGGACAACTTGACAGACGATGTGACTCTTGAGCAAGCTGGCGTGGACGGCAAGGATCACAGTACCCACATTGAGGAACGGAGTGACACGGATCATGCAGGAGGACGGCAGAGCAGATTGCGAGCGACGTGGAAATATCAAATCTAGGACACCGATATCATAGACGAATCTGATCATGCCCTGCAAAGAATCGGGCCATCCACGATGAAAAATGCTCCGACAATGATATTATCAATCTGGACTAGTCCAATCATGAGATGCAGCGTGAATGAACCCAGGCGGACTTAAGACCGGCACACACACCCCTCTGCAGCCAAGATCCATGGACGCTAACCCCGCGTTTCTCTCTGCCGAATCATACATGATGGTGTGTTGGTGATCCCCACTCCCCCCGCCCTGTAGCCCGGCAGTAGTCTTCCTACCCTCGGGGTTTCCCCGAAGACCCGACGCTGCAGACCTGGACGAGAAACCAGCCATCCATCCATCGGATGAAGCCCGTGATGTCCGACAAAGGCGTGTGCAATCAACCCAAGAGCATAACGAATAGGAAGCCAACATGCCATCACCAGACTCATCGCGGGGAGAAGCACCGTCTGAGACCGGTACTACTCCGGCAATAGCATCGACGAACAGCGCCAAGGATGGTCGGGTCGGTGGTCCTGGTAGGAAGTCGAGAGCTTGTAAGTTCGAACGCGAGGTTGGGATGATGGATCTGAGGAATAGGGATTGACAATGACTTGACTCGTTTAGGCTTGGAGTGTAAGAAGCTCAAGATGAGATGTGAGGTGTTTCCAGGAGACAGAAAGTGCCGGCATTGTCTTCGCCGTAACGTCAGCTGTATCATTAAAAGATCTTACGATGCTGATGTCGACACCGAGGATGACGTGACAAGAGCGCTTGAAGCGTACGAGTACGTGCGAAAGTCATTGGATGGGTTCCTTCTCGGACCGCTGACAATGTGTTACCTGCAAAAGGAAGATAGACTCGATGCGCTCGGAGATCGAGCAGATGAGCAACAAACTGGACGCGGTTCTAGCAGAGACGGCTAGACTCCAAGCTGAGTCCGCAGCAAACGGCCCCCGTCGACAGCTTCAAGCACAGGCCCGGTATGAGGATCTCCCAGCGCCTCTGTCCCATGAAGATTCTCCATCTGTTCCGTCTCACCAATCCGTTGTTCAACATAGCGGTCCTCCGTCCGGGACACCGGGCAACATGATGAGTCCCGCTGGCATATCATGCAGAGAGGACAATACGCATATGGCCATGACACGGGAGAATTCGCCGGACCCGGTATCTCATGGTGATCCAAGCAATGGATCGGTAACTGTCGAGGATCCGATGGGCAGTCTGTACGAAGTGACCAGGCTTCGCAATATTCGTAGCAATAAGTCAAAAATGACGAGGCCACTCCTGGAAGGCCAAGGGCAACTCAACGACTTCATTTCTAGGGGAGTAATCGCTGAGTCGGAAGCTGAAGAGCTATATGAGATGTAAGTCTTTCAGCTACAAGTAGCCTACGGGGTAGCTGACAACGAAACTAGCTTCCATACCTCACTGAACCACTATCTGTGGGTTGGCCTTGAACAAACGCATCCATCCTTCATCTCAGTTCGACGGTCCTCCGAACTTCTGACCGCAACAATCCTAGCCGTGACTGCCCTCCACATCCCGACCTCCGCAGCAACAGCAACATTTGATATATGCTACAAGGAATTCCTGTCTCTCATATCGTCTTCCATGTTCTCCCGGTACCACTCCATAGATGACGTCCGTGGCCTCTGCATTGCTGCATTCTGGCTGTCGGAGGTGTCATGGAAGTTGTCCGGACACGCCATCCGTATCGCTACGGAGCTAAACATTCATCAATCTTTCACAGCAGCCTTGGACGGAAACAAAGAGCATTTCCTGCGAGCTAGGTTGTGGTACATGCTATACGTGTGCGACCACCACTTCAGCATCGCCTACGGACGTCCGCCGATGATTGCCGAGAGCATCCAGATTCGAGAACACGAGCTTTTCCTAGCAAGTCCGTTTTCGAACGCCTTGGACGCAAGAATCCTAAGCCAGGTCAACCTGATGCAAATCCTTACGCGGGTCTATGACCGCTTCGCAGAAAGAAAGCTGCCGGCCCTCAACGAGATCAGGGGCAGGTTCGGGTCCGCCCGAGACCCTGTAATCGGATTGACAAGCGGGACCAACAGCTTCTCACAAGGCAGGGCAGACGCAACTGACCAGTCTTCCAGCAATGACCCGTCCACCGCCATGCTGGTCGAGTCGGACTTTGAAGCCCTGCGCATGTTCAACCTGGAAATCGACCAGTGGCGCATGCGCTGGCACGCCCGCCAAACGCGGAATTTCTGCATCGGCAGCTTTCCTCCGCTGGGCATCATCCTCTACTCTTACTTTGCCAAGCTCCAAATCAACTCGCTGGCCGTCCGCGGCGTCTCCCTCGCAGGTTCGTCGCAAGACCAGTTCCTCTCCACGGAACGCAAAGAGTTTGCGAACCTGGCTGTTTCTGCTGCCGTGAGTATCATCACGTTCGTCCTGGAGGAGGACGACATGCGCCGGGCGCTGGTCGGGACGCCGCTGTATGTGCATACGATGATTGCGTTTGCGAGCGTGTTCTTGATGAAGGTCGCAACGCGGTGGAATTCGGTCATGGGCTTGAAGGTGGAAGAGGAGTATGTCGCGATGCTTTTGGGCAGGATGATTGGGGTGCTGAAGAGCGCCGTCACGTCGGATCGCCATGTTTTGAAGCATATTGCGACGGGCTTGGAAAAGATGCTGGAGAAGATGGAAGAGTCCAGGCTGCGGAGACAGAACTCTGAGAATGCGGGAGCAGCACGAGGGCAGATGGATGGGCCGGCAGGTGTTGGTATGATGGGCGGCTTCGGAGGCCAGCAATATGGAGTCGGCTATGAAGTCGGCCAGAATGCGAGTAGAGGAGTCGACGCATTCTCGCGACCTTCGGTAGACACGGGCGGGTTGATGGGTGCGCAGCTGAATAACCCAGCAGCATGGGGACCTGGCGGGGTGGCTCAAACCCCTCACCAGACTGGGGACCACTCTTACTTTGGCGACGGACTGAACTTGATGGATGATAACTTGATCTTTGAAGCATTTGGGACAGGGTCCGCAAATGACGTTTACAACCTTCTATCTAGTCAATTCTCTTCTGGGTAGGGCCGTGTTTCTCAGCGACATTACTTGGGACATCAAGTCAGTCTACAAAACTCGGGATGACTTCCTGGCTCTTCTACAACAATTGCCCGCATGTCAATCACTCCTCATCGGCAGGATCGCTAGGCCAGAAGAACCAAGACAAAACAATAAAGAACTTCATCACCGCCGCAGTCCACAACGCGCCCGCGATGCCAAATGAACTATGCGCGAACAAACCTCCGCAAATGGCCCCGACGAGCAGCAGCACCGGCGCGCCGACTCTGCGGTTCCGCTCCGCGTTGCGCACCGAAAACAGCTCGGCGTCGGAGAACAGGTCGCAGTAGATGCTCGTCAGCACGACGCTGGTAAGGGCGTTGTACTTGAGCGCGCGGCTCGTGACGGCCTGGCCGCAGCTCTGAAAGGCGATGAGCGCGATGGGGACCAGCACGTTCCACGCGATCTCGTCCTTGCCGGCCGCGGGGCCGAAGGTCAGGATGAGGGCCGCGGCGGTGCACAGCAGCGTCTGCAGGATGAAGGACGCGCAGAGCACCCAGCGGCGCTTCGGGGAGAAGAAGCGGTGGAAGCGGCTGAAGACGAAGGAGCCCAGGCAGAAGGAGCCGAGCGAGGTGGCGGACTTGATCCAGCGGGTGGATTCGGTGGGGGCGGCGAGGCCGAGGCCGATGTAGACGGTGTTTCCTGGGTGTTTGTGTCAGTCGCGGGCGAAACAGGAAACAATTTTTTTTCTTTCTCTGCGGTTGTGGGGGCCGTTGAAGAAACACGAGGAAAGAGGATGTACCTGTTTGCATTGAGACGAAAGAGCCCCAGATGGAGATGGAAGAGCTGTCCAGAAGACCGGTGATGATGTAGCACGCCAAGAGGACGAGGTCAGCCCAGTCGCGCTGCACGTCGGTGGTCAACTTCTTGCGGAGGGACTTTGTTGGCTTCCTGCTGCTGCCGCCGCCGCCCAGCAGAGGCTGCTCCTCATCGGCATGAGCGTGCGAGTCGCCGTTGACCACCGGCACCGAGTTGGTGACGGAGCCGTAGTTCCCGTTGGAGCTCATCTTGGATGCGGAAGACTGATGTGAAAGCTCTCGCGTCTCTCGGGTCGAACAGTCCAATGACTGACTAGTGTAGAATCGGGAAAAGCAAAAGAAGCCGGGTTGTCTGCAAAGAAGACGCACGATGTTAACAGACAGATATCGTCACTGGGCAAGCTATGACCTAATTAGGGGAGCCGTTACCCACTGTAAAGCTCTGACCGGGTGATGAAGTGTTGGCGTTATAAATAAAATAAGGTCGGATGTTACAAACGGACAAGACGGGACGCGCAATGTGCCAGTGCCGGTCTGCCGCGGTCCACACTGAGATTAGAGATCGCAGGGTCGCTCGCGAAATGTTTCCAGGTTTTCCAGCCTGGTTTATATGGGCCAGGGAGGATGCCGAGAAGGAAAAGGTGCGGATAGCAATGCCGAAGAAAAGCCAAGAGCTCACCCCGCCCTTGAGACGACGCTGGTGTCCCTTGGTGTTTTTGTGCTGTGTCTGCTTGATGAGGGGTGAAGGGTCAATGGGCACTAAAGATAGGAAATCAAGAGGGGAAAATCAACCATTGGAGAAGAGCTCGAGGTACGGTAAGCTGAGATTGGATGAGATGTGCAAAAGGGCTTGCTGCAGTGAAACCTTTGATCCCAGGGCCTGGCCGGGCCAGCTTCTTCTCCAGGATCTCCGACATATTCCCCGTCCAATTGCAGCGGGATGTGGTCCTTGGAGTTAAGCTCAATCCGCAGGAACCTGCGTCATGACCGCTGCAGAGTGCCCCTCGAGTGGATTCGCTCCAACACTCTTGCACGGATATTCCAGTGAGATGCAAGTGAGAAGCAGTGAGAAGAGAGCAAGCAGGCATTGAGAAGCGCTGGGGCTAATCCGATTAGAGTGCATCGGCAACTCATGTACATAGTATGTCCCCTTCCCCCCTCTCGCTCCCGTCATGTCACTAAAGAAAGACGAGCTGAGTGGTTCGCCGTGGTTCATCCCCGCACGATGAGCGCTCGCCCTATGCCGCGTTTCACTCTCTGGCGGGGATGGCGGCTCAGCTCCGCCAGGTTACGGCCTCTTGTAAACAGAGCGAGTCTAGTCAAGCTAGAGGTGTAAGAGCACGTCGCAGTGTGCCTCGAAGCTACTACCTTGCCATGCTGCTGTAGCTGCGGGGGAGCTCCGGATTGGAAGCTCGGGGGTTCGGCATGTGCGATGGATGAATTGGATTGGTGTGCGCGGTGTAGCAGACGGATATGCATGGTACGTGGGAGACAGACCAGAGAGAGAGAGTGTGTGTCGACCTGCAGCGATGGGCAGCCGAGGTGATGCGCCGATGACTACGAGCTCTACCTTGCCCTTTGTAAGCTCTGTGTTTACGTACCACATCTTTCCATAGCCTGCGACAATGGGTAAGGCCGAGGAAGAGGTCATGGCAAGGTTCCTGGACTGGCATGACATGACATGATTTCAGGAGGAGAGGAGGGATGACGAGATCAGAGGAGGTATAAAATCTGCCTCTCTTCCCATGATCACAAGCTCAATTGCGCGAACCTTTCCTGCATTCGCACTCTCTCTTTTCTCCTCTGTCTCCTCCAAAGCTTGACAGCTTCTCCATCGCCCCCGTTTCCCTGCCTTGAAGCTCTTTCTTGGCAGCGATCAAGCGTCACATTAAGCCCCCCTCACACCCCGTCAACCCCATCAGCATCAGCGCCCAGCCATGCAGCTCACCCAACCCACGGCAGCCAAGCTGCTGCTCCTCTGGGCGTCCGTCGCGACGGCGATGCCGCACTTTGACAGCCCGCGCGAGCGTCTGCTCCGGGGCATGGACATCCCCGCGAGCTACCGCAAGAAGAGCGCCTTCGCCGACGAGTCGAACGCGAAGAACCCGTACACCCCGGGCTTCCGGGATCCCAATGACGGCGCCGTCGACTCGGTCGGCGACGGACTCGACCCGCTGCCCTACCGCAACGGGCTGGGCTCGTCGGTCCTGGGGCCGTGGAACAAGGAGCGCTCGCGCCAGAACCCGGACCTTGTGCGCCCGCCGTCGACGGACCACGGGAACATGCCCAACATGCGCTGGAGCTTCGCGGACTCCCACATTAGGATCGAGGTGAGTTGCGGCACTTCAATTGGCTCTTGAAGGGGTTCCATTGAGCTATTAGGGAACATTGATGACTGACACAGTTACTCTGGAACAGGAGGGCGGCTGGACGCGCCAGACAACCGTCCGCGAGCTGTCGACCAGCGTCGAGCTCGCCGGCGTGAACATGCGCCTCGGCGAGGGCGTCATCCGCGAATTGCACTGGCACAAGGAGGCCGAATGGGCGTACGTCCTGGACGGCGAGGTCCGCGTGACGGCGCTAGACTACGAAGGCGGCAACTTCATCGCAGACGTCGGCAAAGGCGATCTGTGGTATTTCCCGAGTGGTGTTCCTCACTCGCTGCAGGGATTGAGCCCCAACGGCACTGAGTTCCTCCTCATCTTCGACGACGGCAGGTTCTCTGAGGAGTCTACCTTTATCCTCTCTGACTGGCTTGGTGAGTGTTTCCTGCGGATGTTTTCTTTGCCTTTGCATGCTACGGCGGACTGTCTATGTACATCGCCCCGGGATGTGTGGCATTTGTCTTCAACCACAACCAAGAGCCACGAAAACCGACATCATCAATGAAGCTCAACTAACACGCACCTCACAGCTCACACCCCCAAATCCGTCATCGCCGAAAACTTCCACCTCGACCCCGAGATCTTCAAGCACATCCCCGAGGGCGAGAAGTACATCTTCCAAGGCACCCTCCCCGGCCCCATCGAAGACGAGCGGCCGACCGGCAAGCACGCCAAAAAGTCAAAGTATAACTTCGTGCACTCGATGCTCGCCCAGGAGCCCGAGATCACCTCAGGCGGCGAAGTGCGCATCACCGACTCCAAGAACTTCCCCATCTCCAAGACCGTCGCCGCCGCGCACCTCACAATCCAGCCGGGCGCGCTGCGCGAGATGCACTGGCACCCCAACGCCGACGAGTGGTCCTTCTTCATCAAGGGCCGCGCGCGCGTCACCATCTTCGCGGCCGAGGGCACCGCGCGCACGTTCGACTACGTCCCCGGCGACGTGGGCATCGTCCCCAAGAACATGGGGCATTTTGTCGAGAATATCGGTGATGAGCCGATTGAGATGCTCGAGATCTTTAGGGCGGATGAGTTCCGTGATTTCTCGCTCTTCCAATGGATGGGTGAGACGCCTAAAAAGCTTGTGATTGACCACCTGTTCAAGGGCGATAAGGAGAATGGCGAGAAGTTCTGGAATGAGGTGAAGGAGGCGCAGAAGGATCCTGTGACCAAGTACCAGAAGACTGATGTCAAGGCTGGTGGTTCGGTTCTTGACGGAGCTTCTGATGAATTGTAGAGGAAAAGCAGAAGTGTCTTTGTAGTTGTATAGTACCTGCGTGTTCACAGTCAAGAAAGGATGTTACCCAAGTTTAAGCTCAGTCGCAATGATTGGTTCCATGTCAATCGATCCCTCACACCGTCAATGTAGGCCGCGAACATATCATATCACACTAGTGTACAATTCCACCGATTCCCTCGACAAACACCTCACTCAGTTCAACTCGTGGTTCGCCTTGATCGCCTTTGACTTTCCAGTATCCAACACCACGGCCGGGTCGTCAGGGTTACCGTCGCGCGACACCTCATTTCCGTTTTTCGTCTCGATGGTAGTCCTGAGCATGCCATGTTAGCAATCGCCTCTCAGCACTCACAGTGATCGCGACTTACTTCTCCTCCTTGACGTCGAGGACTTTGCCCTCCGGGTTACCATTGCCCCATTGCCAGCTGACCTTGTCGCCCTTCTTAGGGCCCTTCTTGGTCTTCTTGCTGCTGCCATTCTCCTTGTCATCTCCCTCCTCGTCGTCATCCTCCATCTCCTCGTCGCCGTCATCCTCGGCCTCTTCTTCCTCCTTCTCATCCTCTCCGTTCTCGTCTTTCTTGGTGGCCTTGCCCTCGCCTTGGCGGGTCTGTCGCTTCTTGTTGGATCCATTCTCCTCACCAGACTTCTTGCGCTTGTCGCCAGTCTTCTCTTCATCAGCCTCCTCCTCCTCCTCCTCCTTGCCCTCGTCGGCCTTCTCAACCTCCTCCTCCGCCTCTTCCTCGTCTTCTTCCTTCTTGCTACCATTCTTCTCCTTCTTGGACCCGTTGGACTCGGCCTTCTGCTCGTCACCGTTCTTGCTCTTCGCAGACTTGCCATTCTGCTCGCCGCCCTCCTTGCCCTGGGCCTTGAGGAAGTCGTGGCCCCAGTTCTTCAGTGACGCGTACGACTTGGTCTTCTTCACCTCCTCGGGCGACTTTTCGCTGTTGCCCTTCGCCTCTTGGGCGAGGTGCCGCTTGCTGAATCCCCCCGTTAGCCGTCAACTACACCAAGAAGACTGTCACGTCGCACTCACCAATACGCAACGACCTTGCGCATGTGCTCAACCTGGTCGTCCGTGTACTCTTCCTCCTTCTTGTCCGGGTTGGCCTTCAGGATCTCCACAATATTGCGTCCGCTGTCATGTCCGACTGTCTCCCCGTCGCCCTCCGCGTTGTCCTTGGGCCAGCCAGCGCTGTTCGAGTCGCCCGACTTGAGCCATGACTCCAGCTCCTCGGCCGTCATGTTGACGTACTCGTTGAACTCGGAGATGACCTCTTCCTTGCCCTTCATTTTTGCGATTTGTGTATGAACGTAATGTTTCCGTGGTGATATCGATAATTAGTTGTTTTAATCCAATTTGCAGCAGGACACAGAGTCACAGTAGGAGTCAGTAATGGAATGAACAAGCCGGCTCCTTGCGGGGAAGCGGGTGGGAGGGCGCAAGAGCTATTTGAACGAAACTCAATTGACGCCCACGCCTTCTTGTCCTCCCCTTTCCTGCTTTTGTGTCACTCTGACGCTTTCCGACACACCAGCCTCCTCCTCCTGTTCTTGAGACGGTCCACCGATGCGTTCACACATGGGTCCTTTCTATCGCCGTTCGCGGCCAATTCGTCATGGTGTCTCGTGTGGAATGGTGTCGTCATAGAAACACGATCGATGCCCCTTGCATAAGTGGCTGCGCTGGGTCGCACTGGTGCAACAGCCCTTCGACAAAAGAAGAACGAAGCTTATTTTAGGCGGAAAGCTGGAGGAGGGGGGAAAGTCAAAAAGCAATGGGGAAGAGAGCTCAGCTCTGAGCTTGCTTTTCCCCTCATTCCATTGGCCAATTAGAACCCGATCTACATGGGAGAGCTCTGTGAGCTTTCGATTACTTGCTTCAGCTTCGAGGTCTGAGCTCTACAGTCAAGTGTCACGCCGGCTGTCATCGATTGCCCTGTTCGGATGCGGCGTCAGTGTCACGGCAACTTTGAATTTTGTCTCGGCGCTCGTTCACTAGAAAAATGCTGCATTGGGTATAGAACAGGTCTAGATGCCACTCATGCTGTGGGCTTGGACATTTCTGGGTTTACATGTCTCGCGTCAAGTTCTCCCGACATGTTCAAGCGCCAGGCACGGATTCCTCATGTACCCCAGATTTATCTTTCCAGTGCTGCCCGTTGCCGTCCTTCCTTCATGTCTCAGGTGAACAGGCAACCGGTTTGGTCGGTCTTGATAACGTTGTCGAGGTTGGAGCCAAGTTGCCCGGCGCGCGCAATCCAGGTCTGGCCGAAGGGTCGTGGTGGTTAGCATGTGTTTCTCTGAGCGACGGTTGGCGGTGGTGTTGCGGTGACTTACATCGAGGACCTCGTCGGCGGGGTTCTGCTCGCGGCTGAGCACGAACAAGGTGCTGAAGTTGTAGGCTTGCACGACGGCGAAGTCGGGGGTGTAATCTGCACAGCGTGGTCAGCGAATCTACGCATAGAAACTCTCGGGCTCGTTCACTCACCTTGGACGATGTAATTCGGGCCCGCGCAGCTGGGCGCCGGTTGACCGGGGAATTGCACGCGGAGAACGCCCTTGGCGCCGTACGACGGATCGGCGGGCGCGGCGGTCCCAAGAATGTTGACCGGGGTGGTGTCGGCCTGGCAGGTGTTGTTTACCAGCACGGTGCCGTTGTCCTGGGGGGCAAAGGTCAGCGGTGATCCTCGCATCGCATCGTACGAGAGAGATTAAACGAGTTCCTCGGGTCTCGGGGCACGGAAACTCACGTTGAGAGAGTACTGCGCAAAAATGCACTTGCACCCGGCCGTGAAGGGCGCAACGGTTCCGGCAACCTGGTACCAGCGGCCAAGATAGCTCTCGAGATCGAACGCGGAGTCCGGCGTGGGGTAGTAGCATTCCCCGTCCCAGACGGCGGGCACGACGTTCGGGATCGTCGTCTCGGAGGTGCCGTTGGTCGTTGCCGCTGCCGTTGCGACAGCGGCGCACGAGAGGAGGGTGGGCAGGGTTGAGGGCCGCATGGTGGAAGTCTGACAACTCGTTTTCGTACAGTAGAACAAGTCTAATAACTTTCGGCGGCAAGTTTCACGGCGCAAAGAGCTGGTGTTCGTCTCAATTGAGCTTGAAGAGCAAGGTAGGGCAAACGATGGTAGCGCTGTTCATCCCATCATTCCCTTTTAACTATTTGACCACGACAGGCCTCCATCGTGGAACGTGCCATGGCGGTGTTGTTCTGTGTAATGATGAACACGCCAATGCTTGTCCTCGCAGAACCCAAGTGTCCGAGGTCCGAAGCCAACAAAGCAGCATTTGACTGCCCAAATACTCTCAAAATCATGAGAGCCCGCCGTCGCCCTGCAAAGTGGTGACGACATTGATGCCTCTTTGGGCTACGAACTCGCTGTACGCCAAGTCGGTTGGCTGCGTGGCCCTGGAGCGATGTGGTGCTGTGGTTCCTGAGCGTCCATTCAGCTGCTGTTGGGAAGTTTGGTAAAATGACAGCCCCCTGGCGGTCCCTGTTTTTAGTGGGTTTTCTGCCTGAAAGTCCCGCGTCGATCGTCGTGGCCATGCTGCTGCGGTGCCGCTTCTCCGCACCTTGGAGGCTTGCCAATCGGCGATTTCAGCTTTGGATCTGAGATAGTCGGTGGTAAATAGAGACAGGGTTTGTCTAGCCTGTGCCGAGGCTGGTGTCTCGTTGTGATTCTGTCTCCGTTGAGAGCAGCAATTGACACCGCGTTCTCAGAGACACAGCGTCCAAGGTGAATTCATCTAGACCTGAGCTACAGCAGCGTATGGCTGTAGGATAGGGCATGCTCTCTTAGTTCAGAGGAAGCTACATAGGATGCATTAGACAAGCTACTTCTAAGGACGTACCGTGTCTCCGAGGACCATCATCTCAAACTCTTTCGCAACTTGGACGACCTCCCGAGCCACGTGCGCTTCCTTGACCCCTAGCTTACTAGACGTCGCCTCCATTGCCAACCCTTACGAAGCCCGCGCCAGCACTGCAGGACAGATTCCTGGAAAGGGAAGCTACCAATCACAGTGACCATATTATCAGGAACTCGGGCTCTTTCCATGTCCTCTCCTGCGATTGTGAACCACTAAAGCGCTGATGTTTGGCTATCGCGGTCGATGCGTCTCTCACTGCGTGTGACTCTAGTAAGAAATTCAGTCCATTCCCCAGGTTCGATCAGTCTAGAACATGGTGGCAGACGAATCAACAAACACACATAAGATAGTAGAATTTAGGTTTACGGTTATTTGAACAACCATCGTCATGAATTGAAAGGCATGTACTGGATGTTGATGTAAGTGTGTTCTCCCTTCCGAGACTGAGCCGTGAGCTCGGCCGCGATTGTGGGGCCGCCCCGAAATCCCCGGGGGATAAGGATACCCGCAAACAGCGACCTGCATTTCCGAAGTCGCATCTGCTGTCAAGTTTGGCACTCGTTAGCCGGAAACGTGCCTTGTATTTGCGTCCAAAATTGCCGCTACCCAATACTTGACAATCTCAACCACAACCGCGAAATTATCGTCTCAGGATTCGTCTTGACTGAACCAGGAGGCGGATCTAAGAATCACGAAGATGTCGGAAAATATCCAAGGCCCCGGTCTCCTTTTCGTGAACTCCAAGATTATTCGCCCAGATCTCATTGACGAGGAGGCGTTCTTCAAATGGTACGATGAAGACCACATTGCGGAGATTCTCGCAACGAGCGGTATCCAGTCCGCCTTTCGCTTCCTTGACATCAACATCGGCAGCGTTGAACGGCCGTATCTAGCCATGTACCCGATGAGAGACATTGGCTTCACGAAAACCGAGGAGTTCCGCAACATCAACGTCTCGAGCGACATGCTTCCGAACGGCGGCCCCATCTACGACCTTGCAGACTTTGATGTGCGGTACTACAAGTTGGTCCAGGTATTTGATCCTAAGAAGAAGGGCAAAGGTAGGCAGCACATGCTAGCTCGTGTATACTGCGTAGCTGAAGACTATAGGCGTCGTAAAAACGATCATTGCAGCCCAGTACGAGCTAGGTGAGCTCACCGAAGATGAGTTTGACAGCTGGTACAGGAAAGAGGTGAGCTTGGTCGATGCAAATATGAGGATAATGTCACTGATATCACATAAATGAAGCATCTTGACCAGTTGGCTGGTGTGCCAGGATATCTCCGAACAACGAGGTTCAAACTCGCCCTTGCTCGGTCTAACGCGCAGTCCCGCGCGCTGAAAGGCCTTTCCACGAATGATGAGCCCCCACCGCAACCTCCAAAGTGGCTGGCAGTTCACGAATTCGAGTCTGAAGAAGTTGACTTGGTTTCACTCAGGCAGCTGACTGATACGGAGTGGACTCGTAAGATCAACAGTGTTTCGAAAACGCGCGTGTTTCCAGTGTTCAAGATCGCCAAGGCTCACGGCGCAGGTGACTGGTTTCATGACGTGGCTGAGTAGGAACTCGGGCGGATGCGCTTTCTATCGTGTACTTTATAGGATACCTAGTTGCGGCGAGTTTCCATTACGCAATATCCTTGCTCTGGACAATGGTGCCAAATGCGTCTCCAATCTCACTCAAGGCGACCTTGGTAAGTTGGGCAGCATCAACCCCGGGAATGTCACGATCACCAACCGCATCCTCCGCCACGAGAACGTCAAAGCCGCGCTGGGCAGCTTGTCTCGCCGTCGTGGAAACACATACATGCGCCTAGAAAAACGATTAGCCCCCAATTTCTCTCACTACTCTCCTCATCGAACTTACCATGTATCCCGTCAACACAATCTTCTTCCCCTGCTCCCCCTTCCCCTCAAGGTGCTCCTGCAAATCCGTCCCGGCGAACGATCCAGGGAAGTTCTTGTGCACGACCTTCTCTCCATTTTTGGGCGCGAGCTCCTCAAATTCCTCAGAAAGCCGCGTTCCGGGCGTGAAGACGGGTGCGCCCGCCGGCGTGTCGTGGACGACGTGCACGATGCTGCCGCCGGCGCTGCGATACTTCTGCAACAGGGAGGCGATGGCTTTGCGGGAGGACGCGACGTCGGACACGGCCAGCTTGCCCTCGGCGTATTCATTTTGGGCGTCGATGATGACGAGGGTGCTGTCGGTTGGCGTGGCCGTTGAGGGCGGGGCGCCGATGATTTGGCGGAACGAAGTTGCTGAGGCCATTGCGCGTGCTGTGTATTCGAGCGGCTGTGATTGACAGATACGAAATCAAGAAGCAGGATCAAGAAGCTTATTTTTACAGAAGAAACAACATTCAATCACTGAATCCTGTGAGATTTTGGATCATTCTGCGGAAGGGGGTCTCCGCACTTTGGTCATTGAATCCCCCGCATTTGTCATCGATCCCGTCATCGAACCCCGGTGAGTGGAATGAGACAAAAGACGCCCCGCCCCGATTCCGAAGGCTTGTGCCGAGGGCCAAGAAACTTGACATTTTCGATCGGGGCCCGAGAACACCGGAGCCGGAGTGAGGATCTCCGGATACATTTGACCCGGCACCGTTCGAAGATAAATCTTTCGGGAGCACAATGACTACGAAAGAATGAAACCAGCCTTTGAACATACCGTCGTCGGGGCTGGACGCGCCTGTTATTACTACAGTCCATGTCTGGAGCCTGCAGCTATGTAATAATTCGAAAAGATCACTAGAATAAAACTGAAATGAGACCAAGGTTTAGTTTATAACCCTTCACTGACGACTCCCGCGCAGCAAATTCGGTGATCAACTCCTACTGATTTCGAGAACACCAACATCCGGCTTCACTATGATGCTGCATTGTGCTGTCGCGTTGCAGGGATACAACGCGCGGCGGCTGTAAGCTTACAGACCATGATGAAAGACAATGACATATTTACGGACGATATTTTCTAGTCTACGAGCCAGATGATTGCATTGACAGCTGTGAAATCAAGCCTATGCCTGGCCTGCTGGGAGACAGGGTCAACATGGAGAGAACCCAGAATATCAGCGAAACAAATGTTGGCTCACATGCAGTATAGCTCAGCACAGCCTATCAGGGATCAGGAACTTCGAATACTCTAGGCACATCTCGGTGAGCAGCAAGACGCTCAAAGAGGGAACTATTTACGAAAGGCGGCGGCAGTATTGTGTGTCGAATGTATTCTATTGTTGAAGAATAAGTGGCGCTACCTCTGTTTTGGATGAGGGAAAAGTTGACTACTTCTCGAGGTAGTCTACCAAGGCATCGACCAATACGTACCACCACATATTGATACATGGACCAACTTAAAACTATATTGGCCAGTGATACATCGATCGTGGTTGTCCAAACTGTTTTAATGCAGCCTGACATTCAAGTTAGGGTCATACGGAGCATCCAATGCCTCTTGGACCAGTGTGATAACAATATTTTGATATGCTAGCTAGTTTTCATCCCCATTTTCGGTGCGCTTGATAATGACAGTCTTTTGTTACTAGATGCGAAAACAAGACAGATTCACAACTTAGGAATGTGGCCACGCCTCAAAATGAACCTTAGAGTCGCCGAAACTCAAGCCCAAGCAAAGAAGGACGCACTGGCGACATACATCTTCGAGTCCCACCAAGTCTGAAGATGCCAAGTAATGTCGGTGTTGGTAACGGACGAAGTGCTCAATCTCAGTCGCAAATTACTTCGAGAATCATAGTCGAGCTCGTCAATGGCCATGAAAACCTTGGGTTGCTTCGAGAAGGGCGTGGGGAACTTGAATGTGCTCGAATTCTCCGCTCTTGGGTTATCCCAGGTGCGGATGTCGTTGGTGCTGAATCTTCCACTGGCAACTTGGGGTTGGTGGGCAGGATAAGCCATCCAAGTGGCGCCCGCCATGTACAGTATGGAGTCAGCCCACGTGTCGATATGGATGGTGAAACCTCTGCTGTCGATATTGGTGGCATACACCTTGACGCGCCAGTTCTTGCTGCGATCCATGTCTAAGGCCTGGAGCCAAGTCACAACCTTTGGGGGGGCCTCAAATGGCTGAGCAAATTCGATGCGCTTTGACTGCTTCTCTTGTGGCTGGTTCCAAGGGCGAGTCTCTGAGGTGTTGTACACACCCGTCTGAAGGTAGTCAAAGCGGTCGGGGTCAACCTCTAGGTAAGCCAAGGAGGCGGAATAGAGCGTGGTGTCAGCCCAAGTGTCCAAAGAGGCCTTGAAATGCTCATATGTATGGTCGCTGACTGTGGCCTTGATGCGAATGTTGGCGCCGTTGCCAATATCGAAGGACGTGAGGCCGACGGACATTTGGGGCACCGAATCGTACCTATGGTGGTAGTAGATGACCTTGCTGGTAACCGGCTGCGGGTTCTCCCATGTGCGAACTTCCATGGTATTGAATTGTCCGGCGTCGAAATCTTCTGACGGATAGCAGAACTTGATGTAGGCTTTGTCTCGAGCAGACAGTTGGGTGTTGCGATTGGCTCCTCTGCCATTCGTTGTCCATTCGGGAGGAATGCTGTAGATCATGATGCTGGCTCCATCGAATTCAGTGGCACGTGTGTTCTCCTCCAGTTTATAGATGGTGAACATGTTTTGATCAACCTTCTCCCGGTCCCAGCCGTTGCTTCGAAGAAGCGCGTCATAGACAACTTCCTTGTTCCATGGGATCTTAGCGTACGGGCTTTCGTGTTCGTGGACGGCCCCCAAGGCGTGACCAAACTCGTGCAGGATCACGGAACGGAGTTTAGGCTCTGGACTGCCCTCGTTTATCCAACCGAGATTCATTGTGGGAAGTCCTTTGGCAATGATATTGGTAGCGTCCGTTCCGATGTAAGACCAGGAGCCATCTTTCGGATTGAACGCAATGAGAATGTCCACGTCTCCGGAATCGACAAAGTTGAACTTGATGTTGGCGTACTTGCACCACTCAGGAGCGTACTTCCTGACTTGCTCCTGTATCCAGTCAGTAATTCAGCAGCCCGCTCTCAGGCATCTGGAGTCAACTAGCCTTCTGCCATGTAGAACCTCCTTGAAATCCAATTTTCAATTCGCGCCCACGCAGCCAATACTTGCCAAATAGCATGGCCAGTCCCAACGGCCCGCCGGGTTCGTTGGGTCCTGGAGGCATGGTTAGTGACCCATTGCGCGGGTTCTCTCCGACAGCCAGGGAGATGCTCTGCTCGGGCGTGATGGAGTCGGCATCCCTGATACCAAGGATTCGGCTGAAGCAGACAGACTCGCATGAATCCATGATAAAGGCAAGGCTACTAAGCAGTCTGTTCTTAGTTTCGTGCAAGTGAATTGACTGATGGATTGTTGTTGAAACTAATTATGCTTTCCTCTGCGATGGGCAGTGCAGCATTTATAGCTGAAGTAAACAGACATCAAACAGCGCGGGAACGGATTTGCCACATCGCCTCTATCAAGGTCAAGAAGAAGATCTGAAATCACAATGTGGATGAATGAATGTCTCACGAAATGAAAGCTGGAGTGAAACTTGAAGTTCCATATTGGGCTGATGTTTGCCATGGCTCGATGTCAAGGCTGGCTGAGTTATGATGGCTGGCTGAGTTCCGAGGGCTGGCTGAAATATAAACTAGCGTTCTTGCATCGGAATCCAATGCATATGTTTACAATCAATGGGCCAAAGTCTCAGTCAATAGCTGTGGATTGGACGGGGCACTTCTTGGCTGCAGTTGCCTAGAGTAAACTAAAACTTGACTTGCATGAATGAGGGGTTCAGATCAACTCCTCAGCAGTTCGTCACTTCTGATACCACCTAAACCCAATGGTTAACCCCGCTCAACTTCATTTTCATAGATGCGGATGCGGTGCCATTGGACATGAGCGAGAATTGGTGGTCAGGTCAGGCGATCGAGCAAAACTTAGTTCCAAACGTACTTCAGGGAGATTTAAAATATTTCTTAACGTGTGTCGACTGCAATACTCGATAAGTACCTAAAAGCACAAAATGGCATGGTCCTTTCGCCTTTGCCACTCGAACGTAGACAACTATCTCCACAGCTGACTTTTGATCCTCTTACATTTGTACAGGTTTGCTGTTTCTGCCACACTGTGCCACACTGCGTAAAAAGCTACAAGGAACTGAAGATTTTCATCGCGGATGAAAGGCATCCCGAGCTGATCATCACACCTAAAACGACGCCCCAGATGTGGAGATCGCTGAGTGTTGAGCACATCTTTCCGTATTGGCTACCAAGCGTGACAATATTGAATCAACGTAATGTAAGCCTGTAATACGAAAGGTAGAATGTACATACGTACTACATGAGAGTAAAATGGATTCTCACCGCTAATTAACAAGATGCGCCTCCAGGCGGCAAACTGCGGAGAAGAAAAGTTAGAAGGGAAGAAAGATCCTACACCTTACAGCAACGATGCAAGCGTACAGTTAGAACAAGTCCGTCACCTGAGTTATGTCGGTGAATGCGAGTGTCAACACTGGAGAAAAGGCTTTCTCACATTACAAGGTCATTACATCAGAGCTACGTTCGCCCCTGAGTGATCGATTAAACTATTGCATGCTCTCGAGAACATTCCATCTCAGGTCAAGTTTGTCTTTTATGATTTCCTGATCTGCAATCTATCATTACGAAGGCACAACTAGCTGCCGCTCTGGTACGAGTAAGAAGTTCTGTCAATCATGTCTTCCATGAATCATCAAAGGGATACTACTTGAGCTATTTCGCTACTAATCCATGTGGGGTTATCAAGGTAACCCAAACTGCGTCAACAGTGCCTGAGGGGGCCATTCTCCTTTTGACAGCTCATCGAGACCGCCTTCGAACGTGTAAGTACCCGACCCAACAGTCTTCTCTTCACTTCCATCCGGCAGTGATACCACAGCCGTAGCATTCGGCGGAACCGTCAACTCCAAAACCAACCTATCACCAGTCTTGATCTCCCATCTAGCGCGAACCTGGCCACTCGGGCTCAGGTACTCAACTTCCGCGTGCTTCAAACCCCCTCCCGGCCTCGGCCTCAGTAGAAACTTCGTCCACCCAGGCTCCAGCGGCGATAGCCCTCCAATGCTAGCATGCATCCAGTTCGCCACGCTGCCAAGAGCATAATGGTTGAAGCTCGTCATCTCGCCGGGGTTGATCGTGCCGTCCTCCAGCATACTATCCCACCTCTCCCACACCGTCGTCGCGCCCTTGGTGACCGGATACATCCACGACGGACAGCCCTTCTCTAGAAGCATGCGGTATGCGTGCTGCGTGTACCCCGTCTCAGACAGCGCGTGCAGGATGACCGGCGTGCCCGCAAAGCCCGTCGACACTCTGAACTTAGAGTACTGCACCAGCCGCGCCAGTCTCGCCGCGGCGGCCTTACGCTGGGCGGGGGTCTCGTGCAGGTCAAAGAGCAGGGCGAGGGCCAGGGCCGTCTGGGAGTCGGCGACGACGAAGCCTGCCTTGGTGATGTACTTGTCCTGGAAGAGCTGCTTGAGGCGCTTGTGCTCGGCCGCGAATTTGTCTGCGTCATCTGTGATGGAGAGAATACGGGCGATTTGGGAGACGACGCCGGTTACGTGGACGAGGTAGGCGTCCGCGACGAGAGTGCCGTCGGTTCTGGCGAGACCGGGTTCGGCGGGCGGTGCGTTCGGGTCGAGCCAGTCGCCGAGCTGCCACAGGTCGCTGTCCCAGAGGCCGTCGTCGCTTCGCTTGATGGAGTTGAGGTAGTCCTTCATGCCCGGATACGTTTCTTGAAGAACGCCGGTGTCGCCGAACCACTTGTACAAAGTCCACGGCACTAACACGACTACATCGTCCCAGACAGCCTGCGGAAGCGCGGGAAATGGGCCGTCCTTCATGACATTCGGCACCACCAGCGGCACGACGCCCCCCGCATCCTTCTGGTCAAGGATCACATCCCTCATCCAGTTGCTCAGCATCTCGCCGCAACCATACAGGAATGACGCTGTGGGGCTGAAGATCTGGATATCCCCCGTCCACCCCAGACGCTCATCACGCTGGGGACAGTCCGTAGGGATCGAGACGAAGTTGCCGCGCATACTCCACACCACGTTGCGGTGCAGCGCGTTGATATCCTCGTCAGAGCACGAGAAGAAGCCCGTCCGCTGCATGTCAGTGTGCATCACCACCGCAGACACGGAGTCAAGGGTGACCTCATCAGCAGCCCAGCCGTCCAGCTCGACGTAACGGAAGCCATGGTAGGTGAAGTGGGGCGACCAGTCCCGCAGCCCCCGCCCGCCGCCGAAGATGATAGTGTCCGTCTGCTTTGCTCGTCGCAGGGGGCGGATGCCGAGGTAGCCGTTCTCGAGGACCTCTGCGTGGCGGATGGTGAGGCGGTGGCCGTCTGGCTTCTTGAGGGAGTGGAGGACGAGTTTGCCGACGAGGTTCTGGCCAAAGTCGATGAGAGCCTTGCCGGAGGGGTCTGTGAAGACTTTGATAGGTTTGATCGTCTCGGTGATGCGAACCGGCGGGGAGGATGATGGCACTAGGGACGGTTTGGGGAAGGGGAGGGTCTCTACGGAGGTCCATTTTGATGTGTTGTCGTGGTGCCAGTCGTCTACTTCGAGGCCGATATCGTAGGTCTCGCCGTCGTAGATGTCGCTTCCCACGATGGGCGAGGGATGGCACTCCCAGGATTCATCTGTGGCAAGGCGGAACCCGGATCCGCTGTCGAGGAGATCGAGTTGAGCGAGGACGCCGATGCGGTCGCCATAGAAACACGTCAGGCCGTCTCCCCAGAGAACACGGCCGGCGTACCATCCCTCGCTGACTTCCACGGACAGGACGTTGGGCTGCCCGGGCTTCAAAAGGGGTCCGACGTCAAAGACTTGATACTGGATGCGGTGTTGGTATGCCGTCCATCCGGGGGCAAGCCACTCATCCCCAATCCTCTTGCCGTTGAGGTAGGCTTCGTATATTCCTAGAGCTGTGATGTAGAGTCTTGCACGGCCGCCGTTGACCTCCGGGGCGGTGAAAGTCTTGCGGAACCGGACAGGCCGGATGCCCCGCTCATCCGGGTGCGTTTCCGACCGAGGCGGGGCGGTGATGGGCTTTGCGGACCAGTCGTCTCGGGACAGAAGGGCAGCCTCGACCGTCGCCGGTTCGGACCATTCTGTGTTAAGCTGTCCGTTGTCGGACGTGCCCGAGGACTTGACGCGGATGATCGCTGTTTCTGCTGAAGCTAGGGGGCTATCCGGCCACGGTACCAGGACCGATGAGCTGCTCTCGACGTGAAACGATTGGGGTTGCTTCCCGCTCCGGGTGATTTCGACGTCGTAGGATGTCTGCTTCCAATTCTTTGGGAGAGGGTCGGATGTCACTCTCCAGGAGATTCGAGGGGTTGGAGATGGGACACCAATGCCGCCTGCGGCATGTTCAACCCGTACGTCTGTGATGGTGATAGGAGCCATGATTCAGGGAAGCCCGAGAACGTGTATTGGAACGGAGAGAGAGAAGAGCCATGAACGAGAGTCAAGGAGCTATCAAATACTCCTCAAAGAGATCCCCAGGGTCCAGATAAAGTCAGATCGTAACGCATCTGATCCACAGCGCTTCATCGGCAAGTGGTTTCGGTTTCCTCATTGGAATCAAGGTTGGGTGAGCCCCGCGGCCGGTGACATCAGCACCGAAACGCCGAGTGGGCGGCCCCGCTGAGCCGGAGGAGTTTAGGCCGAGAGAAGAGTAACACGAACTGTGTGTGTCGTACTCTAAAAGACGTTGTCCTCTCATTCTTCGTTTCTTCCATCGAACATGATTTTGCCAAGGTTGTTGTTGAACTCTGTATACTTACAAATTTCTTGGCTATTGGGCCATCAATAGGAGAGGTGATCCTCGCCACAATACTCCGTACTCTCACTAGACACTCCTCATTCGCTAAAGCAAATTATTTTCAAACAGGAAGACGAAGCCAACACAACATATAACGAGACCTTTTCACGATGAGAGACAGCCCGGATGGCTCACCGAGACTCACCTACACCACACCTCAACAGACCTCGGTAGCCGCGTTCCGACTGACACCGGGTAAGGGACCATCAGCATCGGGCTAGGTCCGTTGGTTTCTTCCCCCTTACCCCCTGCCCCTTGTCCATTTACTCCGCAGCACTTCCCCCCAAGTGGAGAAACAGTGGACAATGGACTCATTTGGCCGGCGCAACGCGGTGAAGACAGTTCACGAGACACCAATGACCGGCGCCCAGCTCCCCCCAGTTTCCGCTAACTTGGGTTCCCCGCAGCAGTTCAATGCGCCCTCCCTTCCCTGTCTTGGTGCATTGCCCGTTCGGAGAGAGACGCTGGAGCCGAGATCCATTGTTTTTTCCCTCCCGCATGACCTTCCGAAACCTTCATCGTGAATGGAGCCAAGGGGTCTGTCTGTCTGGTCTCTGAACGACAACGACGTTGAAAGCTTGGCTGTGTTCACTGTTGCATGTCTCGCGCCCCAGCTTCAGACTCATCATAGAGAGTCTGTATCTCTCTGAAAAAACAGGATGCTCTCGCCAGCGACGATAAACGACTCCGACTCAACCGCAGCGCTGCCCCTCGACCGCGTCGAAAGCACCGGCTCTCAGTCTCATTCTCAGTCGCGGTCTCACGCCCACTCTCACTCGCTCTCTCACTCTCAGGGCCCCTCTCACTATGGTGCCGCTGCAGTGACTCCAGCTGCGTCGACGTGGGGCCTCGGCGACCCGGCACCCTCGCAGCACCTCTCCTCCGAGGCGTCAACATCACCAGCAGAGTCATGGCGTCTGGATGAGTTTGTGACGGACCCCGGTTACCTCGCCTACCAGGAGGAACTGCGATGCCTCATCTTCAACACAGCCCAGACCGCCGCGCCCACCAGAGAGGGCACGCCCGAAGCCGCAGATGGCGGGTTCGCCGCGGGAGGATTCGCTGCGCCGGGAACTATGCTGGGCGACGATTCGGCAGCGCGGAGGCATGCTGGACAGATCTTAGGGACGGGAAGGAGGTTGGAGTATTTGAAGAACTATGTCGGTGAAGTCGCGCCATGGGTGAGTTCATATGACCCCGTAAGATCTTGTTTTGGTATACTCACCATCCACCAGCTCGACATGTTCGATAGCGACCGCGCCTTTGGCATCCAAGTCCCGGTGCTGGCGCGCAGCTCTCCCGCTCTCCTGTACGCCGTCCTGGCTCTGTCAGCACGCCAGATGGAGCGCAAAGAGGGCAAGCAGACATCTTTCGACAGTCTGGAGCTCTATCAAGAGGCTATCCGACTCTTGACGCCCCTACTCCAGTCCCGAGACCAGAAGATCATCCCCATCTGCACCATTCTCTGCTGCTTGGAGATGATGTCCGCGAGTGCGCAGGACTGGCGCAAACACCTCGAGGGCTGCGCGGCGCTCTTTGACTCTTTCTACGTTCACGGGTTCAGCGGCGGTCTCTTACAAGCCGTATTCTGGTGCTACGCCAGGATGGGTATGTCCCACGATATCTCCATTGTCTTTACATCTACTCACTAACTATCCAGATCTCTGCGGCGCCCTCATATCCGACGGCACCGAAAGCACCCTCCTCACGCCCTCCAAATGGCTCCCCAGCGGCGCCTCCCACAGCGACGCGCGCGAGCTCTTCCACCAGTCCGGCGGCGGCCCCGACATGCACGCCAACTACGCCGTCTACCTCTGCGCTAAGGTCTGCGAGCTCGTCGCCGACAGGACGCGCTACTTCGAGCTCGGCGACGCCGGCACCTGCAGCAGCCCCGACGAGCTCACCGACCGCTGGGTCCGCCTCTGGGAGGACCTGCAGGCCTGGACGCGCGACCGCCCGCCCGAGCTGCTGCCGGTGCAGAGCATCCAGAGCAGTCCGTTCCCGCAGATCCTGTTCCTCCACTGGGCGGCGATATCGTCCAACCAGCTGTACCACACGGCGTGTACCCTGCTGCTTGGGTCGATGCCGCGGCCGCTGAGTATCAAGCTTGGCGGCGTCACGGGGTCTGCGATATGGCATGCGAAGTGTATTTGTGGTATATCGCTAGCGAACCCGCACCAGGGCTGTCTGAATAATGCGATCCAGCCGCTGTGGGTGGCCGGCCGGCTGCTCAGTCACAAGTCGGAGCACGCGCTGCTGGTGAGGCTCATCCGCAGCATCGAGGCCGTCACCGGATGGGGAACGTGCTGGAGGATCGACGACCTCGAGACCGCATGGGGATACAAGGTTCGCAAAGAGCTCAGGGTCGCTGACATGGCAAGATGATTATGCTTCAAGGTATCTCTGGGAAGGTGTTTTACGCCTTGCGGAACTACGGAATTGCGCCGCTGGGCTGGTATCGTTTACACCAACCCCCAATCCTCCCTCACCCTGGCCGCAAACCCGTCAACATTCCACCCAGCCAGCGCCTTCACGCGCTCAAAGCACTCCAGAATCGCCCGCTGCTGCGGCTCGTACGTCATCCGCTGCGCCGCGAGGTACAGCGACGCCACAAGGCACAGGTCCCAGCTGTCGCGGCGGTCGTTGTTCAGCGCGATCCCGCACACCCTTTGCGCGTGCCACAGCGGCGACGTCGCCGACGACGAGCTGCCGCCCGACTTCTTCGTCCCCGCCGCGGCTTGCAGCGTGCGCGGCTTGTTCTGCAGGAGCAGCAGCATCGCGGTGTGGTACAGCTGGTTCGCGAAGACGGCGGCGCCGTTGGTGAAGAGGATGATGGGGAAGAGGGTGTCGTCGCCGCCGTCGATCTCGACCATCGGCCGGAACTCCTGCGCGCGGTTGGTGTACCAGAGGCCCAGCGCGTCGCTGAGCATCGTCCAGCGGTGGACCGGGGTCAGAGGGGCAGCGCCGTTGGGATTAGAAGTAGGAGTCTGAGGCGGGAAGCTGCCGCTGCAGAAGTTGACGACCTTGGCGCAGAGGAGGAGCGGCTCGATGGTGTACTGGAAGATAGTCTCTGCGACGGCGGAAGAGGTGTTCCACTGCTGCGACATGGGGTTGTAGTTTAGCTGCTCGGGGACGGAGATAGGGGAGCCTGTTACGAGGGCGGCAGCGAGCTCTGCCGGGAGGTCAGCATGAAGGAACCGAGAATACGTCGAATTTGAGCTGTACCTAGTCTGATCAAGACAGAGAGAATGGCGATTGTCTTCTGGCTTGCTTCCGCCAAAGCCACGGCCCAAAAGTTGTCGTTGATGACGATGGGTAACTCGTGCCACCCGTTGGGGATATCGGTGATGAACCGGCAGGCTGTCGACAATGTCAAATGTGCCAGGTCGCCGTCATTAATATTATTCAAGCTGTTCTGATTCCACGGCGCTGCCTCGGCAAGCGTCTTCAGGTACTCGGCGTCGTTCGCCGTCGCGCGTGAGTCTGTCGTTGCGGCGACGGCAAGGAGGGCGTGGAGGACACCTTCAGACTCGATGGCGAGGCGGGGCACGTAGAGGCCGAAGGTCTGGCTCATGTCGCAGAGGTCAAGCTAAAAGAGTGTCTTAGTAAATCCATACAGACATCATGATTCGAAACTCAGTCCAACTTACCCAAGGCGCGACCTGGTACCTAAAGTGGCGCAATAACTGAAGCAGTCGGTCTTGCGAGATGGTCTTCGCAGCGGGGACCACCACATTCGACCCCCTCCGTTCCCTCACTGAACCCGGCGAGACAGACATCAGATCTCTCGGACTCACGCCGATGCCGTCTGCGCCGATCCCAAAAGACACGGAGCCCTGGTCGGGGGACTGGACCAGGCCGGTCGTCGTCGTGCCCTCGCTGCCCAGGGACAGCAGCACATTGAGGGCCGTCTCGTAGGCGGCATCGTTGTTGGGCGAGGTCCCGTTCAGCTTGCCTGTGATGTCGAGATTCCGCACCGGCGAGGATAGGCTCTCGTGGCCTATGCTCTGCGCGCGCCATTGTGTCGGCGGCGGCGGGGGAGGCGGATGGTGGTTCTGCGAGATGCTCGGCTCGATGGGATGCGGTTTCGGGGTCGGAGGCTCTAGGGGTTGAGGATTTGCTTGGAAGGTCACGATAGTTGGTGTCTGCGCTGGGGGAGGATGTGGCGGCGGCGGCGCATTATTCGTCGCGGGTGCATTGTGAGGTTTTTGAGATGGGGGAGAGGCCGAGCCGTCTTTTGCGCCCTGTTTCGCTGCCCCGGGACTCACGAACTGTGATGTTGTTGGTGAGTCGTGATGAAGAACAGGATCAGCTGATTTTCATCGTCATACACGTACCTGGAGCCTCGAGTACTTTGGCGTCGTCGCTTCAGTCGCCGTCCTTGGCGACGGTGAGACTGTCAACGCATTCTTGTTCAAGAAGGTCAGTCGAGGGCCGTATTGGCACTCAAAGTTGCCGTCGATGCAGCGCTGGCAGCGTGGTTTGCCTTCGTCGCCTATATGTGAAGAGATTAGTTATCCGCCAGGACGATAACATGATTTACATATTTCACCGAGTGTAACCGGGGCCGGTGAAGAAACACCGTGAGTTGTGGGGATGATGACTCCAGCAACAGCACAGTGAAACTCAAACACAATTCCTAAGATGCAAAAAGAGATAAGAAAGATAGACTCACATTTGCGCCGTCGGATCCGACACTTTAGACACCCGGTCCTCGTCCTCTTGTGTCTGGTTTTGGACGGGTTCGTCTGTTGACTGCCGCCAGCTCCCCCAGTTGCGGCGGCGGCGGTTGCTGATGCTGATTCCGTGTCGTCCGCCATTATTCTCGGTATCCCTCTCGGTCTCTCACTATCTCTCACTCAGCCTGCGACGACCGTGCTGTGCGCTGCGTGTGTGCGTGTGTGTGTGCCATTGTGGGAAGGGATAATTTTGTCGGATTGGGAAGGCAGACGACGTCCCCAACAAATAGTGGAGGAACGCGGAGAGACGCGGATGGAGGAAGCGGATGTGAGTACGGGGTATTGAGAGGCGACGGGTGCAGGGAAGATGGCTCGACGAGGCGTTGATGGTGGTGTGTGGTGTGGTGGGGATTGGAACTTGGAAACTTGGGGTTGGGAGTTCCACGCGATCACGGTTCGAGACAAGCGTTGACAGGGAGTTGGCGAGGAATTACTTTGATGGAGCTGTTGAATAGGCGGCTCTTTTCTTGTCTCTTTAGGAACGAGACGGCTCTCATTCAGTTGAGGTAAAGATCATTGAATAACACTTGCAGCATCTTTCCAGCCGGTCATCATCCGACGCTACATGGCAAGCCACGTCTTTTCAAAAGCCCATATGCAGCATTTCGCCGTGGATAATTGACCCCATTTCCCCATCTCATGTGAGCGGTCTGGTCTCTTCAATTCCCCTCGTGGAACCCGGTCGAACACGAGTCAAACAGGGGGGCCACTAAGCGCGGGGATGCTTGCCCGTTTTTGCTAAGGAACGGTTAGTATTACCGTACACGGAAATCCTAAGCACCGCCAGAGATGCCCCTCCATGACGATGCAAGTGAAATGAGCTTCGGGCTGCGACGCGACGGGTGGTGCCCTGAGGCGGGGTCATTTGAAAAGATGCTGAAATATTTACAATTGGGGCCAGACTGCAAATATTGTTGACCACGATTGCTTTGCCTTTCTCTTGCTTCACATCTCTCGCTCTTCTCACAGTTGTCTCCTTTGGCATCAATACCCCAATTCATTCACAAATTCCAGTCACAATGGGCAAGGACACCATCACCCTCGCTTCCGGCCGCGAGATGCCTCTCGTCGGTTTTGGCCTGTGGAAGGTTCCCCGCGAGACCTGCGCCGACACTGTCTACAACGTAAGATAATCTACTGTCTTGTGTGAATTCCTTTTGAGGACGATTCTCTGACTTTGACGACATACAGGCCATCAAGACCGGCTACCGCCTCTTTGACGGCGCCTACGACTATCAGAATGAGAAGGAGACCGGCGAGGGTGTCCGCCGCGCCATCGCCGACGGCCTCGTCAAGCGTGAGGACATCTTCATCACCACCAAGCTGTGGAACAACTACCACCGCAAGGAGCACGCCCTCGAGATGGCCAAGAAGCAGAACGAGACCCTCGGTCTGGGATACATCGACCTCTACCTCATTCACTTCCCCGTCGCTCTGAAGTACATTGAGCCCTCCAAGATCCCCTACCCCGTAAGTCCCTCATCATCCTCAAGCAATGCAAGTGAACCGACAGAAGTCTAACAACGCAACCCAGGCTTGGTGGCAAGACGAGGCCCAGACCATCGTCGAGACCGACAACGTGCCCATCCGCGAGACCTGGGAGGTCCTCGAGTCCCTCGTCGACCAGGGCATCGCCAAGTCCATCGGCGTCTCCAACTTCCAGGCCCAGTCCCTCTACGACGTCCAGTCCTACGCCCGCCACCCCATCTCCTCCCTCCAGATCGAGCACCACCCCTACCTCGTCCAGCCCGACCTCATCTCCATGGCCCAGGAGAACAACATCGCCGTCACCGCCTACTCCTCCTTCGGCCCCCAGTCCTTCCTTGAGATCTCCAACAAGCGCGCCATCGGCGCAAAGGGCCTCTTCGAGGTCGACGCCGTCACCAAGGCCGCCGCCGCGCACAACGCCACCCCCGCGCAGGTGCTGCTGAGATGGGCCACCCAGCGCGGCATCGCCGTCATCCCCAAGAGCAACAGCCAGAACCGTCTGCAGCAGAACCTCGAGGTCAACGGCTTCGATCTGACCCCCGCGGAGCTCGAGGCCATCTCTGACCTTGACCTTGGCCTGCGCTTCAACGACCCTGGTTTCTACCTGCCCCAGAAGCCTCTGCGCATCTTTGCCTAAGGGATATTTCTTAATGATATGAATGACTTGAATGGGTGGGAGGATGCGTCTTGGATAATGATCTTTGGGATCAGTGGTTACCATAGAAATGGCCAACAAAGGCCTTGATGAATGAATCAAAAGTTACCTGCACACAAACATCTTCTTTCTCAATTAAAATTCTCCCTGTTGATTGACTTGAAGCCAAGCGACGGGTACGAAAGGCACAAAGCACGCTTCTCCGACATCATCATAGCTTCACACGAGCTCAAGCTAGAGCTCTCAAAGACTTCGTTCGCAATGCATGCAGATAATGCGCCCACCCAAGCTATCTGTCCTCTCATGTCTCTCGGAACTCGGCCGATGGAGGGGGCGGGGCATCGGTCGCCGGGGGACGGAACCCGGTGCCCCTCAACACGAACCTGGTAACCAGCTTTAAACAGCCGGCATTTTCCCGGAGTCTAAGCAGATCCAGAACTGCCGGTGAGGTGCTTACGATTTCCGTATCGGGAAGTCTCAAGCATCACCAACGCACGAAGAGGAAGTGTTAGTCGCCCCGCGTCGGTCAGTTCCCCGCTCTTCCTTCTGGCAAACCCCAATTGGAACCGTCCCGTCCGATTGTCGACAATATTACCGACCGGAACATAGATCACACGACGAGAAATTATTTTGTTTGGTGTGAAGCGGGACGGGACGCGAGCTAGAAGGGACTGTTGAGCTTTCTTCTCCTTTTTCCATTAGATCCTCGACGAATAGAAACGAAGGAGATTATCCGGTTGGGAGAAAGCTCTTCTTTAACAGCTTGTGTTTTTCCGTTTCAAAGCCTACCGCCTTCTTCTCTTCTCTCTGTCGCGACACGGAACGTAGCTTTTGACAAAAGGATCACCGTTTGTGTTTGTTTAAACTTGCGATTTGTCGTCCCTCCTTCGCTCGATCTTCCTGCCACATACCGCACGTCCGAAGATGTGCACAACGATATCCGAGGCGCCCGTCAACGGCGTCGCGCCCACCAAGAACGGCATCGTCGTCGTCACGGAGATGGAGAAGAATGCCGCCCCCGTCGAGACTCTGAAGGCGCCCTTGCCGAACCCCTCGCTGGTGGTCACGGCCGACCACCGCCTCAAGGCAGAGGAAGCCCCCGTCCTGGCGCCCAAGAAGGGCGAGGTCCTGGTCCACGTCAAGGCGACCGGTGTCTGCGGGTAAGTCTGCTTCGCGAGAGACCTCGGAAGCTCCAGTCATGACAGACAATGCGCTGACAGTCCCTTGTTTCCAGATCCGACATCCACTTCTGGAAGACGGGTAAGATCGGCACCCTCGTGTTCGAAGGCGACTGCATCATCGGCCACGAGGCCGCCGGTGTGGTCATCCGCTGCGGCGAGGGCGTCAAGAACCTCAAGCCCGGCGACCGCGTCGCCATCGAGCCCGGCGTGCCGTGCGGCGAGTGCTTCCTCTGCACAGAGGGCCGTTACAACCTCTGCGAAGATGTCCAGTTCGCCGGCGTGTACCCTTACCACGGCACCATCCAGCGCTACAAGTGCCATCCCGCCAAGTGGCTTCACAAGTAAGTGTCCACGTTCCACGAGTTCATGACAGCATCGCGGAGAATATGCGGCGCTAACCCACAAACCCAGGCTGCCCGACAACATCTCCTACGCCGAAGGCGCCCTCCTCGAGCCCCTCAGTGTCGCGATGCACGGCATCCGCACCGCCGGCCTCTCCCTCGGCGTCGGCGCCGTGGTCTGCGGCGCGGGCCCCATCGGCCTCATCACCCTCGCCGCCGCGCGCGCCTCGGGCGCGCACCCGCTCGTCATCACCGACATCGAGCCCTCGCGCCTCGCCTTCGCCAAGACGCTCGTGCCCAGCGTCATCACGTACCGCGTCGACCCGGCGCTCGGCAACGAGGGTAACGGCAAGGCAATCCGCGCGCTGTTTGGGGATGACGAGTACAGCGCCCCGCGGACGGTGCTTGAGTGCACCGGCGTCGAGAGCAGCATCTGCACGGCGGCTTTCACGGCGCGCCGCGGCGGTATGGTCATGGTTATCGGCGTGGGGAGGGAGATTATGAATAACTTGCCGTTTATGCACCTTTCTCTGGCTGAGGTGAGTTTTGCATGTTCCGGTTTCTGTATTAGTGATGGGATTTACTGACGATGTTTTCCTTGCAGATCAAGCTTGAGTTCATTAACCGGTACCGCGACACGTGGCCCGCCGGCATCGCGTGCCTGAGCAGCGGCATCCTCGACCTCAAGAGCCTTATCTCGCACACTTTCCCTCTCGAGCAGGCCGTCGATGCACTCACGCTGGCGTCCGACTACAGGAACGGCAGCATCAAGGTGCAGATTGTGGACGAGGTCGACTCCGAGGTCTTTTAGATGGGGACAACGGGGATGGTTGAGGAGCATTGGTATCGGGGTGCTGAATGAGGCACGGTGTTGATTGGGGCTTTATGTGATAAACTTTGGATGGGTAATGCGGTTGAGCATAGCATACTTAGCGACTCTGGCGTTGCGGTTAATGAATTTAATTCATATGAGCTGAGATTCTCGTTTGAATTTGCTGATTTTCTTGATGTCTTCAAGATTCCTGTTTTGGTCAAGTACATATCGTCTCTGGCAAAGATAGCTAGAAAGGCTCTTTGAGCTCGTGGTCGGGGCGTTTCTCGGACAGTCATTGATATCACAGATTTAGCTTGAAACTCAATCTCATTCATTCTGTTGGCGTCTTTTCTGTCCAAGAATTCTCTATCAAAATTGAAAGTGACCATAGCCATTGAAATCATACAATGGCCGACCAGGCCCGTATGCCGCCCATTGCTCTCCTTGACCTCTCCTCTGGTTATTGTCTCTGTTCCACAGGTTTTCCCGGCTTTGATCTCTCCTTTGATTTTCATCTCTGTCGCCCATGTTTTCTCGACCTCGATCTCTCCTTGGGCCATCCTCTCCGCCTCTCATGTTCTCCCGTCCTTGATGTCTCAAATATCTGACATTCATACCATCATCGGTGAACCTCAACTCCACATGCGGCTCGAATCGTCGCTGATCAACCCAAAAGCCCACTCCCCGAACATCCGACTCGCTAACAAAGAAATCCCCAAATACATCGACAAGCTGCATCTGCCCCGTCTGTCTCGGCAACATAGCAACCCCAGGACTGAGAAACCGCCGACAGAAGACAAGTACCCTCTCTCTCAAGTCATTCATACGTTGCCGAAATTCCTCATTCTCCACGACGGCATCGTTGTGCTCAACGAAGAGCTCTTGTAAAGGGTAGAGGATGCTCTGCGTCCTGCCACATTCCCGTCCTTCCCATGTCCAGCAGGATATGAAAAGCTCAAAAGTGCAGTTGCCGTACCTGACGTTGAACGCGACATGCGGCGTCCGCTTGAAGTAGTTGTAAGGGATGTTCTCATATCCTTCGTCCAGCAGTTCCGCAACATCATCGTCAGAAGGAGGTACCGACATGCCGAATGTGACATGCGTGATAGCTGCTGGGGCGATTTGTCTGGACCAGTGGTTTTCGGGGAGCTCCTCTTCGGCTGCCCCGTCGTTGTTGTTTACCGGTGCTGGTGGAAGCTCTTCTATGTCACGGTCGTCATACTCCGGGATGGGCTGAGGCCATGGCTCTGGGTCTGGATCTGGGTCTGCGAATTCAGGACCATAGTCAGGAATACGACCTGCGCCTACAGGCCGCTGTGGTCGTGGCGGGTCTTGCGGAACGTCCTGGGGGGTCTCTTGGTTAACAGGTTGCTGTGGTCTTGCTGGCTCGGGAGCGGGGGGGATGGGCCCGTAGTTTGGTAGCCATCTTTCCATGATGACGTTTGTAGTTGTATCTAATGATATTCCTCGCGTCGTCGGGTTGATGGCATGATAGCTCTCGGAGACGCCCATTTATATCGGGCATTGCGTGCGGTCATTCGTGGTGGTGAATCAGACACGAACACATTCACTGCTCTTTGGCTCAATAGTAGTGATTTGGTCATAACAGATCAAACCATGCGAGAGCCTTGAGCGGCCCAAATCGATGAATAAAAATCAAGGCCCGACTGTCTATCGCTTGAGAAATAAGCCAAGCCTCATCCCTGAGTCTCACGCTGTCCGCCTGATGTTGACCATTTTGGGTAACTGCGAGCAATCGCGGCATACGTTTTTGGCCTACTCTTATGATTTCAAACCTCTCGTGGTCTTTAGAAGCCTGGACCGGATATATGGAGATGAAGAAAAACAACTTTGTGGTGGTGATGAGAAAACTGACGTTGATGTCCTGATCTGCGCATTGGTCATTGAATTCCTTTGTACAACGTCATGAAGTAAATAAGAAAAAGTACCTCTTTTCCTATGATCGAGATTTGAAAGTCGGAAATACGAAAACCTCCTATGGTAGCCACAGCTAGGAAATGTCTCTCCTCGTGGGAAGTAATATTATCTGGTATCCGGGAAGGCTGGTGAGCTTAGTAGCAGATCCAGTGATGGATGTATTACGAGATGAGGTCCCTCGTCATTTGTTTCTTGGTCGTAGATCCAAGACCACATGGATTGCCCGTTGGGCCAAGAATCCAGCCGAGCAGAAAATCTGAACCAACTTAATACGTATGATTCCATGTGTTTGCGAATTCATCCTTGCAGCAATTGGCGAGTGCTCAAGTCAGCCTGTGGTCGAGGCAATGTCCCACAGAGCACGGGTGCGAGATCGGCAAACTCGCTACCGAGCCAACAACTTTAGGGAACTTCTATTTTGCCATGCACATTTCATTCTCAGCGTCCAGGCTAACGCGCAAGTCGCGTATGCACATGGCACCTCAGAGATGCCTATTCGGACCTACCATTGCTCTGGATAATCATGTCGCTGAGCCACTACCTCCGACAGGCAACAAGCTCAGTCTTCTCCCTTCATGACCTGTTGCTCCGGCCGCCGAACTCTTCTCCGGACAATTCGTCTGAACAAGGTTAAGATTAACCACAATCCTGACCCCCCAATCGCACCAAGCTTCTGCCCACATCCCACCTCACCGTGCCCGCAAACCCCCAACAACTGCGCGGACAGACCACTGAAGAAGCCCTGTCAAACCGCCCTGGGATCCAGGATCTCGTCGCGCTAGAGTGTATCAGAAGCTCCATCGTCCCCCCAGCGGGGCCGCGTGCTTTTTCGCTTCAATTCAGCGTCGGGGTCCCTTGGCTGCGGTGAGCGCTGTCATTGCCTGTCAAAATTGGCTAATTCCTTCGCTTCGGGGCCTGCTCCCTGCTAGAATGTCAATCACTTCCCGAAGGAGGCGTCCACTTTGCGGCATCTCCATCGACTTCAGTGTTCCTTGCGTCGTCGTCGGCGGACCGCCGAAAAGTTAGCTGAGATGGAGAAGAGAAAATCGCGCCACTCTGGGAAGGTGAGGGTTTGCGCTCCCGATAGCCTCGGGTTCCAGCTAGAGTTGCGGAAGTGCGACTGAAGAGAAGTGCCTACGTCGCTATGTTCACTGTCCTCAATGACAAGCTGTTGTAGTGATCCAGTTGCCCTTTTATGACGCTTCGATTCACTGCCCGGGCATAAGATGCAGATTTGGATCTTGCCTTCAGATTCGCTGCCGACCTACATGCACCGATGCTAAGGGGTACGTGGACCTGGACGCCGAACTAACAGATAACGTGAGTGAACCCAGGGGTTGTGCAGACCGGGGTCAAAGTTGGATTCGGGAAGGAATGGACTGCGGTCTGTGGTCCAGCCTTCACTGTGAGAAACTTGGCATCGGCATCGAGCCAGGCTATTGGGAGTAAGGTGACCTTCTGAATGGGCAGTGGCATCGTGCGCTGAGAGATCGAGGTCCACTGATAGGCACCGTCACGAGATCGCCGGATGCGCCCGACGATAGTGTTTAGGTTGAGGTGATGATTTTCACTTGGAGGAAAGAAAGGCTTTTCAGTATCCTTCATCAAGTTCAAATAATCATGCACGGCCTTGAAGGCAAGATGTTCGGCGTTGGTTGTAGCTGTGACCGGCCGATGTCAAGGCTCACTGTGACCAGGATAGTAAATAGTCCTCGAGGAAGATTTCGAAATGGAATTCGATGGCCCCCGAACATAGCATAGGCTAACAAGTTATTTGCAAATCCTTTTTTTTTATCACTGTATAGCTAGCTACTGCAGACTTCAAGGTCTACATGACGTTGCAGTAACAACCATCTGCGGGCCTAGCATTTGTGTTAGTTCGAGCATTTCATGAGCATTGTTATTGTGAGAAGCTCACCAAACACCACAGCAGAAGCCTTGCTTGTCAATGCAACCGCCACGCATTTGTACCTGATCTTGCTGTTGAACTTGTTCCGATCCTTGTGCTTGCATTGTAGGCTGAGCGGTAGTTGGGGGCTGAGACTGCTGCCCCTGAGCAGGTTGATCGTTGTCACCAGCCATTGTGAGCGTATCTTGTTACCAATTGGAGTTGCTTTCGGAATTGTTCTTCGGAAAAAGCAAAAGCCATTAAACTCCAAATGAATAGCAGAATTTATAAGTTGATGAAAAATTCATGGCCGGACTGTGAGTTCCTGCTAATTGTCGCGGTGAATGTAATCTCCATGCCTGTGGCGTGTTGTCTGCCACCGAAGTGAATCGGTGAATTGGATGAAGTCAAACCTTCCCAACTTCAATGGTCAGCTCCATCGAACGTATTTGTGCCTGATACGATTTGATATCATGCAGTCCAATATGAATTTACAACGAGAAAGGTTCCATATCCGCTCCTTTAGCAAACCTTGTTTTCTGACCGCAGACGTTGCTACGAGTAAAAATATTCGAGGCCATCAACCGAGGAATGTTTTCGACAACCTCTTTTTAGTCTAGAAATAATTATGAAAAGCCCTGCTTCCTGCTTGTCAAAGGCTGAAGATGGAAGCTGAATTGCATATAAGGCATAGTACGGTTTGTTAGGTGTTGAAAAGCTGCTTCTCGATATCACTAGCGCAGAACAAAGATCATAACTCTGACAAGCTCGTTAGACATGACGATCAGCTCAAGGCAATCGAACGGAGTGACCCGGGTCTCCGCTCCGATCCTCCGTCAAAGATCAGCAGTCGTGCGCCCGCCGGCACGTCCGCACTCACGAGTCAGTCTCCAGATCTCTCAACTTCATGGAATGCAGGTACTTCCTCACCAATTGACATTCACCTTTGCGTCCGAGTTTCTGATCGGGTCTCATTCCGACTTTTGGTGCCATTGTCCGTGGGTTTTGACTTCGCGTCCGCATTCTAGAACGATAAGCAGTTCCAGAACGACCCTGGATCATCGTCCGTCTTGGCTTTCAAGGTTCACAGAAGTTCCTTGCTTTGCCGAGTTGTCGTGAACTTGGGTATCAAAATAAGCGCCTTGGCAAGTGGCAAGGGAATATCTAGCGCCCCTGAGATGATGCAGGACCGGCGGGACATTAGGCCCCGACGGCTCAAAGTCAGCCAATGCTTTCGAAGCAGAGCGGGATGCAATTCTAGGCCTTACTCATGTTGCGGTCAGCAAAGGCCTCCAGTGAAAGCCGGGAAATGCAGCAATCATCTACCATCTGTCAAAGATGTGACTGAAGAACATGTCTGTTTAGCGAAAGTTGTCGTTGAAAAAAGGTGAGCTCCGTAAAATAAAGCACACACACCTGCGGCACGGTCACGGCTCTTCAGCGAACCACCCGCAGCAAACTGCCGCCAGTATCGTGAATGCCGCTGTTTATCGACGCAAACGGCGGTTTGCTGGGGGCATTTTGGGGGCTAGAAGGTAATTAATTTCGCCCAAACCCTGTCCTGCCAAGGCTTCGTATAGGAGGGACCCCTGCTAGACTATGGCGAAGCCCCCCATCTGCAGTCGAGAAGCAGAAAAAAACTCTCTCTGGGATGAGCATCCTGTTTCTGCATCTCAGGTGGTGCAGTTTTGACGGCGCTCCTGTGCGATGGAGTCTCATTTTGCATGCGGACATATGCTGCATATTCGGTAGCCAAGTCCATATTCCCTCGTGGCAAGAGCTTGGATCCCGGCTGCTCGGAATGGGATCATGCGGCTCAGGACCAATAGCTTGCAAATAGCCACGTGTGTGGGGGTGGGAAGTTGAGGAATGGTCCGACGCGGCGGTGATCTTCTGCGTGTATATAGCCGTGGGTGAGGAGCATGTCGATCATGAATGTCTCTCTTTTCCCCTCTTCTTTTCATCCCTCCAGCATCCAAGCTCAGCGGATCTTACACTCCTTTGAAGACAAGTCTTCCTCCATCTTGTCAAGATGCCTTCTCTCGGAAGAGCTCTGCTGCTCGCCGCGGCCATGCCGCTGGCCAGCTTCGTTGGCGCCCAGAACATCGTCGTCGACGGAGAAGCCATTGGTAAGTGGGGCGCATGTGCCGTCAGGTCCTCCTCATCAGAGTCTCTTCTAACCTTCTCGCAGAGGCCAACGAGGTCACCGTTGCCCCCGCCGCCGAGGAGTTCCCCGAGGCTGAGATCCCGGAGGAGACTGTCCAGTTGACTGACGCCGTGCTGGCCAACCTCACCCAGCTCGAGCTCAGCAACATTTCGCTCTTTACCTTCCCTGACACCGAGGGCGTTGAGAAGCGCGCCCTCCCCAACAACAAGTGCAAGACCTTCCCTGGCGACTTGTTCTACCCCACCGAGCTCGTCTGGAAGGTCTTCAACCTTCTGACTGGCGGTGCTCTCATCAAGACTGTCCCTCTCGGTGCTGCCTGCTACCAGGGTGAGCACTACGATGCCGAGAAGTGCCAGTACCTCCTCGACAACTGGTCCAACTCTGATACTCAGTGAGTAGCTACACGCAACTATCATGCCAATACCTCTGACTAACTCTTTGAAGCGATGAGGACCCTACCTCCGTCATGTCCCCTATCTACCAGGGTGCCACCTGCCAGCCTCAGAACGCCGCCAACAACCAGACTTGCGAGCTGGGCGGCTTCCCTCTCTACTCCGTCAAGGCCACCAACGTCGCCCAGATCCAGCTTGCTATCAACTTTGCTCGCAACCTCAACCTGCGTCTGGTTGTCCGCAACACTGGCCACGACTTCCTTGGCAAGAACACCGGTGCCGGTTCCTTGTCCATCTGGACCCACAACCTGAAGGGCCTCAAGTTCATCAAGAACTACGAGTCTGCTGGAGGCTACAAGGGCCCTGCTTTCAAGCTCGGTGCTGGTATCCAGGTCTCTGAGCTGTACGAGGCTGCCAACAAGGAGGGTTACACCGCTGTTGGTGGCGAGTGCCGCGTAAGTTGAGAACATGTTCCATTTGTTTGTGACACTACTAATCGTGCAACAGTCCGTTGGTGTCACCGGTGGCTACCTCGCTGGTGGTGGTCACTCCCCCATGAGCCCCGTCGCCGGTCTTGGCAGTGACCACATCCTCTCCGTCGACATCGTCACTCCCGATGGCCGCCACGTCACCGCCGACGACAAGAACAACAGCGACCTCTTCTGGGCTGTCCGTGGTGGCGGTGGTTCTACCTGGGGTGTCGTCACCTCCATGACCGTCCGCGTTTACCCCAAGAAGCAGTTCTCCGGACTCACCTGGAGTCTCAACACCGCCGAGAAGAACATCTCCAGCACCGTCTTCTGGTCCGCCATGGAGGCCTACTGGCGCCGCTTCCCCGACTTCTCCGCCAGCCACAGCTACGGCTACTCCACCCTCTTCCCCGCCGGCAACGGTGCCTTCCTCTGGAGCATGCGCCCCTGGCTCGTGCCCGGCATGGCCCTCGACGATTTCAAGGCTATGGTCGCTCCTCTCTTCGAGGAGTGGGCTACTCTTGGCTTCAAGGTCGAGCCTGAGTACTTTGAGCACGACAACTTCTACGACACCTGGAAGAACCACTTCCCCATGGAGAGCGTCGGCAGCGCCACCATCCGCACTGCCTCTCGTCTCATCCCCAAGGCCAACTGGGAGGATGCTGCTCTCCTGAACGAGACCATCTCTACCCTGAGGGGCATCATCGAGGAGGGCTCCGCGCTGATTCAGTACAACATGAACGCCGCCGCCCCCGCTGAGACCACCGAGAGCGCCGCCAACCCCGCCTGGCGTGAGAACCTCATGTTCGCCATCATCGGAGGCGGATGGGCCGACACCGCCACCACCGAGGAGGTCAAGACTGCCAACGTCCGCATCACCCAGGACTGGATGGGCAGACTCCGCAAGATCACCCCCGGCAGTGGCGGTTACGGCAACGAGGGAGACGTCATGGAGCCTGACTTTGGCCAGGCCTTCTTCGGATCCAACTACGCTCGCCTGGTTGAGCTCAAGAAGAAGATTGATCCCTGGGGAGTGTTCTACGCCCCTACAGCTGTAGGCAGTGAGGACTGGTACATTGCCCGCCAGAACGACTGGCTCACGCTCCAGACTGACCGTCTCTGCCGCAAGTAAATATAATGTAATTATTGGTTGATGAACGGTGACCAAGCATGGAGTTGGGTAGCGGCTTCAATTGAAATAAACTTGTTATCACGTCCATCTGCAAGAAAAAATCCCCTCGTACAGTGCAATGGTGATACTTTGTGATCATTCACCGCAGCTATCTGAATTCTACGTAGCATTTGCGTCGATAATGTCGGCAAGTCCATCCACGGTGTCAATGTCAGATCATTTGTGGCGGCAAGGCTCCAGACGACGCAACCCCGAATCTCCCTCCATGGAGACAAGAAGTAACGTCGTCGTTTCCTTATGCCTCCCAAACCGGATGCCGGGGTTGGGAAGCGGTAAAGGCATAGTGTTTTCGGACCATTATTTTTCCTGTCTTCTCGGTTGAGTATTCCGTGTTGCTGGGCTTGACGAAACACTTGCCTTTTATGGCCACGGCCATGTACGTTGGCGTTGGTAACATACGAGGAAGGATATTTGGCCGCTCTAATTCGTCCAAACCAAAGGATCTTTTGCCTTTTTCAGGAGCCGTGTCCGAAGAGAAGCATGATAAGATCCGAGCGAACCGTTACCTAGTCACGCAGAGGGGTAAGTAGCTGCATTTTACTCCTCCCATCTACACCTTTTTGTTAAGACAGAGTCTATCGCTGCTGTAGCATCGGAATTTGGGAATCTACCCGTAACAAACCTCGGAAACTTTTAGCTAAATAATCGCTCGGTCCAGCTACCAAGAGCAATATAACCCAGCATGTCGGATCCGAATGTCGCAGAAGCTGCGCAACCCGCTGTGCCGATTGCCACCGCCAACAATGTCCCTGACCATGAGTTGGTTCTCGAACCTGACGAGCAGGTAAGTATCCGTCTTCTTGCCGTAATGAACGATGCACTCAGTCGCTAACCATAGTTGGCAGGATGATAACTCAGAAGTAGAAGTTGTCAGTCTGATGTGGCGTCGTGGGGTGCAGTATGTCGCGAAGCTGACTTGACTACAATACCCAGCCCAGCATTGCCTCATCAACCGCAAGTGTTTCAAGCTCCATATTGGATTACCGTCGCGAAAATGGTAGAACGTATCACAGATACAAAGACGGCAGTATGTATCATCTTGCTATAAATAGCACTGCAAAATCAAGGCGACGTTTACTGAGCATCAATGTACAGAATACAACTTGCCTAACGATGAGAGAGAGATGGACAGACTCGGTATGTCTCTTTCCTGGCCAACGGATGACTTTCAAACTTAACATGTCTATTAGATTTGCAACATCACATGTTTCTTCTTTCTTTCGACGACAAGCTTGGAACTGCCCCACCAAACGAACCAGGAGCCAAAGTCGGGCGTGTTCTTGATGTTGGCACTGGCACTGGGATATGGGCAATGGACTTTGGCGACGCGCATCCCGAGGCAGATGTTTGTGATTGGCGATGACATGCTTCAGATTTGTTTCTTACTCTTCACAGGTGCTGGGCATTGATCTTTCAGCCATCCAACCAGAATAGTAAGTTCCCTGCTCTTGGATGAATCTCATTACCATCAGATTCCTCGCGAACTAACCCTGAAAGTACTCCCCCCAACGTCAAGTTCGAGATCGACGATCTCGAAGAGCCCTGGACCTTCTCCCAACCTTTCGATTACATTCACAGCCGCCTCATGAACTCGGCCGTTAGCGACTGGAAGGATTACGTTCGAAAGTGCTTCGAGTAAGTGGAGGTTCTACCTTTAAACTTTGTTACTGTTTCCAAGGTCGCTATTCGCAAACTACCTGCACAACTCTACTCAAAGCTCGCACTGGCGGGCCTCTTCCTTTGCTTCGTGACTGAGCTGATTCTCATTCCGCGCTTTAGGAATCTGAAGCCTGGTGGATACTTGGAACTGATCGAGGTCGATCCATTTCTTAACTGCGACGACGGTACCCTGAAGCCTGACCACTCCGTCATGAAAACTCTCATGCTTCTCATGGAGGCCGCACAGAAGCTTGGCGCCGCCTACCAGGACCCAAAAGAACTGAAGTCTATGATGATTGAGGCTGGCTTTACCGATGTAATCATGCAGCAGCTGAAGTGGCCTACCAACCCTTGGCCGAAGGAAAAGCGGTACAAGGAACTTGGCATGTGGGGAGCGGAAAACATGGACGAGGGGTGGGAAGCAATCTGCATGGCACCCCTTACTCGAGCTTTCGGGTGGACCCGCGAGGAGGTTCTGCTCATGATGGTGCAGAATCGCAAAGACTTCCACGACAAAAACATTCATGCCTATATATCGATGTGAGTTTTCCGAAAGAAGATTCCTTCCGCGGATTCTGGACCATGCCTTGCTTACGATGTGATCTCTAGCTGGGCCATTCACGGGAAGAAGCCCGAGGAAAAGACGGCTTGACCCTTAGACACTTAGCTGCGAACCTGTCATCCTTCTCCCTCCAGAAGACTCATCGAGGAGCTGGGCTTTTTCTGTTCGCCTTAGCTCTAGATAGTCGGCTTTTTCAAGTTGTTTTCGATCTTTTCGTGCCTAGCCAAGGTTCTTGATAATCAAAGCGCCGACGTGACTTTTCGATGGCAGAGATAATCCTAAATGCTGTCCAAACCTATGGGGTTCGCATCGTACGATGAAAATCTCAATCATGTCGGCAAAATGACGAAAAGGGAACGTTACGCGAAATGCGACAAGTCGTTTAGCAGACAAGATCTCAGAAGCGCCCGATGTCACCTGAACATCTGAAAGCGGCTATCGACCACCACGTGCCGCGTCGCGCTAAAGATGGCAGCTGAGACCTCAACCCCCATCATTCTTCGCTAGCCTTCGTCTTCATGGTTCTTCACCGACATCACCCAACATACATTTCAAGCATATAGTGGCCTACAAGAACTCAAAAAGCATTTGGATATGGGTTTCGTGATTCTCTTCGCCGTCCTGGCGGTCGGCGGCCTCATCGCGAGGGAGCTCTGGCTTTGGTACCGCCTATCACATGTTCCAGGCCCGTTCTGGCACGCGATCACCGGCTTCTCCATGGCGCGCGCGGCGCTTAACGGATCAGTTCATGAGTATTACATGGAACTTCACGAGAGATACGGTAAGAGCTCGGTTTAACGCCTGCGTGGTATGCGCGCTGAGATTGCATAGGGCCCCTTGTCCGAATCGGACCAAACACAGTCATGTTCAGCGATCCCGATACCTTGAAAAGGATCGCGGCTGCGCGAAGCAAGTACACGAAAGGCGAGTGGTATGCAGTTGGAAGAACGACTCCAGGCGAGGATCACCTTTTTTCGATGCGCGATGAGGAGAAGCGAAAGAATTTGAAGAGCAAAATGGGCCCGGGTGTAAGTCCAGCTCACGCAGCGAAAATGTGTCTTTGATCTGCAGCTCCCGCTGACTTTATCAGTATTCCGGTCTTGAAAATGGCGGCTTCGAAGCTGGTATTGACAAGCAAATTGCCGCATTTATTGACTTGATCGACACTAAGTACATTTCCACACCAAACGTGTTCAGACCCATGGACATGGCCAGCAAGTCGACGTACTTTGCCCTGGATGTAATCAGTGAGCTAGGTTTCGGCCACGCATACGGTTTCTTGAGAGAGGACCGTGACTTGTATCAGTATGTTGCTACAAAGGACGCCTTCTTCCCAGTGATGATCACGATGGGAAATGTCCCCTGGCTGGCCAAGCTCATGCACAGCTGGCCTCTTAACCTGGGGCTGCCAAAGTCAGCAGACTCGGCCGGCTTCGGGGCACTTATGGGGTGAGATATGATCAAAGTAAGCAATGGAGAAAGAATATTGGCATTGACCTGTTGCGTCAGGTTTGCAAAGACATTTGTCGACGGCAGATTGGCCCCCGATACGAAACCAGGGAAAGACATGATACAGTCCTTCATCAACGCCGGCCTCACTCGAGAAGAGTTGACACAGGAGGTCTATGTGGAAACGTACGCCTTGTACCAATTTGTTATTTTTGATGCTCCAGTAGGCTTACAATGCTCAGAATTGCTGGATCAGACACCACAGCCACTGCAATCCGCATGATACTCCTGTCGCTTCTGTCGAACCCCTCCGCATTTGCAGCATTAAGGGCAGAGATAGATGCTGGTATTGCTTCCGGAATGCTGAGCTTTCCGGTCAAAGACTCAGAAGCCAAAGCCATGCCATATCTTCAGGCAGTCATCCGAGAAGGACTTCGTCTCTACCCACCTTCGACTGGCGTTGTCAGCAAGGAGGTGCCGCAAGGAGGCGACACCATTCACGGTTACAAATTGCCGGCAGGAACACAGCTGGGAGAGAATATTTGCAGTATTGGAAGAACAAGAGAGGTTTTTGGTCCTGATGCTCATCTTTTCAGGCCGGAAAGATGGATTGAGGCCGGGAATGACAACGAAAGATTCAAGATGATGATTGCAACCACAGATCTCGTCTTCGGATTTGGCAAGTTTTACTGCATGGGCAGAAATATCGCGCTCATGGAGCTGAATAAGATTTTCGTCGAGGTAAGCTCTCCCACGCCGTTCTGGTTGCTTTATGCTACCGACAAGCTAACCGTCGTAGCTCCTTCGGAGATACGACTTTGCCATTGCCAAACCTGAGAAGCCGTTGAAGCTTTGGAGTGCTGGATTTTGGATCACGCATGACTTTTGGCTGAGAATCTCAAGGCGGAATGGCCGGGGCAGGTAGAGATGACATGTCTCAGGGATTAATACTTGAATGGTTTCGAGTAATCTTCGTTGTCCTTGTCTCGAGAAGATTCCACACGTTGTATTGAAGAGCCTACTTATTGTTGACACCGCAGCCATTTCTTACTGTTTACATTGCAGCCATCGGTTTCTTCTGCGCACCTACCAGTGCCAATGTGGAAGCTCCTAATCTGGAGTTTAAGAGCTGTAACTGCCAGTTGTGTTCAAAGGCAAGAGAACATGGCTGTCATATTTACCACCAAAGTGGAGGATATGAGACCCTTTGTTGCGAGTTGTAGAGGTCTTGGTTCTCTGCGCTTCCACGAAGAGAGGGTTGGTAGAGTTCCCACCCAGCTGCTGCATAGTAGGGCTTGTACCCGGCACATAGGTTCCATTCTCCTTCGGAATTTCAACGCCTGCAACTCCAAATCCCATATCCAAACTTGGCGGTGTCAGCACAGTTGGAGAAACTGTGAGAACTATTTTTTCGCCCGGATGGAACCGAAGAGCTGTTGGCCATAGACCGATGTCAACAGGAACGATTTCGCCTGAACTGAGCAAGTCCTCTCGTTCATGCAACAGGTAAGGCTCAGATGGAGTCGAACGAGTCTCGTCGAGTGCTCTGCGGGAAACGCGAATGTTTGCACGGGCCGCAGGATCGGTACTCTCTGCACTACCAGCACGAGGGAACTGGTTGCCTTGCGCATCTCTCTTCTCGACTGTGATAGCAAGCTCCAGATCATCTGAACCTTTCGCCTCCACCCAAAGACGGACTTTGACGTACCCAATGATCTCAACAAGATCTGGGACTGTGTAAGAGAACAGCACGCCAGTGGTATTCGCATTGATTTCATAGGACACGGAGGTGGATGAGGGAATAGGATGGTGACTAAGGGTCTGGTTGGAGCCGAGGAAGAGGGTGGTAGACTGCAGATCCGGCACAGGCCAGTCCTCCACAACGCGACCGACAGTGTCATTGGAGCCGGGGTCAAGAACAGAAATTCGTACTCGTGGTGTCTGCTCCCAGTCGTTCGGGCTGTCTTTGAGAAAACGATCGAAAAAGGCACGTAGCTCTTCAGTGTGTTCCTGGACATAAAAGTCCTCCCACTCATGAGTGTTGTGCACCCGAAGCCACTTCTTATCGGAGCTGATGTGCCGAAACCCGTCAAAGGTGCCGTGAGTGTGCGCGAGATTGGTGTAGCTCGCCACGACATAAGCTGGAACTGTGATGTTACTCAAGTTGGGGCTCCGATTCCGCCAGTAAATGTTGTCCAAACTGTTGTTCAACATCATCCTGGGGGTGTCTTCGACATAGTTACTTCCTGAGAAAGTAGTTATGATGGCCTCTTCGAAGCCCAAGTTCCCAAGTCCAAACGATGTTGCTGCTGCCCGCAAGACATCCGTAGCGCCCTCCCAGGGGGCAATAGCTGCCAGGTGTGGGGGTTGCGACGCCGCAATGTGCCACTGTGAGATTGCGAGAAAAGAGTTCCCGGCCATGCCTATTTTCCCATTGCTCCATGATTGGTCTGCGGCCCATTCAATAAAGTCGTATCCATCTTCGGCGAGTTGGCGGCCCCAGTAGGTGATGTTACCCTCCGAGGCGTATGCTCCGCGGGCGTCGGGGTTCAATATGGCGTACCCCTTTGATACCCAGTAGGCCGGGTCAGCGGCCTCAAATTTTTGCAGCTCGGAAACAAGGGAAAGAGGAACATTCGACCGGTTAGCAAGGTCATCGAGCCACTGCCCTCCGATCTGTTTTCCGTAGGGACTCCAAGCCACGATTCCAGGAACAGGCTGATCTCCGACCGGACGGAAGACATCTGTGTAGATGGTAATGCCGTCGCGAAGGGTGACGGGGACATCCCTTTCAAACACGATGTCACAGCTCAGAGGCATCGCGCCCTCCCTTCGAATGGTCCCGTTCTTGAGGAGCAAGGTTTCCTGCTTGAACCCAGGGTAACGAGCTCGTGGTGCGTCGGTTGGAAGCAGGCGGCGCATGAAAACTGGGTAGGCATCGTCGCCATAAATGCGTACGGTGCCTTGAACTACATCTGGCTCAGAGGCCTGAAGGAGCGAGTTGGCGCCAGCCTGGCCAGCACCAAAAATGACTGACAAGCAGGCTGTGAATGAGAAAAGAGTGGGAGATTTCATGATTGCAGCGGCTAGAAATCGGATTGAGTGTGTTGTGAGACGGAAAGTACGTGATCTTATGGAAGAGGACTGTGACTTTTATAGCTCGAAAGCAACTTTCTTGAACTTGATTGATTCATCAATCATCTCTGTGCAGTGTATGACCCGGCAAACGGCTTCGTCGAAGTTGTCCGAACCTCCTACACTGCCACAAGCAACCAGCTTTGGCTTACACAATCGTATGCCCGAACTACCGAAGCAATCGCGTCCGGGCCTCTCTGTCTCCATGTCCGTTTGAACGGCTTTCAGATGCCTGGTCGCTCTTCGGAAGGTGGAGATTCTCAAGAAACCGCAGGCGACATAGTTTCGGCAATGCAGTGCTTGCTGACCTTGAGAAGTCTAGGAGCTCATGATGCCGCTTAGTCACGCAGTGCGAATGATAGAATTAAATACCATCATCCTTTTGAACAGCTTGAAGAGACGTCTTCCTTCACTAAGCCTTTACTAAAAGCTCGGCCCCTGTTCAGAAGTGGATGCTTTGATAGACCGAGCCTCGATAGTACTAGCCTGAAGAAGGTCGTGATGCCGCTTAGTCACATCATCTATCGCAGAATGCAGAAAATCGCAGCGTCTCTTTGGACTCGCGGGCTATTACCGATCTATTCTGATGGATCTTACTTTACTTCCCCTGCTCCGAGCCACTTCGTTGAGAATGCCCACCTTTTCAAATACATTAAATCTGATGCCTGCCTGGTTAGATGACATGACAGGTATCGTTTCCTGTCCTTCATGAGCGCGAATAAAGATGTGCCAGTAGTTTAGCTTGGTAATCATCTTGGCAATTACTGGCCACCAATATCTAAAAGAGCCTATGGACAGGGTCGATTTTGAAGATCATCGCATTGCATGGAGCCGTATTACATTAAACACGCAACGACATTACATGGATTATCGACAAATCATAGCAATCATTGACTTCAGTGGCCATTTGACGGTTATTACGTCTTATCTTTGAGGTAATCCTCTTGAGGTGGAAAGAGTGGATGATATTGTACAGCATATTTGTACTCATTGATGTGACTTCAGCTCGCAACGACCACCATAGTCATATGCTCTCATCGCAGTAATGCCCGGTGCTTTTCACCATCGGTACCCTATTTTTGACCGAAGAGTGCATGGAGAGGATCATTGCTTTTCGGGGGTTGAATCAGTATGGGGCTATGTTATTTGGCTTGTTCTTGGCACGATCTGTGCGTTACTGGCTTACGATTTCTGATCTCCTGGTATTCTTCCGCTGAGTAGAGGATTCGTATGATTTCGGGTTTCTAAGCCGCGGAAGTCGTAGGCTTGAGGTCATTTCATCATCCGAAAGTCCTGCTCTTATTGGTTCGTTGATCTGTGGCTTGGTCTTCTGGATCCCCTGTGCGAGTGGATATCCGATCCTAACCCGAGTTGAGCGTTTCCCGAGGTCAAGAACGCACCGAGGCCCACTCTAGGATGCCAAGTTGGATGAAATACAAACACCTACGTAGCGCGAGTGACATCGACACTTCCTATTGAATTTGTCAGACTGCGGATTCAAATCACAGAAAGTCCCGCCTGGCTTCACGGCTATCTGGAACAACCGTCGCACAAATCGATTGGGCTCCATAACCACCATATTCCATTGATGGACATCATCATTGAGACGCAGGACAAGGTTGCAAACGCGTTGTGAATGAAGGCGATGGGAATCAGCGAGATCACGAGATGTCTTTGAAGCTACGCGAGAATCATTTCTAAATAAGCAATGCGCACTCTTGTTTGAACTTTGAGTAAGTCTCAAATGTCTGCCGTATATATAAACGCAACTTAAAACATAAAAGAGGACTTTCGGCTGAAGGCCTTTTGCCCTCACGGTTGAGTTAGGTCGTCGAAAACTCTAAGTCTAGCCAAGAGCTAGGCCACGGATGTAAATTCGCCCAACCACAAGCAAATGACTAGATAAGCCTACGAATGCGCTAAATCGAGAATGTCAGAGAGCATAGTAAGAGCAGGGTTTTGGTTAATCTTTACCTCTAAATGACCCAGGTCACTGCTTTCTGGTCTGCCTGATGCAAGCAAAATGCCGGCGAGCTCCCTCTTGAGCATTTGATTTGTGACAACGGCCTGCTCAACGCACTAGATTAAGCTATGTGATAGTGGGCTGCAACGGATGATGGCGACTTACCTCCTCAAACGAATCTTTCACGTAGAACCGTACCGTCGTGACTTCCTTTACTTGGCCTATCCTGTGGATTCTGGCCAAGGCCTGGTCTTCAATGGTTGGATTCCTTTGTAAATATGCGTAAGTTTCCGCTATTAAGGATTTACAGTCGAAAACCTACCAGCTCGGCTCCATCAGATACGCCCGCGAAGCGACAGTGAGAGTCAAACTGTTGTTGGTATCCAAATTAGCTTAATGAGCCAGTGTGATACGTGATTGATAGTTTGAATGTACCCAACAGCACCGCATGAGAGTGTCAGTAATAGCACACGGATTGACGGATCATCACGGAATCTGTCAATAACTTTCTGTCTTTCCCTCTGTGGAACTTTCCCATCATAGCGGAGGACTGAAATGTCAGCTTGCTTCAGCCCGACTTCGATGATATCAAGCGTGATTGTCCAAGTTGAGAACACAACACTTATGACCGGTCAGCACAATAATTATATTGACTTCTGATACATACCATTTGACGTCGTTGGGTATTGCTTGCATATCATCAATGAGAGCCTCTATTTTGGTAGGGATGTATCCTGCTCCTGTGATCTGTTCAATCGGCATTGAGAGAGGTATGGCCTGCAAGCTTGTGGGACTGGTTGAGACGGAAGCCATTGCGCAAGAAGAGTCGTGTCCACATCCAATGGTTGTTTTGTCTCGAGAGGCTTCTTGCACGCAGGTTGGACAGAAGAATTGGGCGCATCGGGAGAAGAGAGCATCTGTATGTCCGGAATTCTCTTGAAGATTGTAGTTGGCGTCCACCATAGAAGCGCAGCGCTGGCATCTTACGCCGCCCACCCCATTCATTAGAAGGTTAAATTGACCTTGTGCCACTTGATAAAAGTCCTCTACTGTTGGGCCCCCTGCAGTCATTGCCAAGGAGTCATGTCTACTAGGGTAGAACAATCCAACATTACATACCAGCCGCATTGCGGAAATCTGCTGCATGATATTGAAAGATGACGTCGCTCCTTGTTTTTGACTGCCTTGAAGAAGGACTTCGTCGATTTTGGTGATGGTTTGAGCCCGAATCTGGTTATATAGCTTTCTCTCATCAGGCAGCAACTCAACGTGATATGCCAGGTCGCGTCTCGGTGGCAACTCGACTACGCTTTTAGGCCGGCGTAGTAACAGGCAACCCGTCAGGCGTTTGAGTCTCTTGACTGCCTCTTCAGCGTTACCGGCTTTCCACATATGCGATATGTCCGCGTCGAAGACTTGTTTCTCGTTATATGGGTAGACCCTAAGAAACCCGAGGAGGGTGGACAGGTCATTGAGATGGTTCTGAATCGGCGTGCCAGTCACGACCCAACGAGAGACGGAATCGAGAGCACAGATGACTTTTGCCATTCTTGAGTTCCTATTTCGGATGAAATGTGCTAGGTTTGTGAGCAAATATTACGTTCTTGATGAACCTTGATCATGCTGTACCTTCATCCAGTATCACTCGCCTCCAGCGGGTCGTGAACAGCATAGACGACTCGCGAGCAGCCTCAGTACGCCACTCTGCGGATACTGTGTGGTATGTCGTCAACACGATTGCAGTGTTTTCTAGTTCTGATATGTGCCTCGGGCGATTCTTTCCATGGTGCAAACGCCATGGCAATCTCTGAGGCTCGGTGTGACTGCGGATGGAAGAAGATCAGCTCCTATTCATTTTAACAACCAGTGGAAATAGCAATCATTTCTCCTTTTTCTTTTCTTGAAAGCACTCTTACCTCATGAGTTGTTCATCCCACATTCCAAGAACTACACCCTGGTCAGTGTTGACTGGTCATATTACAACAACAAAACAGAGTTAGTTCATAAAGAACGTACGCGCCGGTGGGACGACAATCAACGTCAATCCACAAGATTTCTCGCCTAGAACGCCAGACAAGTCGGATTCTTCACACTGTGCCATGAAGTAAGAGTCTGAGGCCACAAGACTGATCATCGTGAGCGTTGTTCCGAAACCTATCGGATCCGCAATGATGCCGCCGTAAAAGCTGGGAGGTTCATGATCATAGCGATTACCAGAAACCCGGTTAATAAACCTTGAGATCATCAGCAAAAGCACGCACATACAATAAGATGAAGCCAAATACCGTATCCCATTTCCAGTTTCTTCACCTACCCAGATGTCTCGTCTCGACCCGTCTAATACCCATCCTTGCTCTCGTCGTAACATGAACGTCAACGCTTGCTTCTGATGACTGATGTAATTTAGGTCAGTAATAGTGATTTTTCTGAACGAAAGTAAACTGGTGCTCTGAATATACCCTTCAAGGCTTGTTCTTATTGCCGGCGGTTGCAAAGCCTCTGGCAAGTCCTCTTCGGAGACCAAAAGCTCCAGAAAATCGAGCGGTGGCTCGAGGTCTTCCATTGCGGTGTGCCCTTCCGGGGTGAGTATGCTGTCATTAGCATGCGAACCCTCAGTTCCCTGTGACAAATTCTCTATATCGTCCTGAGGGTCGAGCGGTGGCTCGAGGTCTTCCATTGCGGCTTGCCCTTCCGGAGTGCAATTCTCAGTTCCCTGTGACAAATTCTCTGTATCGTCAAAGATGAGCTTCATTGCATAAAACTCAGGGTCATTCCGAGAGTCTCTCGACATATTGCTCACGTCCCCGGTATTGGACGATGAGGCCTCTGTTAACGTATAGTCTTCCTCAACTCCTGCACTCCGTTCCAGTAGCACCTGTAGCTTCAGTGTGAGAAACGACAAGTAGACCAGATGTGTTGCTATGTGACGCCATAAGGCCCTTTGCTGGGTTTCTTCAGTTCCGTAGGTTGTATCCTGGTCCATGCCTGAACACCCGTCAGAGTCCCCTGAGTCGTTTTCTATTTGGGTCTCATCCGCGAACCTCACGCGTCGCCGTTTTTTGGGGGTTCTATGCGTCTCTGACGGAAGTCGTTTAAGATGGGTATGAGAATCCTCTCGAACAGGAGGTAAGACCGCGGCGTCCCGTTGGGGAGCTGCTACATTGACTGATGTATCATTCGTGACATCATAGGAACAGCGAAAAGGGCATACACCATGAGGTCGAAGTGAGCGCCCAGACTGCCGCCGAATTATTGAGGCAATTTGGTCAGGATTGAGATAATCGTCGTGTTCTTGTTGGATATGACTTGCAAGATTACTTTGGGTAGAAAAGGTCAGTCCCGACGCATGACCAATAATGCAAGTCCATGTAGGCTCGGGATGGACTGTCTGGGTCCATTTGGCAGAGTGATGTTCCATCATATGGGAGGTCCATTGTCCCAACCTGTCGAACGTCGGCGGCGGACTCTCACAACCTTCAGCCAGACAGACGTAAGGCCTCAAATCACGATTAACATGACGTCTGGAAAGGATACGTCAGTCGCAAAAAGTCTCGGGCAAACGACCAATTGAAAACTTACCTCCACCAAGGAGACTTGCCCTTTCTTGCTTCTTCGTACTTCGGGGTGGGAAGCGGCTCGAAACACCAAGAGCAAGTCACGGTTTCCGCTGTGCCTGTCTTCCTTGGCGGTCGTGGATACGACAAGTCTTCGGCGGGAGCTGAAGATACAATGCTGGTTGTTGGACTTAGATCAGATGTCTTTCGATCATAGTCTAGCATCTTTTGATGGAAAATGTCGTTGTCTATGGTAGAAGGTTTGGTGCTGGACTTCGCGCTAGTCGCATGTCTGTGCCTTGCAACGCCCACTGCCGGATAGTCAGCTGGTTCCGCAGCAACAGCGCGAAATTCAGTAGCTTGGTCAAAGCCATCGGCTGCTGTCTCTTCTCTGCTGCCTTCAGCTTCGACACTCTGCTTCAAACGTTCCCGCGGCTGGGATATTCGCTTCTGATGTTGAGCTCGGTAAAGCAATGTGTAGTACCGTTGCATCATTGACTGTTTCAAATGTTCCTGAAGACTCTCGGATGCAAGCGGATAGAGATAGCGAATTGTTGTTGAGGAAAGGTGTTCTATTGAGGCGTTCGTCTTGGAAGAGAATGCGTCAACTCTCGATCGTAAACTTCCCATTGCCGATCGTCTGATCGTGACCCCCAAACGATGCAACCTGTCAATCGAGCCCTCGATAAAATGCTGTTGTTCTTGGATTCGAGAGAGCAAGCCTGCGATTGAAGATTGGTCCCTATTCCCATGGTGGCCACCCCCTTCAACCTTTATGACTGCAAGAGTGTCAGAGGAAACTAATCGAGGCTTGAAAAGACATATTAATATGCTGAATACCTGCTTGTAAATTCAGATACAGCACGTCCATCATGTTCTTGATCATCCGTTGAATATCAGGGCTTCGTTCCAGCCTGCGATCAAGAGAAACGCTCTCGTCGCCAAATACTCCCATATATGACGACCAAGCGTTGAAACGATCCAGCCAGTTCTTTGCTAACCGTCCCATAGGCTTTGAGGACGGGCTGTCGTCATTGAGGGTCCTATCGACGATCTTGAGCAGCTCGGCGCACTTTTCAGCTAGGAGAAAGATTTCCCCGCATCTTGGTTGTTGCGCCATCTACTTCCGACCATTCAAATGTCCTTCTCCAGGCGGTCACAAACAATGAGGCAATCTAGTAGGGCACAGACTGGCAGAAATCGCAGACTTCCACGGAGGGACTGGATGTGTTGAATACTCGAACGCAAAGTAATTCGCGACAGGAGAGGTTCATCAAGCGTTTAGGCGATAGAATGACGCAGATTATGTAATGTGCCTCAGCCAACCTTGGATTTCCCTCACTGCATCGAATGATTTGATTGCTTTCCAAGTTCCTCCAACCCCTCATTCTCCACATTTGTCAGCAACGGCAAACAGTGTCTGGTGATAGGTTGATATACGATGCAAGGCTAGCTATCAGCTGATGAGATTGAAACCCGCCCAGACTTTTCAGCTTCAAAGCACTCCGGTCAAGCGTTCAAGCAATACGTTCTGCAGTTGTCATATACCATAGCCATGCGTCTCATTGACGTCGCAGAATGGCTCGTTCTTCAAAAGGTTTGCTTGTACCTAGCCGCTGCTATTGGATCGAGACTCGGGCAACCTTCTTTGAGCGAGCTGTCTTCGAACATAAGATATACGCTTCAATTTCTGGAATATGAACTTCGCATCCTTGCTGCTATTGTCGACACGCAACAAGATCTGGACTACAGCATTATCCGCCGCTTCCTCGCCGAGGTTCTCCCGGTGTTGACGACACTTGAGAAGCTCTTGGGTGTTGATATGAAAGCTCTGCTGGAGGAGGCTGGCAACGCTATCGAGGGAGGTTTCTACCAAGACTGGAAGCATGACACAGAGGGCTTTCCTGAGGCGTCGCTGGTTGATGAGTGTCAGTGCACAGCTACTGTCTCGGCTTTGGAGTCCTTCAACGACTCTATGCAAGCTTGTTTCCGAGCCCGAGTGCGGAATTCGAATCCAAATGTTGACAACACCGACGCGGACGATACAAAAGTCGACTTCGGAGACAGTCAAGCCCTTGCTACATTGGTGAGCGCCATTCAGGAGAAGCTGGATTGTAGGGGCAGCTGTCGACATCAGTTATTTCTCCAGCTTGCCGGCCAACAATGGCAAGAGTGTCAAGGCAGTCCAAAGTCGTTTCATGTGTCTTCATGCGAAACTCAAAAAGCTTTCCAGGCAATTGAAGTCTTTGATTCGGCGTAAGTCTTTGTCAAGTCACTTGCTCAAAAAAGTACATCACTAAGGCTACCAGCTTCATCACCAACTCACCCACCGAAAGGCAGGAAGCAGACCAAGAATTGAGCAATCTTTGCGGCGAAATCAAGAGGAGTCTTGATTTCAACATAGTCCTCAAACTAAGAAGACTTGGCCATGTTCTTTACAAAATGGGTTCGAGAAGATACACTCGGCAAAAGCAACAGTCACCTGTGGTCAACATCAAACGCCTCATTGAAGAGAAGGTCTTCTCACCAGTCTCTTTCGATTGTGTCAACGAAAACAGTCTTACCATTTCGGAAAAAAGAAAATTGACTCTGGACCTATCACGATGTCTCCTGCGGCTGCTGGATTGTGAATGGACGAACCATTGCTGGAATATCGATGAGATATTCTTTTTATCATCACCTTCCGAGGTACCGATAAGGTACCTGCGCAGCGCTCCGCCATACATCGCATGCAAAGCGGTTGATCGCTCTACGGGAGACAATAGCTGCGGTGATCTGCTAGGAGATTCCGTTTTTCTTCAATTTGGCAAGCTTCTCGTTGAAATCGAAACAGGCCATCAGGTTATCCCGACAGAAGAAGACAGGCATTGCAAACCAAGCATGTGGTTGACTATCGACAAGATTCTCACAGATGGCAGAATGTCGTCGGCATGTGATGAGTATTCGGAAGCTGTAGAAGCTTGTCTTTCCCTTCACATGACGTGTGGCAATCTGGCGAATCTGACAATGAAGGAAAGGCAGCAGGAGGTTTATGACCAATTGGTTTTCAAACTCGAGCAGGACTTTGGTCATTACGGAAACTTCTCACTCAAACGAAAGAGGCATGGGTCGGGCGACGAAGATTTCGACCTGCCCAAGCAAACGAAACGTACACCATTTTCAAGCAACCACAATGACACCAGCAATGATCGCTCCAGAAAACCTTCTCATTTGGAAAGGGCTATAAATACGGTGCCATTTGCCGCGGCTATGGCCATTCAATCGGACACAAACCCTGAAGCCACTAGTCACACTGGACCAATTGAATCCAACAATCCAATGCGCAACGCCAACAACGAGGGAATATTACTTTTCTCAGCGGTAAAAAAAGACGTACAGAAAGATTACGCACACTACAAAGTCGCTGTCGTATGCGCAATTGAGTTCGAAATGAGCGCTGTTCGATATATGCTAGATCATGAACACCCTGGACTACGGACGAAAAGTGGCGATTCAAACATGTACGTCCTAGGCGACCTCAGTGGGCATGATGTAGTGCTTTCGTGTCTGCCAGGAACCCAAGGAAAAGGCGCCGCTGCAACTGTGGCTACACATATTGCACGTACTTTCCCCTCTATCCAGTGGTGGCTCTTCGTCGGCATCGCGGGAGGCGTTCCTACTTGGCATGACATTCGGTTAGGCGACGTCGTCATAAGCATGCCCGAAGGGAATCATAACGGTGTCGTCCAGTATGACCTAGGGAAGGAAACTACTGATGGGTTCATAACGAAGGGATTCCTTGAGTCGTCGCCACCCCTCTTAAGGAATGCCGTTTTGAAGATGAAATCAGATCACTTAGTATCTGAGAAGAAGATCGAGACATTCATATCAGCAATGCGACAAAAAGGACCACGCTTATTCAGTACTTATCAACAGCCACCTCGTCACTCTGATGTCCTCTTCGAGCGGGACTATACTCATGATACTAGAAATAACACGTGTGCACATTGCGACAGACAAAAAGTCATTCATAGGGCGAGGCGCCAATCTCAAGGCCCTGAGATACATTATGGACTCGTTGCTTCTGGCGACTGTGTTATTAAGAGCGCAGTAAAGAGGGATGAAATTGTACGTAATATTGGGGACATACTCTGCTTTGAGATGGAAGCTGCAGGGCTGATGACGGGGTTCCACGGCCTTATTATTCGCGGAATCTCCGACTACGCCGATTCGCATAAGAATGACGGCTGGCAGTACTATGCGGCGGCTACTGCCGCTGCGTGCACCAAGGAGCTACTCACACGACTCGATCCGATATGAGCATGTAGTTATTTCTCAAAGCCCTGCCTGTTCTTTCTTTCTATTCGATCACATCTAGATAAACGTCAGTGAAACGGTCTAGTGGTCTATGTTAAAGTGATCAATCTCAACTTCAGTAGTAAGTTTGAACATGGCTCACGACTATATGTTGGGGACAACAAGCCGCTAGTTATTCCGTCCATGTTTCATGCTATGGAGGCATGGGTGCGTCTGGATTTTCCCATGTACTATTCGTCTGTGGTCCCTTCACGCGAAATAGTTCGCCAGGATAATGATGGTAGAGGCAGCCGTCACTGGTGTTACCATAAGTCCAGACTCCGAACATCTTGCCTCTGACTGTCTAGACGATCACATTCAGATTTGGGATCTAGTTACGGGGAAAAAGTTGGTACATCTAGTAGGGCATCTTGACTCTGTGTACGGTGTCAACCTTTCAGCGGACGGGTCGCTGCCCTTCAGTTGCTCTCTCGACAAAACAATAAAGCCTTGGTGGTACAATTTCCCAGATAAGGAGCTTAGCCAACTAATGACCTTCAAGGGATACTCGGTAAGCCTGACCTGCCAACTTTCTCTTGCTCGCTTGTTGATACAGGCCAGGAAATGGTGCTTGCCGTGGCTTCTTCTCCAGACGATGATTGGTTTCTATCCGGCTCTGATAATCGCACAGTTCGGTTTTGGAATCGTTCTACTGGTTTACCCGATTTGATGCTGAAAGGGCATAAGGATTCTGTTCTGAGCCTGGTCGCAAGCCCCGTTGGAGGCTACTTTGCTATAGGATCGAGAGACATGACAGCAAAGCTTTGGATTTACAGTGTCAGGGACTGGTGAGAGGGTACTTATGTTTAACATTGATGATACAAACGTTGAAAGCTCAGTGACAAAAAGCTCCTGATAAATGAAATTGCGTTACACCTGACAAATAGAGAGGCTTAACATCAGCTCGATTCGCGAGAGTATCAAGCAACCATTTTACTTAACCCTTACACTTGTCGCGCTGCGGAAACGATACATAACAGTCTTTGCTGCTTTCACGTTTCCGGAGCAAAGGTCATTAGATTTACTGATGGTTTTGCCGGGGGAAGACAAGGTCTACATGTGATTCTGTTTGATCTATAGCCATGAACGGTTTTGAGGCGCAAGAGGGAGGGCACAACCTGTCAAAAGATATATGGCATGGCTCGAGAATGGGGGTTCAACGAAAGCAGAGGTTGACAACTTCCTTCATCTCTCGATTGTGACAGTAAAGACTACAAGCCAAACTAAGGGTTCTGTGGTGATGTGAGTTTTAAGGCTGGCAAATACGCAAACGTGAACCACACAAGAAAATAAATGTTGCCAACGATGGAGGGCTTGAAGCGTTAGTATAAAATGCGAACACGATTGGTTCCCTATGAACCGTCGAGATTCCCCGGATACAGGATGCCGGATATTCGGGGTTTTAGCGCTTTAAAAACAACCTGTCAGTTGTTTACCACGTTCCAATACAACTTAGGTAAATATGCCACTGCGGTCGAAATTCTGTTAAGCCTCGGCTTTTTTGTTGTTTCTTCCCGACTGCGCCGGAATAGGAAAGGCTAGCGACCATGACAATTGGGCTGGTTTCCGGCTACGCGACAAGTCATCATTGACGGCACAATCGCTACTTAACTAACATAGTAACTAAGACACCCGGGTTCTCATGGCAAGAATTTACCGACGTCATCCCATGTGCCATAGTCACATATGTCATAATGAAAGCATTCTCTCTCATTTAATCTTTGATTCTTCGATAGACGTGCTAGAGATCCTCCATCACCTTGACCATTTTCATACCGAAATCCTGAAAATGGGTGCAACCAGCCATTTCATCGTCCAGAAACAGGACCATCCAGGCTCCTCTCACCAAGAGATCGATGATGAGCCAAACTGGGGCTCAGGCCACAATCATCGTATCGGCTTCAAGAACAAAGACAATCGCGTGCCCGGCTACGTGGAAGAATCGAAGGGAAAGCTGAGTGCATATCACACGCGCGTTAGCAATGGAGAGCTCGTCAACTTCGAAGACATCATCAGGGCCCAAGAGAATTTGAGCCTCCGCCATCCGGAGAACCGGTCAGTCGGATGGCGGTATGTGCTGAACGTCACTGAGGAATGGGTCAAGTACGGGCAAAAGTGGCCCGCAAATTTGGAAGCTGAGAAGAAAGCGAAAGAGAAGGGAGCCAAGGAGGGGAATGGAGAAGCCACAAATGGCAGCAGCCAGGACCAGAATGGCCATGATGAGACTCCTTCGGATCAAAATGGACATCGAGATGAGGAAGGCCAAGAAAAGCCAGAAAATAAGTACTCCCATCACGAGCTTGCGCTTCTTCGGGGACTGGAACACGAAAGCGACTACATCAAGAAGCTTGAAACCAACGACGGAAAACGAGAGTCTCCTCAAAAAAGCCACCGAGAGCACATTGCCATAGACGAAGCCGACCAATTCACCCCTGACAACTGGCTCCCGCGCAGTCCTGAGCTTATCCGTCTCACCGGGAAACATCCCCTCAACGCCGAGCCCCAGCTCACGAAGCTCTTCGATGCGGGACTGATAACGCCGAATGAGCTTCACTACGTCAGGAACCATGGCCCCGTCCCTCGCCTTCTTTGGGAATACCACACCCTCGACGTGGAGAACGGCAGACTCGTCCTGACAATGGACCAGCTCAAGAACAATTTTGACACGGTCAATATCCCAGTCTACCTCGCCTGCGACGGCAACCGCCGAAAGGAACTCAACCTCATCCGCAAGTCCAAGGGCTTCAACTGGGGCGCCGGCGGAGGTAGCTGCGCCTACTGGAAAGGACCCCTCCTCAGAGACATCCTCCTCGCAGCCGGAACCCTCGACGAACTCAGCGAAACCAAGCGGTACTGGGTCAACTTCGAAGGCGCAGACGATCTAAGCGAAGGGAAGTACGCCACCAGCATCCCCTTCGACTACGCCATGGACCCGATGAACGACGTCCTCCTCGCCTACGAGATGAACGACGTCCCCCTGCCCCCCGACCACGGCTACCCCGTCCGGCTCATCGTCCCGGGCTACGTCGGCGGGCGCAACGTCAAGTGGCTCAAGCGCATCTGGATCTCCGAGACGGAGAACGCCTCGCACTACCACATCTGGGACAACCGCGTGCTGCCATCCTTCATCACCGATATGGAGAGCGCCCTCGCGGAGACCATGTTCCGGCACCCGAGCACCGCGTGCAACGAGCAGAACCTCAACTCGGTCATCGTGCGCCCTGAGCAGGGCGAGAGGATCAGCCTTGCGGACGCGCAGGGGGGCAAGGTGTATCGCGTCCAGGGGTTTGCGTACGACGGCGGCGGGCATGAGGTGCAGAAGGTGGAGGTGTCGCTGGACGGCGGGGAGACGTGGTTGTACTGCATCCGCGAGTTTCCCGAGGCACCGATCCGGCATGGGAAGAAGTTCTGGACGTGGCTGCATTGGCATGTGGATGTGCCGCTGGCGCATCTGATTCAGGCGAGGGAGATCAAGGTGCGCTGCTTTCATGTGTTTAAGAACACGCAGCCCGAGAAGCCGGCGTGGAATTTGATGGGGATGATGAATAACTGTTGGTACACGGTCAAATCGGAGATTGTGGAGGCGGAGGAAGAAGGGGGTCCTGCTTGTGTGTTGTTCCGGCATCCTGTTGAGCCTGGGACGGGGGAGGGAGGGTGGATGAAGCCTAGTGTGGTGAACCAGGTGGAGGCGGCTAAGCGTGATGCTGGGACGCCGCAGAAGCAGTTTACGAGGGAGGAGATTGAGAAGCATGACAAGGAAGATGACTGCTGGATTGTGGTGGACGGGAAGGTATATGATGCGACGTCGGTTATGGCGTGGCATCCTGGAGGCAAGGCGCCGATTATGGCGCATGCTGGAAGAGTGCACCAGGAGGCGACGGAGGAGTTTGAGAGTATTCATGATGGGTTCGCCTTCGAGAAGTTGAACGGTAAGATGAGCTTTGCACCGGCCTTTGGGGAGATACTGACGTTGCAGAATGCTTGCTCGGTGTTGTCACCGACAAGGCCAAGAACTTCATCAAGAAGAACGCCGAAAAGGCAGCGGCCGAGAAAGCCAAGGACAACAGCAACGAGAAGCGGGCGCTGCAGAAGCACAAATGGATTCCTACCAAACTCATCAACCGCAAGGCGCTGTCGGAGGACACATTCTCCTACACCTTTCAACTACCAGATCACCAGGCAGTTCTGGGTCTGGGAACTTGCCAGCACGTCTTGATCGGGTTCCATCTGAAGGACAAGATGCTCGTGCGGTCTTACACGCCGACGCGTCCCATTCTACCAGCTGCAGATAACGCACCCAGCAAGGTAGCTGAGAAGAACGGAAACGGAGTCAAGAAACACGGCGCTGCAGACGGCGACGGCACATTTGAGATGGTAGTCAAGACATACTTCCCGACTGATAAGCAGCCCGGCGGAGCCATGTCCAACATCCTGCATTGCATGCCTATCGGAGGCGAGGTAGAGATTCGCGGGCCGACGGGTGAGATCACGTATGAGGGTAACGGTAGGTTTATCATTGACGGCGAGGAGCGCGTGTACCGGCAGGTCTCTCTGGTGCTAGGCGGATCGGGCGTTACGCCTGGGTACTCCCTCGTTGCGAGAATCGTAGAGTCCAGTGATGATGAAACTGAATTACGAGTTGTGGATGCGAACAAGACGGAGGACGACATACTTCTTCGAAAGGAGTTGGATGGTTTCGTGAAGCGGAGTGGTGGGAGGTTGAAGGTCACGCATGTCCTAAGCCACCCCAGTGGTGAATGGGATGGCTTGAGCGGCCATGTTGACGGCAAAGTTCTTAGGAAGAACTTGTTCCCTCCGACAGATGATAGCGCGGTCTTCCTTTGCGGGCCACCGGCGATGATTCAGAAAGCTGCATTGCCGGCATTGAAAGGTAAGAAGCCTCCCCTCAAACTGTTATGTCGTACTAACTGGTCTCAGAATGGGGTTACGAGGAGGACGAGAATGTCTTTGGTTTCTAGTCTATTTCTATTAAAACGTAGAATGCATTTACCCATCGTGTCCTTTGGTCTATCCCTGCCACCTGCGATAAACGTCAAACTGCTGGTGCATCCTCTCCTCCTGTCCCGGGGTGAACTCCGTCGTGCTACGTCTCCAGTCAGCAAATCTCCCTCTCAACCGCCATCATCAGAACTTACCAAGTATCGTCAGAGTAATCCATAAAGTTATGAATCGGATCCAACCCAGGCGCATCAGGGCACGAGTCCCTGCCCACAGGACACCCCGAGCTCGCGCCCGCCTGCGCCGGCGTATCCGCCACCTGGTCGTTGATCCCGTCGCAGAACCGCCCATGGAACGTGTGAAACAGCCCAAACCAGTGCCCGACCTCGTGGATCGCAATGTGCCCCTTGTTCGGGACCACCGTCTCGTTCGCGGCGCTGCTGCGGGGGACCATCCCCGGCATGCTGTCGCCGTTGACCCAGCACCCATCCAAGTAAAACTGCTGGCTGCCGTCCTGCACGACGCCCGCGAGGTTGCAGTAGCCGCCGATGCCCTCGTTCAGGTCGCTGAAGAAGTAGACGTTGAGGGCGTCGTAGGCGCCGCGGCGCGTGGCGGTGCGCCAGGCGACGTAGGCGTCGTAGTCGGGGATGCCGATGCCCTCGTCGTCGTAGAAGCCCTTGCCGGCGACGTCGTCGACCACGCGCGAGACGTTGACGAGGTTGAGGGAGAAGCCGTGGCGGAGGTAGGTTGAGTGCAGGACTTCGAACTGGGCAGTGTGTTAGTGGTTTTGTGACATGAGTGTTTTGAAGAGGAGGAAGATGGGTTACCTGGGCATCGACGGTGGCGTCGCTGATTCTGTCCTGGTTGGCCTCGGTGCTGGCGACGTGGAAGTAGACGTCAACCTCCTTTGGCGCATCTTGCCGCTTCACGTATGTCGGCAACGAGATCTGAGGGAGCTCAGCCGCGGCGAGGGTGTCGTCGTTGACGCATTGGAGTTTACCCAGCGCCAGGGACGCGCCGAGCGCGAGGAGAGCGGTGGTGGCGCGCGTGAACATCATCTGGGCCAAGGACTGAGCAAACTCCCCTCAAGAAGCTGGCGAGCGGAAGACGTCGAAACCATCATCAACTGCAGTGACCGCCTATTTAAACAAGGGCAACCCGCCCAGCAATGACGGCACAAATAGCCAAGATAAACATGTCAACCCATGGGGCCATCGTGAACACGAGGGCTTGGGCTCTTGGCGGACTGCTTAAATCGCGAGAAACTCCACTGCGGGGGTGACGCTGGATGCTCGGGGGAGCCAGGGTGTCGAGCGAACTGCCGGAATGAGAAAGGCTCCCGAGGCGACGCGCCTCGTATCGCGGGAGTGGACGATGATCAGATCAAAAAGCGTGCATATGGCGCTGTGTGCTGTTGGAAGGCGCAATTTAGACGGCATGGAGGTGAAAATAACCTTGACCAACTTCCTGTTGTGGACTTGCTGTCGCGGGAATATCCCAGGTGCCAAGAAGTCAATATGTTGGCGGTCGGCAGCACACCCCAGCCGAAAGTATTAATGATGGATTGGACCAATGTAAGCTTCCGGGGCGCGGCAGTGATGACAACCCACTCGTGCCGACCAGCGAAAGGCGGGTTCGGCGAAGATCCGGCGAAGACCCGGCGCTGGGCCCGGCCGCAGCCCGGACATTGTGGGAATAACCTCATCTTGGTCTCCACCGTGGGTTCTAGAACAGGTGTAATTTCAATTGCAAAAGAATGCAATACTATTAGGCTAATGACTCTGATTGCTGCTGATCTCCAGCATCAGACTCCCTCAAAGCTTCGACTTCTCCCTCCTCTGCCCATCCGCCTCACCCCCCGGCTCCGTACTACTCGTCTCCGCCTTCAAACTAACCGGGTCGCCCAGCTGCGACGGGTTGCCCGCCTCGTTGTTCTCCTCCGCAATCTGCTTCAGCCGCTTCTTCTCCTTATCCTGCACCGGGCTGCCGTCCGAGTTCTTCGCGCCGAGCACCCCGCCGCCGTTCTTCTTCGCGGACGCTCCTCCGGCGGCGCTCTGCGCGCCTTGGTCGCCCTCCGTGGGCACCAGCTTCGACACCTCGGCCTTGAGCGAGACGGGGTCGCCGAGCTGCGAGGGGTTGCCGCCGGCGACGTGCTTGAGGCGCTCGGGTTGCTTTTGCTGCTGTGGTGCGTGTGAGTTGGAGGAACTGGAGGGGCTGGCGCCGAAGCGGTCGAGGAGGGAGAAGATTGGGCTTACAGGGGCCATTGTGTGTGTAATGCTTTTGTACGGGTTTGCTTTTGTGGATGAATTATCGTATCGATGGGGATTCTTCAAACGCGCAGAGAGCTGGAATACGCTGATTTAAGGGGCATTCCCCATGCCCCCTAGTCGAAGCGCAACCGTTGCAGAATCAATGGCGTTCTTGGGGTTCTTTGACGCCTTCATCTCAATGACGTGTATGACTTGGACCATACGCGACTTACAACCGACGCCGGCCGTGCTGGGCGAAACTACTACCGGACGATCCCGTCATCGCCCTTTTCCACATTCCAGCAGTCAGAATCCGATTGCAAAAACGCATGTGAAACCCCAGATCGATCTACCCGTTCGTCTCTAGTCCTGGCCCTACATTCAGCCGATCGTCATCACCTGCATACCCATCGGCTTCTCGATGTCGGTAAAGAATTCTGTTCTAATGTATGTACTCCAGGACTGAGGTATCTACCGCGCGCTCAACGCACGCAATGCTGAAAAAATCGATACAAACCAACTCCGTCTTTAACCCGTAATGCCACCTATAATCGTCAACCCGTGAATTATACACATGTCTATCCGTGTGCCCATCGTGAATTACGCCCGCACCGCAGCCGCCTGGTGCTGCGCGGCGCTAGCAACAGCCTGCAGCGGCTCCAGCTCCTCCTCCATGTCCCGGTCCGTCTGCTCCACCCCGGCAACCTGCGCATTCACCCCCTCGCCGCCCGGCGCCGTCCCCGCCGTCGACGTCGCGGTCGTGGTCGCAGCGCTCGCGGGCGTCTGCTCCGGCGAGCCCATCCCAATGACGTCGATCCACTTCCAAAACTGCACCTTCCCCTCGCTCCTGTCGAAGATGGCCTTGTCGTCCATCAGCCCGTCGTCCGGGCCGTTGTCGCCGTCCTCGTCCCCCGAGATGCCCATCTTGCCGGACCCCGTGCCGTCGACGAGGTCGCCGATCCACGTCCGCGCGACGGGCACGTTGTTCGCGCGGAGCAGCTGCAGCTGCGCGCGCAGGTTCAGACGCAGCGCGCGCTCGGGCTCCTCCGAGTTGAAGATCTTCTTGGTCAACCAGGGGAAGAGGATGCCAAAGTCGGACTGGGAGAGGTGCGCCGAGTTCTCGACGTAGAAGAAGTTGGGCTCGGAGAGGCGCACGCCGCTGCGGCGGAAGGTGGCGGGCGTGAGGACGTTGGAGGACGGCTCCGGGGAGAGGACGCGCGCGGTGACGTGGAGGTGGTCGGTCCACTTGTAGAAGGCGTCGGACTCGACGGCGAGGATGGCGGTGCCGCCGGGCGCGGCGGGCTTGTTGGCGTAGGCGGGCAGGGGCAGGTCGAAGAGGGCGGATGAGCCGGGGGCGAGGAGGGGGAAGCACCACATGTCGAGGAGCATGGTGACGTTCTTCTCCGTGACCTGCCTGCAGAGGGCGGAGTCGCGGCGCGGGGTGAAGAGGGGCTTGGCCACGTGTGCGAGGGCGGACGACTCTGCGTAGTAGGTGGTCTTGAGGAACTGGACGATGGAGGCGGAGCCAAAACTGTGGCCGCCGAAGAGGATGCAGCCGGGGTCGTGGACGTGCAGCTTGTTCTTGAACGGGGTGAGGGACGGGGTGGACTTGTTGAGGTTGGACATGGCCATGCCGAGGTCGAGGTTGAGGGCGACGACGTGAATGAGGCCGAGCTCCCACAGGCGGATGCGCAGCTGGTCCTCGCGGGCCTCGTAGATCTCGGGGCGGGCGTCGTGGTCGAGGCGGACGTAGGGGACGACGCGGCGGGTGTTGCGGAGGAAGTATTGGTCCTGCTTGCCGGGGATGCGGACGAAAGAGGCCACGGCGCTGCCGTCGCGATGCTCGGGGCAGATGACGACGATGCCGTGGGAGGCAAGGGAGCCGGCGAGGTGAGAGTATGTGTTGCGGTTGCCACCGAGGCCGTGGGAGAAGATCATGGTCGGCCAGCGGCGGTTCGGGGTATCTGGTTCGAGGATCTCGGCGTTCTTATGGACGGGGATCGTGGTGTAGTGGAGGTGTCGTGGGAGGAAGCTGTTGAAAGCGGATGTCAGTTCAAATTGTCACCAGGAGGAAGACAGACGGAAGACGTACGAGATCATGTCGGCCACCATTGGGCGGATGCCAATGAACTGGGTATACGCCGAGACATGCTGGCGCTGGGGCGAGGGCAGCCAGTTGATCCTCTTGCCGTTTGATTCAGGCACAGCTGGGTAGAAGACGCGGCACTGGACGGTGTGTATCTCGGTGGCCGTGTAGGGCGTCGGGCTGGGCGACTCGAGCTCGGAGACGGGCACCTCGATGTCGACGGTGCCGACCTTGTGCGGGCCGGTGTAGTCGGGGAAGGCCGGCACAGGGCTCAGACGGGAGAAGAAGGAGGCGACCTTCTCGGCGGCCGTCGGGGGCGCTTGCGCAGCGGGCGACATCTCTGCGTGGCGTTCTGCTCTGCTTCTGCAGTCGTGCTGCTGGCTGTGTGTTTTGACGAGTTCACGGGCAGGATTGGTCGTGGGTTTCTTGGTCTGGTGATATGATGCTGTGGTGCGCAAACGGCTGAGAGGACGAAATCGTAGCGCAGGCCCGAGGATGGGAGGAAAAATAAAAAAGAAGGGACCGGATCGGATCGGCTGTGGTCGTGAGGACGTGGTCGCGTTATGCCCTTTACAAGCTTTTTGCGGTCGGATATGCGAGTGTCGCGATGGTGTTTTAAACCAATGTTTCCGCCGATCCAAGGTGGTCTGTCGCTCAATGCGGGTTCAATGCGACGGGATGGAAGCAGGGAAAATGTCGCCAGCAAGGTAAGATGCGGAATGCAAGCAAGGGAGAGAGACAGTTTCTCTTCGTCAGCGGAGCCACTACCGAAAGACTTGTTGCTGCGGCAGGCCAATCTAATCAATTGGAGCCCAGTCCGGTGCGCTATGGCGTGCCGCCAGCCAGGATGTCGGTAACTCTGCTGTGATGACGGACAGGGGTGTTGAGGCGTTGGTGTTGTGTCGAAGCTACTGCAAGCACTGGAAGCTGTGACCGGCGATATCCGACCTTTGGACACTTGTTCGCAGATTATATGCAATTAAGAATGATCCAGACTCAACAACAACGAGGCAACAACGTGGCCGTGTGGAAGACCGCAGAATGGAAGCAGGGCGAATTAGTCGACAGAAACGCAGTGCTCGGATGGGATTTCGAAACCCGATTGCAATTAGCTCGGCGCGGGTTTCCCTGCTGGCAGCCTCAGAAAACTCCAACAAGCCAAGTCAGCAGTTCCTTGTCAATTGCGTGAAAGGAGCAGAAGCGGAGGCCGGAGTCCAGACAGAGTTCTGGGTGGGATGTCGCGAGACCGCACGAACACCTCCATCTCGCCCCTTTTATGAGAGCGCTGGCCACCAAAAGTTTGACCAAGGTAAAAGGTCAAAGGCAAAAAAAAAAAAAAAAAAAAGAGTAGCTTCCTTTTCTTGACAACCAATCATGGTTGCTAATCCAGGCTGTCGTGTGGCCATTTGCCTGAGCTGGAAACGTCATCTACGCGTATGAGTCGTGCGAGCTGTTGGCCATTGTTGCCCGGCGGCCAAAAGTCTTTTTTCCTGCCTCGGTCAACGAAAACGGTTTAGAGGCTGAAAATGACACCGACGGTAATAAGGCGAGGCTTGGTCTCAGCTCCGGTCCTGATGCTGCTGCTGCTGGTCGAGCCGCATGTACCTCAAGCCTTTCCATCCACTTACGGACAGCCCGAGATGCTCAAGAGCGTCAGGAACAGAAATCCGATTGGAAGTGGGACGCGACGGCGGCTGCTCCGGATTCCTGGGCCGCTGTAACACAACGTGACGAGATCAAGACCATGGAAGAGGGCAGGGCGACGCAACTGACAAGCTGTCACGACGAAACCCCCTTTTCCACCATGGTCTTTGCGTTCGCCAACGCATGAACCATTCTCAACGTCTCCAAACTGTGACGCCAGCCGCATAGACTCGGGACATGCGAGAGAAAACCGCCCTGCTTCGTCGACAGGGCCGATGTCTTATCGTTATCTCGATCTCGATCAGCTCAGGGCGTGCTCCACAGAGCGTGTTGCAGAAGACAGCTGCTGCCCCAAGGACGCTCCTTGTCACGATGAAGAACGATTGACGAAATGGAAGCGGCCCAGACCCCTTCTTCGTTCCCGACGGCCTGTCTGTTTGGTGGAGATGTTTGTTGGCAAAAATAACGAGGTGAGCAGGGAATAACGTCATTGTCGGCCCTGGAAGGCGCCGACGCCGCCCCCACCATTCCAGGGACCTTACGTCAGACGAAGTGTAATGATTGGCTGTCAAAGGCTTTCGCTTCGGTCCGGACCCGCTTGCTGTGGACGTGACCCACTTACATCCGCTTATTCCTTATGTAATCAGACAGACCAGCGCTAGACTCGGTTGGGAATGACTCCACTACCAAGCTCTCATTCGCTCTCGCTTTCCTTCAACAACACCGAACAGCCAATTTCACGGCTCAAGCATCATCACGTTTGCACGATCAGACCAAGTGGATTCAACAATCTCAGTATTTTTACTTTTCCATTGACTACGAAGTCCCCCAAGCTCAGGCAGATACTCCCTTGAGAAGGCTCTCCTTGCGCTTCTGCAGGATGTAGTAGTACCGTCCCCTGTCGATGGGCTTGTTGGGCTCTGGGTCGCCCTCATACGTGCCCTGTCCGTGTCCATCAAAGTGAACCTTCCAGGCTATTGGGTATAGTCAGTATCAGTCTCATCAGGATTATGTGTCAAGTGCCGCTTACTGCTAGCATCAAAGCCGAGGTACGACCAGCTATCGTTGAGATACGCCCTCTCCGTGCCGACCTGGATCGTCTTGACCTTGCCCATCTCGCCCGGCGCAGGCCGCAGCTGTCTGAGGTCCGCGACGAGCTTGACGAGGCCGGTAACAAAGGCCCGCGCAACATCCTGGCCGACGCACTCGTGCTGGCCGTAGCTGAAGGGCTTGATGTGGTCCGTCGAGCGCTTCGCGTCGAACGTGTCCGCGTTGGAGACCTCCTTGGGGTTCCGGCCAGCGACACCCTTGGAAGACGATGGTTAGCTTGAATTTGGATACATGATGAGACTGCGGAAAAGCTCACCAGGAGCATGACGAGAGCATTCCCGGGCTCGACCTTCTGCCCGTCAATCTCGTCCTTGACTGTCGCGATACGCACGTTGCGCTGGCCGCTCGTGAGGCGCATCGCCTCGTTGACGTAGGCATGAAGCCCGGCCTCGTCGTTCTTCTGCGCGAGCGCCTGCACCTCACCCCAGATGGACTTGTTGTCGGGGCGGAGGAAGTACTCCATGACCTCGTAGAACTGCACTATATCAGCCATTGCCACCTCACCGTATCTGCTGGATGGACACTTACCGTGGTGACAGGAACACCGATACCGCCAAACGCGGTCAGCCAGACGTTATCGGTCACCTTTTCAGGAGAGCCGCCCTGGTTGAGAAGCTCCTCGACCAGCTTGTACCCACAAGATCGCAGAGAGTCCTTCTTGATGTGCGTCTTACGGGACGCGACCTCGTTGATCGCCGAGATGAAGCCCAAGTTGAGACCGCGTCCTCTAGACACCTCGTCAACCAGCTTGCGCGTCGAATCAGTGATAACCTTGGCACTCTCCGCAGCGCGGCGGCGGCGGTTCCACGCCTGGCCGGGGTCGTTGTTGTTCACGCCCCAGATGCGAATGTTCAGCAGGTGGCGGTACAGGTCCGTCGCGCTGAGCGTGCCGCCGGGGTTCTCCTCGTGGCGCAGGTCAAAGTAGAACAGGTCCGCCAGCAGCTGCGCGTTCAGCGGGATCGCCACGTCGCGGATAATGTCCATCTGGCACAGCCCCTCCTTGAGCTTGAACGTCTCCTTCTCGATGAGCTGCCGGCCCACGCGCTCGATGAACTGGTGCACCGCGCCGTGCAGGTTCGGCACCTTCTTCATCGCGTTGACAAAGTTGACCTTCTCCTGCTTGTTCGTGCTGCCGTCGCCCGCGAGCATGAACCAGCTGATGTCCTTCTTGGTGTCCGTGTAGAGCGCGTTGAGCGGCGTGAGCCACGGCACGACGAACTTGTCCGGGCTGCCGAGCACGCGCTTGATGCCCTCGCTCGAGGCGACGACGACGGGCTTTGGCGGCGCCTTGGGGTCGTCGAGGGTGAACTGGTTGAGGGTGCCGATCTCGCGCGCGATGCGCTCGTTGGCCTTCTTGGTGTACATGGGCTGCATGACGGCGATGGAGTTGAACGGGAACCAGCCCGGCAGGCCGCGCTGGATCAGCTTGTAGAGCATCGATCCGCCGAGCGTCTTGTAGTCCTGCTGGACCTCGTTGTAGCCCCAGGCTGTGAGGTTGGAGACGGTGTAGTCGATCGTGTTGAACCTGTCGGAGCGCACGAGCGTCACGGCATCCGAGAGCACGGCGCGGCCCACAGAGTACGTCGGGCAGATGCCGCTGCCGGTGTTGCGGACGGGCTTGATGTCCTCGATCATCAGGCCGGGGTACAGCTCCACCATGTCGGGATCGGTGTACAGCTTCTCGAGCAGAGTAGCAATCTCCTCGTTCGAGTTGATATCCTTGAAGGTGTCGTGCCTCTTCAAACCAAAGAAGTCACGGAACTCGTTGAGCGACGCAACCTGCCACGCGCGCGCCTGCTTGATGCCCATGATCTCGACAATCTTGAGCGCCTTCGGCACCATGCGCGCACCAAACGTGCCCGCCGGATCCTCCATCGCCTCCTTGAGCACGCGCACCAGGTCCTCGTCCCTGAACTTCCCGTCCTCCCCGCGCTGCAGGTCGTCGAACGTGCGCTTGCTCGGGTCCTTGTCGATGCCCATCTCGAACTTCATCAGCGCGGCGCCGAGCTCCTCCATGCCGACGTTCTGCAGGTCCTCGGGCTTGCGGCCGGGGAACAGCTTCGCGAAGAAGCCGTCGATCCAGCGCTCGTCCTTCTTGGAGATGCACGAGTGGAAGCGGTACAGCAGGTTGAACTCGACGCTGACCTGGTTGCCGACGCCGCGCGGCACGCCCTCGCCGTCGAACTGCTTGCCGATCTCGACGCGCGGGTCGAGCGTCCAGTCGCTCTTGGAGTGGTGCGTGTTGGTGATGGCGCGCAGGTAGTCGTGCAGGCAGATGTTGATGTACAGCCCGCCGGTGACGAGCCGCGCAACGTTGAAGAGGTCGTGGTCCTGCTTCGCCACGGCCTTGGCCTGGTCCTCCGGGGCGGCGTCCTTGGTTGTCTGGAGCGTGAAGCGGCCGTTCTCGTTGATCTTGAGGAGGATGTCGGCGACGTAGTTGTGGAAGCGGCTGTAGAGCACGAGCATGACGTTGACGCCCGCGGGCTGGCCGAGCAGGCGCTTCTCATGGAAGGTGTCGGGCTTGAGCTTGCCCTCCTTCATGGTGCGGATCTCGAGCTGGTCCTTGAAGGAGGAGCCGTACAGCGGCGCGAGGTCGAGGTACGAGGACGTGTCGGACTTGTTGAGGTCGTGGCGGTTGGTGCGGAAGATGTCGTGGATGATGATGGAGGCGTGGTAGAAGAGCATCGAGGAGATGCCCGCGGGGTTCTCGGTGAACTTCTTGTCGTCGCGTGCGAGGAGCAGGTCGAAGAGCAGGCCCGGGTCGGGCTTGACGCCGGCGAGCCGCTTCTCGGTCTTGACCGTCTTGGCGTAGGGGGTACCGGCCGCGCCGAGGTTGGGCTCGAGGATGTTGTTGTAGCTGCCGTCGGGCATCCTGTAGTTGTGCAGGCCGTCCGGCGGCGTCGGCAGGTGCTCGCGCAGGGTGATCTCGGGGAAGTCTGGGGCCTTGAAGGTGATGTGGCTTTCCTCGGGAGACTGGGGGGCTTTGCCCTGGGCCGCGAGGTTGGCCTGCTCTTTGGCGAGCTGTTCCTTGGTCTTGACGACCTCGTACTTGACATCGCCGCCGACGTAGCTCAGGGGAGGATGTTGGAGGTTTCCCCACAGCGTGTCGATGAGCTTGTTGGTGAGCTGTACTCTGGTATTTGACCCGGATGGAAGAGATGTCAAGATGCCAATCAAGGCCTCGGTGGTTCTACTCATTGTTAGGACTCTTATCACCGACGGTTTGATTTCAAACTTACCCCTTCTTGTCATCAAGAGGCTCGCCCTTCTGGAGAAGCTGCTGGACTAGGGCAGTAACCTCCAAGAGGTTGAGCTGGCCGTGGGCACCGCCCAGGTCCTTGAGGATGTCCATGGCCACCTTCTTGGGGTCAGCGAAGAAGTTGTTGGACCCCTTCCGCTCGTCCCCGTAGGACTCGCCGGCCTGGAACTTTGTGTTGAACGCCATGATTCTGCCCAATGCTTGGTATACGGGCAAACTACAGGGCTAGAAAGGATGTGAGAGGAGATATCTGGCCCGGGATCACCTTTCCATCGCCGCCCTCATACCTCACTTATACCAAACCCATTCTCAACCAAATCTCTCATCTACCTCGACCCTCGGCGGGGCAACACAACAACATCATCCCCTCACCTCCTCGTCTGCACTTTGGTGGCGTCTCGCTCAACCGCGCTGAACATGGATCTACGCGCTCGCAACCCCATTTCGGTCCATTACCGCCCGCGTTCCACGAGATGAGCGGCCCAGAGAGACACGGCCCGACCTCGAGAATGTGGCTCCTGGCCAAAAACGCGCTCGAAATGCGGTGAAAGAACCGTCCCCGAGACATTGCAGGAAGTTTCACTGGCTCTCCTTCCATGGCCCTCGGGTGACGATCAACGGCAACCGGAGACATGCAGAAAGCCACGACGGGGCGGGGTATGCAGCAAAGTTTTTGCCAAGAGGCAGAAGAGAATTGGACAGTACGGAGGCATGTACGGCGTTGGAGTACGGAGCGGAATGGAGGGGAAACGGAAGGGATGCCAGCCGAGAAGTGACATTGGACTCAGCCGCACCAAGCCGGCCGAGAAGGCACAGGTTTGGACCGAGGTGCGTCTACGGTCGAGATCTACATCCTCCCACACTCACGCAACCGGCTCCCGTCCCAAACGGCCCGCACCGTCTGCAGGCACTCCGATTCCCTAAGGCTCAGACATGCTTTAAGATGAGCGGTGCCCCGGAGCTAGCCTAACGTCGTGGCGAAGGGGTGGTCAGCATCCAATTGACAATGTCGAGATGGTGACGTCTTCCGCAACTCTACCCCGGGACTATTGTCAGATCATCAAGATAGGCCGCGATGTTTTCAGCTCTTCCTTAGCTACATTAGTGCCCCTAGACAGCTTTCATCACCTTGCTCTGGCATCTGTAACTTTCTCCTGTGTCTTGGACGATTGAGGGGTTTCCCCGGCTAGCTTCAACCATGTCGTGAAACAGCGGCTACGATGTCTTGCATGCTGAGAATGGTAATCACGGCTTGCCTGATTGGCAGAAGCCGCGGCGGGGTCCCCGACGGGAACCTCAAATGCCGCTGACCGCCTGTCTAGGCATGCTGCATTGCGGGACGGTTCCAAGACATTTTCATGTGCGTTGTTTTCCTCGCTCAACGCGGGCCGGCTTACACTTTTCAATTGTCTGAGACACGGAGCTATGTTCCCCGCGCTGAGCGGCTGTTGACTCGCCCTGCGTACAATGCGTACAGGTGATCGGCGGAAGGCTGCAGCATATATCCAGATTGAGTTACAAGAGTAGAGAAGCTGAGACAAGAATGTACGAAATAGTCGATAAAAAAGCTCTTGTACCCAGCTCGTTGTATCAGAACGGTTGAGCTTGTGGCCTGATATGGTAACGAGCTTTCTGACAGCTCACATATTTTCCCCTTTCCCCTCCGGACCGGACCTCGGCGCGGAGGTTGGGTCTCAGACATTTCTTTCTAGCCTGATATCTATCAGCGTTGAAAACGTCGTCCTGCCTATCACGTATTGTTCAGAGTTGATTACACAACATGCGGGTGACTCGGGTTATCGTGGACTGGCCGACCAAGCACTGGTCACTGCCAGCTGCCGTGCGATTGTACCGCACGATAACCTTCCGCTGTCATTCGCAGATCTCTCTTGTCCGCGTTATACCAGGGAAAGTTACGTCCCCTAGTAGCTGGAACGGATGTCTTGAACAAGCACGACATATCTGAGGGCAGACAGGCGGTTGCACCCGGGTGCCGGGCTGCCGTGCTGCCGCCTGGTTCAACCTATCGACGGGTGCTTCTCTGCGAACGAACGTTCACCGGTCGCGTGCCAGATTTCTTTTAACCGGTGGCTTATTGGCTATCAGATGCTAGGCGCGAAAAGGGAGATATGTCTGAAGCCCTGCGGGGAGCTGATGTGTAAGACACGAGATGAGGGGTTTGGGAGGACGACGCGATGCTGTTCGCCGTGTATACGAGGTGGCGTACGTTCCTCACCCTCTGGGTTTGGTTGTGGTTGATGATCTCGATGATCTCCGGCCGTCTAAACGCTGTGCAACTAGTCAGGAAATGCCCGCCACCTGCAATGATGATAATTCGGTGGCTGTCTTGGTCTTGGTGGTGAGCTTCGCAGCTAGGGAAGCTTACTTGTGATGAAGATTGTTGATATATGGAGTGTCAAAACCCTCTGTAGATGACGAGTTCGTAGTTGGCACATATTCGACCTATACGTTCCATCACTTTCCCATTTCTTTCTCGTGTTATCAGACATCATGCCCGGAGCACTAAACGGTCATGCAAACGGAAGCGCAACAGCCCAGGGGCAGCACCCTGGGAGCGAGCGAACCCCCAGAAAGCTTGTTCTCTGCTTTGATGGGACCGGCAACACTTTCACTGGCACCAATGCCGACACCAATGTGGTCAAGCTCTTGAGCAAGCTGGACCGCAACGACCCTGACCAGTACCATTACTATCAGAGTGAGTCGTTCTTCATTTTGACTAATCATTTCTTTGATGCTGATTGCTGCCACTCAACAGCCGGAATCGGCACGTACGATATCAACGAGAAGTCTGTTAACAAAACTTGGTTCGGTGAGATTCAAAGCTCCATCTCCCAGACCGTGGACCAAGGTATCGGCAACACTTTCGATGCCCACGTCATGGCCGGATACAGATTCCTGATGCGTTACTACGACTCCGTAAGCCTCTCCTTCTACCACCTGCCAACGGCACTAACATGATGCATGAAGGGAGATAAGATTTACATGTTCGGCTTCAGCCGCGGCGCCTTCACAGCAAAGTTCCTTGCCCGCATGATCAGCACAGTCGGTCTCCTCTGCAAGGGCAACGAGGAAATGGTCCCCTTCGCCTACCGCCTCTACCAGCGCTACCTTGCCGGCGAGGTCGAAGACTTCATCGTCTCCCACCCGAAGAAGAAGAACAGGGAGAAGGCCGCCAAAAAGGCCGAGAAGAAGGCAGCCAAAAAAGCCGCCGCCCTCGCCGCTGCCAACGGTAATGGCAACGGAAACGGTCACAGTAACGGCAACGGCAACGGCAACGGCAACGGCAACGGCAACGGCCACAGCGAGACGCAGCCTCTCTTGGACGACACAGAAGCTGAAGTGGAGACCCACGATCACCAGGAGGGCGAGGACCCCGCCGTCCACGGCCGCAACTTCGAAGTCGCAGCCGACGAGATCGCCGCGTTCTCGGACACCTTCTGCCGCAAAGAGGTCTCGTCGCACTGCGACACGGACCAGAAGGAGGGCAAGGAGTCCAACATCAAGGTGCACTTCCTCGGCATCTGGGACTGCGTCAACTCCGTCGCCATCCTCGAGCGCAAGGCGCCGATCCCGGTGCCCGTCGTCGGCACGGCGCACCACGTCCGCCACGCGGTCGCCGTCGACGAGCGCCGCGTCAAGTTCAAGGCCGCGCTTATGGCGCAGGACATGAAGAAGGGCGAGGAGATCCACGAGGACATCCTGGAGGTCTGGTTCCCCGGGTGCCACGGCGATGTCGGCGGCGGGTGGCCCGCTTCGGACAAGAACCCCCTCGAAGGCGGCCAGGCTGAGATGACGTGGTGGGAGACGATCAAGAACTTCTTCTCCACGCGCAAGCCGCCCAAGGGGAAGGCGATCGGGTGCGACAGGTTGCAGCTCAGTGATGTTGCGCTGGCGTGGATGATTGGCGAAGTCGAGGAGGTGGGCAAGAAGCACCCTGAGGCTGCGCTCAAATGGCGTGAGGATAAGTTGAAGCACTTCAAGGACAAGTATGCAGACAAGAAGCATAAGGCGATGAAGGCTCCCATCCACGATTCGCTCGCGTTTAACACCGGAACGGGATTCTTTACGGTCTTGCTATGGAAACTCATGGGTAAGTCCTCTTCATGTCGTTGAAGATAATTGCTGACGCGGCTTGACAGAATGGCTCCCCTTCATCAAGCGCTGGGAGCTTGAAGACGGCCAATGGGAGAACGTGCGCTTTCCACTCAACAAGGGAGAGACACGCGATATACCTAAGGATGCCGTGCTTCATGAGTCACTTCTCTACCGCCTGAAAAAGGTCGAGAATTACTGCCCTCCGAATAATCACGGCGGTGTGCTGCCGGCTTGCTTGAAGCACCATCCGACGGGCACCATTGCAGAGTGCGATCCTCCCCATGACCATTCCCAGGTGCACAAGGACTGCAATCACAGGACGTTTACGATCCTCAAGTCTGTGGATACTATGGGTTTGAAGTGAGCGGACCGAGGCTTTGGGGACCGCATACATTGGCAGAGCCATTTCGTCTAGATATGGCAAATACAAGCAAGGCCAATTAGTATCTGCTGAACCCTAGAACGCAATAAATAAAGCAGCTCAATCATGCAGATGAGGAACCACGTGGAAGCAAAGTTTTACATAATTATGGTCAGCCTAACACGAACCTGTACCAATTCAACTTCAGCTAGCCTTAACAGAGCTCTATATACTTAAGTTTTCCAGGTTCATCGGGGTACCTGTCCTTATACCATTTCAAGCCGATGTTGTCGACTTCAGTGGGGAGCATAAATTTCCATTGCGACCCATATACTTCTTTCCAAACTGGAACACCGCCGAAGCAAAGCCACTTGAAGGCCCTTATAAGAGGGTCGCCCGTATCTTTTGCAATCGGCCTCAACAAACCGCCAAAGCAGTGGTTCTCCTCCGTGGAACCATATTTAGCCGTGAGACTGTCTAATCTCATAAATACGTCTCCCACCTCCACATAGGCTGGCACAGCAAGAATAAAACCGGCAGTGGACAGCGCTAGTCGAATCCTCTGTCCTTCGTGAAGGTTCCACTGGAGGGCATTGTCATCTTCATCATCATAGACTCGCGCAGACATAACCTCTCTTCCCACGTAAGCCATGAAGAAAGAGAGAGTCTGCAATGCCCTGGTGGCGACTTTGGCTTTTTGAGATGGCGCCTCAATACCCATGTACTTTAATCGTGGGTATTCTCTCTCATCTTCCGCAGCCAAGTCCCAGAAGCTGTCTGGGAAGAGCCTGATGGGGCTGGGGTCCTGCGTTTCGGACGACCTAATGTCCAGGTCTCTCCAGAAAGAAAGATTCTCCGCTTCTAGGAACTCTTCCCAAGCCGTTTCCTCGTATTTTCCCAAAACGGAGGCCGCTCTTTTGACCAAATCAACTACACACTGAGGGACCTCTTGTGGGCGAGGAAGGATAGGGCTGACGTATCGAATAAACTTGGGATCCCGAAGAGGCGAATATGTGGTAATCCTTTCGTCTTCGGGGCTGAAGGCAATTTTACCCTTCTCCACGGGGCAGAATAGACTCTCATCCTCCGATGTCGTGGCATTTGTATTGCTCGTCGCTTGCGACCATTCATGGATACCCCAATGAGGCACCCACGATGGCAGGTTCAGCCAGTTGTTGGTAGGTGGGTGCTTCACACAATGGAGCAGCACTTCCGGTCCGTCGCGATGGAGGATATACCTGGCGGTCGAAATGAGAAGCTGCCTCAGCGGCATTTCGTAGTCCACCGTGAAGAACTCGGCGACTTCATCCCGGTCGGCATGCATACCCATATATGCGAAGATCATGTCTCTAGGGTCAGAGGCGCGGCATCCCTGTCTCATTCGTAGGATGTATGAGAGTGAGGGGATTAGTTCTTCTGATGGCTTGCCAACTTTCCGGAGATAATTCGCCCTTTCGCGGTCTTTGATGTCCTTCTTCTCCTCCTCCAAGTTCAGTGATTGCATCTGTTGCAAAGCGGTGCTGCCTTTTCCTCTTGTTCGGTCCAGAATGGGAACCAGAAGCGCACCGAGTTCTCTCCATCTCACGCGAAGAGCACCGCACTGGACCCATGCGTCGCGGGATAGAAGAAGCTCCTGGGTGACCCATACGCGGGTAAACCATGGCCGTTGAAGCAGCTCATCGATGGCGGCGGCCGGGGGTTCTGAGCCGCCTTTCAAGTCAAACTTCTTCAGATGCTGCAGATCTTTTGCCAGCGCGATCCGGGAGTCTCCCGCGGGGTCGACGGTGACGAATCCTGGCTTGCTGTCGTGAACAGCCTTGAAGATCGTCTCGATCCCGGGTGATAAGGGGCCAAGATAGATGATTGTGATCTTGGCAAGAGAGTAGATGTTGCCCATGAGCGGCACTTGTCTGTTCTTCTCTGCAGTGTCCGACTGGTTGATACAGAGAGCATCGGCCCAGATTCGCTGGGGAGTTCCAAGGTAGGCATTGCGGACTTGAGTCAAAGCTTCCACCAGATTATCCGTGATTCTCACGTCGATCCCGTCAATCTGAATAGATGATGTGCTGGCTGGTTTTCCCCATACATACGAGAGAGCCAGATAGCCGTTGGCGAAGTCTGAGTCGCATGCAGACAGAGTAGTATTGATCAGGGAGCCGGATAACGGCGCTGTTGCCTCGTGGGAAGGATGGAGAACCAAAAGCCTGATTGCGTCTGGCTCCTCTAGAGGACGAAACTTGAATTGCGTCATATCAGAAGGAAGAAAAGTTAGAAGGGAAGAAAGTAGATTGCGTCATACCAGACGCTGGAAGCAAAGTCATAAGAGTTGGGTGTCGGGTGTGCCTTTCGAGCGAGGGCTGAGAGGGGAAACGATTAAGTGGTCGGGTTTGGTGCAGCAGGCTGCTATTTAAAGTCATATCTGACCAAATACCCCACCAGCTATGCCAACATTTTCTAAGGATAAGTACCTAAATGCAAGGCAGTTGGTTCGCCGGAGCATGGAAACCAGAACCAACAATGGAGGCGTTGTTGCGGAGTGGATTTTCAGTTTCGTCTCGGCCTGCTCTTCAGCCACCGAAACCCCTGCAACTGCTGCAGGCTAAGCGCGCTGAAGACAGGACGACACTCTTAGGTGTGATCATTTCCAAAGTTGACTCTAGTTCTGAATTTGTCTCTTGCAATACTAAGACCTAATGCTCTCAGATTTGAGGTTGTTCAATAGATTGTTGGACTGGTCGTTTATGCCACAGACGAAGAAATGTTGTGCCTGAGGGCTGGTGCGGGCTCTATCTTTTCAGATTTGGGCCCATTGCAGCATCGGAAGGGTGGCCGAGTTGGTTATGGCGCCAGGTTAAGGTCAGCTTAACATCTGTTTCCTGGTGGGGCAACCCGCGCGAGTTCGAGTCTCGTCCCTTTCATTTTTTCATTTTTTTCGACAATTGCAAGAAGTGAATCTGCTTGTTCTAGTCTCATTTGTTTTTTTTGTTTTAACAATCTGCGTCCTTCATGCATTTCTTTCTCAACCCGAATGGCTTCAAGGTTGGTGCTTTCTCTAGTGCGAGCTGTAAGACCTCAGGATATAGCCACGACAGACTTCCCGCTCCCAACGACCGCCTCGGCCTCGATCTCAACGAGAACCTCATCTCCAATCAGCCCAGCCGTAGTTGTTGTATTCGCAGGCCAGACCCCTCGACAGTTAAAAACCCATCCATGTGCCGCCGAAACACCCTCGACGTCTTCCTCCCGCTGGAGCATCACCCTTGTCCGCACCACATCCGCCATGCTCCCCCCAAGTCGCCTCACGGCCCTCTCAATGCCATGCTCCCCCCAAGTCGCCTCACGGCCCTCTCAATGATATCAAGCGCCGCAACAGCCTGCGACTTTGCAGACTTTCCTCCGACCACCCCAAGCTGGCCTTGCAGCTCTTGCGGAGGATTCGCCGTCGTGCCCGACACCCTGATCACATTTCCGAATCTCACCGCGCGAGAGTAGCCGCAGATCGGCTCCCACTTGCTCCCCGAGTGAAACTCCACCCTCTTCCCCATGGCGATAGCCTCTTCCACCTCTTGCATCTCATTGCTCTCCTTGATGTGATCGCTCAGGTCCCCGGAGGCTGTCATGAACGGCGGCCGTCGGTATTCGTCCCCGCAGTCGCCCGGTATATCCTTCAAACCCTCCTGCGCCTTTGCGATCGCAGCCCGATCCTCCTCATCGAGCTTGAACCCGAACGCCTCAACGTTCTTCTCGGCATACTCCCAGCTCTGCTCAGACAACCGCGCCCCGATGATGACAGCCTTCACGGCCGGAACATCCAACACCCACCTCATCGCAACAGCAGCAACCGAAACACCATGCTTCTTCGCGACACCAGCAACCGCCCCCAGAACCCCTTGAAAAGCCTCCCATCCACCAGCAACCTGGATAAACCGCAAATACTTCCTCAAACTCCAATTCAACCCCTCCTCCTTCGGCTCCTCCGCCCCAACCCACCTCTCCCCCAAGAACCCGCCCAGCAGCGTCCCATACGCAAGCAAACCCACCCCTCGGTCCTCACACACCCGCGCCATCCTCCCCTTCACAACCCTCAAATCAACCACCGACACCGACACCTGGTTCGAGACAACCTCATACCCCGAATCCAGCAACATCTCCAGATGCGCGGTATCCACGTTCGTGAGCCCGACATGCGCAATCTTCCCCCGCGCCTGCAGCGTCCGCAGGTGAGCCAGGTTGACCAGGTACGTGTCGTCTGTGTAGTCCCACACGTGGTACTGCATCAGCGCGATCTGCGCCGCGCCCATGCGCGCCAGCGCGCGGTCGACGGCCGCCTCGGCGGTCGCGAGGGACTTATCTCCGGTCTCGGGCGGACACCATTTTGTAAACGCCGTGACGGGGCGGTCGGTGGTGCGGGTGTGCTCGCCGAGGACGAGCTCGGCGGGGCCGTAGTGGTCTGCCATGTCGAAGGCGTCCAGCCCGGCGTCGATACTACAAAACGTTAGTCCGTGAATGGATATGTTAGGTGAGGGAAAATGGGATTCACAGCGGTGTCATCGCCCTTGCGGCGGCCGCGACGTCGACGTCCTGATCGTGGCCGCCGGCGAGCTGCCAGAGGCCGTTGAGGATGCGGGGTATCTCGATTGACCCCGCGATGGTTGTTCGCTCCACCTTTGACGTCTTTGCGGCCATGGCGATTGATGTATGTTGAATATTGAGATTACTTGAGCGTTGATGCCGATGATGGTGTTTCTTCGGGGGCTGGATGAGGAAAAGACGTTGTCACGTCACTTATCCCGCCCACAGGATGTCGCTTAACAATTTCCATGCATCTCCAAACCAAGAACACGATTTGGCCCCCATGTCCACGACTTTCATCTGCATCACCATCCTGCTGCTCATCTACGTCTTCTCCTGGTATGTTGACACACTTCCATGCTAATCGTGTTTATCAGAACATTGCGTGCTTCTCCCACTGGACCCGCGTGTTAAATGAACCAGTTGAAATAATCTTCCCGAGGCAACATCCGCTGGGCCAATCAAAGTATGTGGACGCCATGAAAGGTTGCTACTTTGAGAAGACCTCCCTTCCAATGTCCAGACACGCTCCCCGGTCAGCTAACAATAGCCTCTCCGCGAATCAGAGACGAATATAATACGAACTGAGGATTAGCGCGAATTGACATTTCTCGCCCGCAATCCCCGGACCCCATCCTAAACTCCGAGAAATCCGGGTGGACGTCACATCCTAGACTACACGCCGTACGACCACCAGGTTATCTGTGACGATGGCATCAAGTTCATGCACGACTTGTAGATCCGCAGTCTTGGAGTTCCAAGATTGCCGCGAGCGGTAAGACAGATTCTGTATGATTGGCCGTTGTTACGAAATTCCCGCTCTAGATCTTACCTGCATCTGGGTTGTCTTTTTGGAAGGATCACTTGGCTGCTGATGGTTCAAAGTTCCTATACCACATTATTACAGATGTATGATGCTTCAATATGACTGGCAACAACGAGATCATACGTACAGGCTTCCTGGCGGGAGTGTTTACATCCAATATAAAAAGCCTACCTCTCCAGGCATTTCTTGGAAAGTCTCATGAAGCCAAAGCCCTTGAGTTCCTGACTTTATAGCCTCAGAACCTCACCAAACTGCTCTACAAACATCACCTCCATCTCCATCAACAATTACCCGCAATGACAACCATCACCAACCACCGCACCCGCACCAAGGTCGCAGACCTCCCCTCCACCATCCCCTCCGTGCCCCCCTTTCCCTCCGAAGCCAACCTCGACGTCGCCGCCGAAGCATCTCACTTCCTCAAAACCCTCTCCGAAGCCGTGACCAACGCCGACTGGCCCTCCTTCGCAGACCTCTTCGTCGAAGACTCCTGGTGGAGGGACAGCCTCACCCTCACCTTCGACAAGCGCACCATCCTCGGCCGCGCCGCCATCCTCCGCGCCTGGGAATCCCTCTCCTCGACCCGAGCCCCGTCCACCTTCTCCCCCGACACCGAGCTCAAAGGCCTCAAGCCCGCCTTCGTCAGACTCTCCCCAACCCTCGCGACCCTCGAGGTCCCCTTCTCCTTCCACTGCGCCCGCCCCGCCACCTCCTGCACCGGCCTCGCAAAGCTCATCCCCATCACCACCACCTCCTCCTCTCCCAAGTTCAAGATCTGGGGCCTAACAACCCAAGTCCACGCCCTCCTCTCCCGCCCCTTCGCCCCCCTCCCACGCCCCTCCTCCTCCCTCCTCCCATCCACCCAGCGCGGCCGCTCCTCCGCCCAGG